>NW_026843890.1:0-65918 GCF_029531705.1 Pantherophis guttatus
AATTGCTGGATATATTGCGTGATTGTTTCTGCGGCCATTTATTGTTCGTAAATAAAGAGGAACTGTCATAATACATGGTTTTATAGCTGGGTTCTGATTTGAAATAATGTTGATGAATGTGCTTCAGGAGACAAGCAGAAAATTACATGGATTCTTTTTCCTGGCCAAAGGAAAAACAACCTTCTGTCTTAATAAATGGAGGGCACAACATCTCCATATGTATCATTGTGTGACACTCTATGGAGTGAGCTTAGTCTCATAGATTTACAGTTAAAGGTGAATAAGTTTTCTTTCAACTGGGAAATATTTTTTGTTACATTATTTGAAAGAGAATTTAAGTCAATTCAGACTTGACACAATCAATGTTTTGTAAATTTATCAAAGCTGACTCCTGATTAAGTCTTGATTAACTATATAGTGGAAATAGTTAATAAGTAAAAGGTTTTTGAAATCCTTCATGAAAAGAAAAGAATGAAGATTCCTAACAGATGTCATTTATTATTTATTACAGGACCTTTCAAGCAGGGGTGAAATCCAGCAGGTTCTGACAGGATCTGGAGAACCTAGAACCCTGTTATTAAGCTGGTTATTAAGACCAGCTGCCTGCAATTACTGCAGGTTCGAATCTCGCCAAGGCTCAAGGTTGACTCAGCCTTCCATCCTTTCTAAGGTAGGTAAATTGAGGACCCAGTTGTGGGGGCAATAAGCTGACTTTGTATAAATATACAAAAGGATGAAAGCTATTGCTGAGCACATTGTAAGCCGCCCTGAGTCTCCGGAGAAGGGCGGCGTATAAATCAAATTAAAAAAAATAATAATCTAGATTTTTGGTTTCCTTTTCATCAAGAAGGTTCTGTTTGATGGGAAAATCAAATATAGCACTGGATGTGAGATTTTATTAATAGTTTTGACAGACATTTGCCCATACTATGGAAATAGTTGTGTGGATTACTTGCCTCACAGCTTTTATTAAGAAAAATGTCAGCATTACCTGTGCTATCAACAAAGCTTTGCAACTCTGTCCATGCATAAACAATAGATCAGCATAAACTGATCTATTCATCCTAGTGGTCCATAGTTACAGAGTGTGATATTGTGGTTAAGGCTAGAAACTGGGAGTTGTGTTGTCTAGGCACACCTTTGTCATGAAGCCAAGAGGATTACCCATGGATCAGTCTCTCTCTCTCTCTCTCAGCCCTAGAAAGCAAGCAAAGGGCAAACCACTTATGAAAATCTTGCCAATAAATTTGTAGGGAGTATCCAGACAGCTGACAGGAGTCAACACTGATTTGAAGGCATGAACAGACAGACAGGCACAGAGTTACAGAACATCTTTTCCTCAAAAATTTAGCAAAACCCTCGTGCATAAGAGACTGATTAAATGCCCTATTCTGATAGAGTATATAGGATAGGATTGCCTCAGGTTTTTTAATTATTAGTATCTTCCCCCCAGAATATCTTTGGGAAATAAGCAGAAATGGTTGGGGCACATAGATAAAATGTTTGCACTTATCCCAGGGGTGAAATCCAGCAGGTTCTGACAAGTTCTGGAGAACCGGTAGCAGAAATTTTGAGTAGTTTGGAGAACTGGCAAATACCACCTCTGGCTGGCCCCAGAGTGGGGTGGGAATGGAGATTTTGCAGTATCCTTCCCCTGAAGTGGGGAGGGAATGGGGATTTTGCAATATACTTCCCCTGCCACACCCACCAAGCTACGCCCACCAAGCTACACCATGCCCACCAAGCCACGCCCACAGAATCGATAGTAAAAAAAATTGGATTTCACCAATGATTTATCCCATCATACCTACTACTGCTGGACAAGACATGGCAAATTCTTTGAAATAAAACCCCTAGCAAGCAAATTATGTGACTGTCAAGCTGTAGTTCTTTAAGCATCAAATTACAAAAACTAAAAAAACAAAGCTCCATCTGGAATGCAGGCCCCTGAACTTTTATTTTGATTTATATTTTTCCTGGCTATTTGTAAAATGATCTGCATTTTTCTTCTACTATTGTTGCAGAATGTGGAGAATAGGGGATTATTCAAATAAAGTGTATTAATATCTTCATCAAAATTACAGGAAAAAAGATTTCGAAGTGGTTAACAAGGACATATGTCTGGAAAATGTTTTCAGAAAATAAATTCTTTGTTTAGAAAAAAAAAATTATGGGTTCTTCAATCCAAGAATATTTTTACAGAAAAATGCAATGACCAATTAATGGGGAGAATTCAGTTATCCAAATCTAGAGTTATATTGTCATGCTTACCTATTGTCAAGTATTAAATATTAGAAGTCAACAATTGGCATTCATTCCCGATTTGGAACAATCTGGTATATACATACAAAGTACTTTGGCTGAATGGATAGTATTAATGTCTAAATACACTAGAACTGTTAATTACTATTAGGATATACTTCGTTTTCTTTTCTTTTTTTCTATTGTACTGTTTCATTTTTAAGCATTTTTATGCATAGTTTTTATGGATTTGCATTATAATTGTGGTCTGCTTTTTAAAATAAACAAGTGAACAAACTGAGGCAAAATAAAAATGGTAACAAAAACAATAAACGTGTATATATAATCCAGTGATCAGAACAATAAGGTAGGGCAGGTGTTTTTTCAGGAACCATTAAGGAATGGACAAACATTGATAATATTGGCACTGTCACAGTTTGCTAAAGTATGATTTGTTAACCACAGATGAAACTGTAAACCATGGTCAACGGTGGTTAGGTTCATACTTGCATTAAGCCATGAAGTTGATTATTTGGCTTTGACGTAGCATAGTTTATGAGCCCAGTAACTGCCTTCTGCAATTCTGGATTGAATTACAATGAAAAACCTAATCAGTAATTAACTGATAATTAAGTAATTGAAAAGAATATTGTTCTGTGAAAAACAGTGAGACAATAATTTTACAGAGGAAATATTAAAGCTTAGGAATCAATATTAATATCAGGAAGCAAATACTTAATGCAAAGTTTATGAATTTGCTAAAGAGAAAAGATTTTTCTTAGCAACAGGATAAACTTGGATATTAAAAAAAGCATATCTATTCCTTTAGTCCAAAACAAACAGATTTTAAATTTAAACAAAAGCAATGCCGTTCGACAGCCACCATTAAATACCATAGGGTTAAATGATCCTGAAATTAAAGTTCACCTGGAAGCAATATGAACAGCCATGTCCCTTGCCAAATTCAATTTTGCTCTCCAGAAATCTACTAGCAAGCCAACTGCACATTTCTGAACACCACTCACAGCACCAAAGGGATACATTTCAAATAACAAGTCAAGTATTTTTGGCATTCCATGGAGAACTTGCGTTGGGCAGCCAAAGCTCCATCCACAAGGCAGCAGGATTAAAAAAAAAATAGCGAGGCACCTGAGAAAAACTTTTCAAGGCCACAGCCTGGCTATAGCCCAGCAAATAAAACCTGCATTTATATTTACTAAAATATATAGGTTAAATAAAATATTTATCTTGCAAAGCAGCAACTCCCCTACCTACTTTAAATTGCATTTATTGGTAGTCAGAGTATGCAGTTATCATATGATTACATGGCAATTACATGTGATTACATGGCCATATGACTTGAATTTATGGATACAAAAACAATTCTTATGGGTGCCAGTCCATATGTGAAAAGTACCTTAGCTACAACTCTTCCTCCATCTGTTCACATCTATGATGGATAGACCCGGTGCATTACACTTTGTAGAATTCTCTTCCCTATAGGGTGCCTTCCAGATGTGTTGAATTAGACATCCCATAAATTCCTAGTCAGCATAATGCCTCTAGTTTGGTATTTAGCTTGAATTTAATCTCTGTTCTCAGAAGGCCTCCTCCCTCCTTTTAGAGTTTTGAAATATGGGGAAATTATACTGTACCTGTATGTCATTATACAACTCTTTAAGATAAGGGTGTTGTGAGTAAATTCCCAAAAGCTAAGTCCTTTAAAAAAAAAAAAAACCCTTCCTTACCTCCTCTCTCTTTGTACAATCCATTTTTGGGAAGGAAAGGCTATTTTCCAGCAGACCTAAAGTAGCAACAGTGATCTTTGAAAGTACTCAAGCACTGACATTTCTTATTGCAATTAAAAGAGGAATGTATAGCACTGGGAAGAAGGCAAGTATCTGATAATAACAGAGCAGTTATCAAGTTTTTATCTGCAGGTTAAATATCTTAGTGTACTTTTTGCTTTTCTGTTGAGATTTTTAATTTATTATATTTAGTAGATTTTTCTCCCACCTTTATTATTTTTATAAATAAATAAACAACTTTATTGTCATTGTACATGTATACATAATATACCCATACAACGAAATTCACTTAACACCCAAAGACCAGGTCCAACACACATAACAATCCCCAAACACACTCCCACCCACCACAATTCCTCACCCCTGAACCACCCAAACATCCACACAACAGACCAAGTAATACTGTCCAACAGCTCACTGATGGTGGCCCTTTACTTCATTGTTGAGTGCAATTATAGCTCTGGGATAAAAATTATTCAGAAAACGCGTGGTCCGAGTTTTAATTGTTCTGTATCTTCTGCCAGAAGGCAACAGTCCAAAAAGATTGTAAGCAGGATGGGAAGAGTCTCTGAGAATGTTATGCAACTTTCTCAAACAGCGAGATTCGAAGATGTCATCCAGGGCTGGTAGCTGGAGTCCGATGATATTCTGGGCAGTTTTAATGATTCTCTACAGAGCTGCTCCCATACCATGCAAGAATGCCGTATGTCAGGACATTCTCAAAGGTGCTGCGATAGTAGGACAGAAATAGATGCCGAGATAGATTTATCTTCCTGAGCATTCTCAGGAAGTACAGCCTCTTCTGTGCCTTCTTCACAAGCATATTAGCATTCATAGTTCTTGAGAGGTCCTCCGAGATATAAATGCCCAGAAATTTAAAACTAGGCACCCTCTCCACATCCTCACCATTTATGTACAATGGTAAATGTACATTTCTCTTCCTCCTGAAGTCAATTATAAGTTCTTCAGTTTCTGTTTTTGTGTATTATAAATAGCTTAGAGTTATATATACACAGTACTCTTTCCTCCTCCTATTTTCCCTCTATGAACAACCTTGTGAAGTTGATTGGGCTGACAGAGAGTGACTGTTATTCTGCTAAAGTCCAATATTGATTATATTCATATTGATTATATCCATTATATTCATTTGGATCTAGTTCAGTGGTGGGCTGCCCCCGGTTCGTAAGAACCAATAGTAAAAATCCGGTGAGAGGCTCCGCCCACCACCCCAGATGTTGTCATAGGTGATCTACGCATGCGCAGGTTGCACAGATCACGATCCAATTGCTAATCGGTAGTAAAGGTAAGTAGAACCCACCCTTGATCTAGATGTTGTTCCCAGTGACATTCTGCTCACAATGGAGGAACAAAGCAAAAAAAAAAATTGTGTGTGTATGATTTTCTTCTTTCCTTTATAAACTACCTTCCACTGATGTGTATAGAAGCTTTTTTGGGTGATTTTGAGGTCATTGCAGAATGGTACAGGAGTGGCACAGATAAGAAAAGTGAAAGGAAAAATGGGTAAAAATGGAAATCTTATCAAAAATAGATATTCTATTTGTTGCTTCATCCAGGGCCAACGGGAGCTGATGTGCCACCACGCTCTCAACAACCTTCACAATAAAACAAAGGTTGGAGACAGGACGGAAGTTATTCAAAATAGCTGGATCCAGACTAGGCTTCTTGAGGAGGTCATCACCTCCCGGATCGACTACTGTAATGCTCTCTACATGGGGCTGCCCTTGAAGACCACCCAGAGGCTTCAGCTGGTGCAGAATGCGGCTGCGCGGGTAGTGATGGGAGTGTCCCGACACTTTCATGTTAGTCCCCTCCTGCAGGACCTGCATTGGCTACTGGTTGCCCTCCGGGTGAGATTCAAGGTACTGGTAATCACCTATAAAGCCCTACATGGCTTAGGCCCGGGGTACCTGGTGGACCATCTGCGGCCAGCAACAGCTCCCCATTGCCCGGTGCGCTCTCACAGGGAGGGCTCCTCGGGGTCCGTTGGCCAGACAGTGTCGACTGGTGACTCCCAGGGAGCGGGCCTTCTCTGTGGGCATGCCCACTTTGTGGAATCAGCTTCCCCTGGAGCTCCGGATGGCCCCTGACCTTCCGCCGTGACCTCAAAATATGGTTATTTGGCCTGGCCGGATTGGACTGATGGGGTTTTTAAAGGGATTTTATTGGTTTTATATTTGTACATGGAATTTTATGTGTTTTTATTGTTGTGAGCTGCCCTGAGTCCTTTGGGAGAGAGGGCGGCATACAAGTTTAAAAAAATAAAATAAATAAATAAATAAATACTTCAGTGGGAAGGTAACAACATTTTGTGACATCATGGTGGCCATGTGAATGCAGAAATGTCTTTAGACAGTGCTGGGTCAATGGCCTTCAAAAGGAGATGAGCACTTCTTCCCCCCATAGTTGGCAAAGATTAGCAGAGTAAAATTTGCAGGGATTCCTTCACCTTTTACTTGGTAAATAACTATTTTTCTGGGCCCTCAAGTCTTTGGTGGCAAAATTTTTTTGTAGTAAATTAATTGCTTGGAAAATGACATTTATCTCCACTGTAATTGCTTGAAGAAAGGCCAGGTATTGGATAACAGAGGTGTATTTAAAACTGGATACTTGTGTGTTGAACGTTTTTATAGCTGAGAACACTTTGAAATTTCAATAATCTTCCTTACTTCAATAAAAACTATTTCACATCCTTACCAAAGAAGGGAATCATCTGCAGAATATAAAGTATCTTTGGCAAGACTGAGATCTTGATGAAATCTGCCCTTCCAAGGCACAAGAAGGGGATTGTTTAATTGCTTGAAAACTTCTCACTTGTTTTGAAGTTTTCATGTTTTATATCAGTAATATTGAGGCTTATTTTAATACTTTCAGTAATGAAATCCAATGTTCAACTTGAAAATATAATATTGTGATGTATTCAGTCTAATATTATAGAGAAATCACATTAAAAGATCTTGATTCAAGAAACATGGTTATAATTATGATTTTCTTAAACTTAAACTTAAAAAAAAAAGACTACTTTGTTAATATGCTTTTTGTATGTAGCCTATTGGTCCAATCAGGGTTAAATGTATGTCAGTTAATCTAAATGTCAAGATGAAAAATAGTGCCTTCATCTTTATTAGTCCAAGAATTCTAATATATATTTTGCATCCAGCAATTGTCATTCCCCACTTAATACAACTTCTAACACGTGTCACCATGATAAAATTCTATAAACAGATTTTTCGGGTGGAATGTGTCTAACTTCGAAACATAATTGGGTCATTCTAGTTTCTTTTTGAATGATCTCACTTGTAACAGGAAGACTCAATAGAAATGTGCTGAAGGAATCCCCATCCAATATGGATTTTAAATAATGTATTTGCCTTCTGCAAATAATTTAGACAATCCGTTCAGATAGGCAAAATTGTGTCCTTTGAAGTCTACTTATTTTGTAACCTTGAAGGGCACAAAGCCAACACTGCATTTGAGCAGCTTCTCTAAGCAAGATCCTTTCTAGTGTATTGAAGATTGACTATAGAGGCTGAATCTTATAACTCCTGAAAACAAATTCTACTTTGTTGCTATTCTTGTGTCTTTTCTATTGATCACACAAAGATGCAAAAGTGAGGCATCAGTTTTTCTGCTGCTTGCTTTCCTAGAGCTCTGGAAGAACTCCAGAGAGTCTGCAAGAATTGTATTAGGCATCCCAAAATAATCAAATAACAATACTAGAACAAAATATTATTGATGGTAACAGTAATCCAATGTACTACAACTTCTCTTTAATCTTAGAAGTAACAGGGTCAGTTTGCTTTTCAAATAAGCTCTGAGGAGTGCCACTGAGATCTTCATAAAAGGAAAGCACCTTTCAAAGATTTGCCCAGCTCTACATTCTGTTAGCAATGTTCTTTAGTGTTGCATTCTTATAAAAACCCATCCTGAATTTAACAGATTTTCCCATGCTTTATCAGGAGAATGATTTAATAATACTTTGGATAAGATTGAATCTTTGCCATCTGAGAGTGTATTTATTTTATTTATTTATTTTTGCCAAGCATGTATTTTATAACAGATACAAGTGTAAACATAATTATAAATACATGAAAAGGATACGAATAAAAGAAAACATTTGGACAGGGATGGTAGGCACGCTGGTGCGCTTATGCATGCCCCTTACAGACCCCTTAGGATTCACATCATCAGTTTTAATTTTGCTTCCATTCTGTAAATATTCAAAATATTCACTAATCTATATTCTGTATCATTTAATATCATTTGGAGTTCAAGGGCTTGATTGTCATGAACTATATATTCCAGAAATATAGAGATCAGTTTTGCTGCTTTTAATGTTCTGCATTTTGTACCTAGGGGACATGGTGGTTCAGTGGCTAAGATGCTGAGCTTGTCGATAGAAAGGTCGGCAGTTCAGCGGTTCGAATCTCTAGTGCCGCGTAACGAGGTGAGCTCCTGTTACTCGTTCCAGCTTCTGCCAACCTAGCAGTTTGAAAGCACGTAAAAAATGCAAGTAGAAAAATAGGGACCACCTTTGGTGGGAAGGTAACAGCGTTCCATGCGCCTTTGGCTTTTAGTCATGCCAGCCACATGACCACGGAGATGTCTTCGGACAGTGCTGGTTCTTCGGCTTTGAAACGGAGATGAGCCCTGCCCCCTAGAGTCGGGAACAACTAGCACATATGTGCGAGGGGAATCTTTACCTTTATTTTGTACCTCTTAATTTGTGCTTAAAAAAGCTTTAAAATCAGTGAAGTACTGGTTTGTATGAAAATGAAACTAGGATTGTTCCTATTGATCTTTTTGTCCATTTTGAAGATACTAATGGATATTTGTGCCTTTCTGAACTGAAAATTGATTTCTCCAATATTTTCATGGGATGCATAAGAACCTAGAGCTATTAGCATGGTGTATTTCAGAGGGGATTTAATCAATATAAAGAGCCTATGAGTGGAGGGGGAAAATTACCTAGAGAACACCACAGGGCATCCAAAACTCAATGGTAGTCTATAAAAGCGACGAGAAATTCTTTTCAATTCTTAAATGGAAATGTCTGTTTGCATGAACTACTGATAACCATCAAACTGTAAGAAACCAGGGAGATATTCGCTGTACAGTTGCTAAGATACAGGCAATTTTATTATGCTTAATGTTTCCATTTATTTTTCCTCTCTAGATTTAAAAGTAATAAGCTTTGCTTTTTTATTTATTTCATGTGTTGTTATTGAAGTCCCTGCAGAAAACTGCATTGTAAAATACAGAAAAGTAAGGGAGAAAAATCATGCTTGAAGTATAGACTGAACTTTTGTCCTCTTGAGTATTTGGCCTGTTAGATGGAGCTAACGATGCACTGAACATTTTAGACCTCATCCCCAGCACACACACATATTATAGGTTACTGCTGTTTTATGCTATGTTCTTATTACTTTGTCTTCAAACCATCCTCATTCCACAGCTGGAATTTATGTTTTCTTTAGCTCTTTTAGTGTTAAGGTATTCTTTTTCCTCTTCTTCTAATACACTTTTCCCATAAACATGATTTAGCACAATAACATGGTTAATAATGTAGCCAGAGACAGAGGTCTGCCTAACTCCTACTGGCTACTCCAGGCTCCTGCAGCCAGGGCCGCCCTTGTAATTCTATATGGAATAAACTTTGGGAAACTGGGCAAAGAGATGAGACAGAATACATGAACATGGAACAGAAGAATACATTCCAAAATTAGGGTACCACATATTAGCTGCAAATACACAGATAACCACAGGATGGCAGCAAAAAGATACAGATCATTCTAATATGGTGCGGCCATCTAACGATTGTTTAGATTTTTACAACTCAGATCTGGTAGCTCTACTAAAATAGCTCTCTCAAACTGTTTTTTTCAAAATTTAGTCCCATCTACGTCAGGGTGGGTTCTACTTACCTTTACTACGGGTTTGCAACTGGGCCGCGCGCGCACTCTTCTGCGCAAGCGCAGAAGCTTCTGTACATGCACAGAAGCGTTTTCATGACATTAGGGTCAGTGGACGGAGCCTCCCGACGGTTTTACTACCAGTTCTATAGAACTGGTGCGAACCGGGGCAACCCACCACTGACCTACGTGTATGAGATTTCCTATCCACTCTGACCTTAAGCTCCCCCAAATGTTACATGGTTTGGCCACCAAACAGCTGCCCCATCCTTGTCTTAAATGAGCAGATTGTATCTTCTAATCTAAGCAACTGAACAGAATATTGCTTGTATGCTTTTTCTTCTATTAGGAAAAGCTAGAGATAATCTAAACAATGGGTAGTAAGAGTTTTGGAAGATAGAAGCCTCCACATTCTGATCACCTTAAATACACAGCTGCGTGCTAAAAGATCTACTAGTTCCTAAGAAGGCTAAATTCTATTTATCCAGTAATGGATTATTTCTCTTCTCTTCTCTTCTCTTCTCTTCTCTTCTCTTCTCTTCTCTTCTCTTCTCTTCTCTTCTCTTCCCTTCCCTTCCCTTCCCTTCCCTTCCCTTCCCTTCCCTTACCCACCCCTCCCCTCCCCTCCCCTCCTCTCCTCTCCTCTCCTGCCTTTGAGTCAGCATTGATTTCTGGTGACTGCCTGGACAGGACCCTGCAGTTTCCTTGGCGAGATTTCAGAAATGATTTGTCCTTGCCTTTTATCTCAGGCTGAGAGATAGAGCCTCAGCCCAAGGTCATCTAGCTGGCTTAGAGCTGAAAGCAGGCTAGGTTTCTAGCCTGTTGCTTTAACGACTACATCAAATTGATTTTCAAATGTCTCATTACATTGTATGATTAAGAATGAAAAACCATCAATGACATGGAGCAAAAAGCTTGTTTCATCCTTGTGATTGCTTACTACAATGAATAAATGGCTCACTATTGAATTGAACAATTTTAAGTGATTTTCCAAAGGCAGCATCAATGTATGCATTAGCCTTAGGACGCCAATATTTCATATGCCGTATGTTATTAAACCAACATTTTAAAGCTAGTAATGTAAATGTTGAGAAATCAAAGTGAGGGTGCCTTGTTAATCAGAATAATCACATTTTCCACCATACTCTGCAGACAAGCTCTCTCTAATGAAAATACACTCAGCAGGCTTTTGTTTGATATAGATCATAAATATAGGAATGCTGTTTTTTAAAAACTTTATAGAAGCATTTCCTGTGTTAAAAAATAACAGTGCTTGTGCCCAGGAGAAAAAAAAAATGTTCTGTGATTGCAAAAGATACTGTACCATTAGTAACTTTCAAAATATTGTTGAATTTTGGGGTGATGGGGAGGGCTGCATTTTTGTTTGGTTGAATTTCTTTAACAACTTGGATACTTCTATACTGAGTTTCAAAAATCATAGATACGAAATCAAATATCAAGGTAGTCGAATGTTCTCTGCAGACATCGTATGGTTTACTGATTGTATATTATTAACATTCTCAGAAGGATCTTGAAGAAATCCCCTTTTTCACCTGGTTAGTGTCCAGGGACCTGACTGGTGAGTAATGGTGATTGTACCTTTCTTTACTCAAAGAGAAACAAAATCCAATAAGCAAAATGTCTTGCTGGACTATTCTGCCATCCTGATGTTCATTCTATACCTTGGGGGTGACCAATTTATTTTCCTATGCTTTATCTTTTCCAAATGTTCTTTACTGGATTTCTCTTGTTGTTCCACCTAGAGCAGGAGTGTCAAACTCGATTTCATTGAGGGCTGCATCAGGGTTGTGTTTGATCTTGGAGGCCAAGGTGGGCGTGACCAGAGTGGGTATGGCCAGCATTACGTCACTCATGTTGGGGGTGTCTGTGGTGGCCCAAGCGCTCTGCCAGCGAAAACAGGCTCCCGAACTCCATTTTCAGCTGCGACAGCCTCCTGCTGCCCTCTGCCAGTGAAAATGGAGCTCAGGGGGCGGGCGTGTGCGGTCCCCCGAACTTCGTTTTCACTGGCAGAGGGTGGCAGGAAACCAGTCCTTTGCTGTGTTTAGGGTGGCCCCACAGGCCATACCTAAGCACCCATGGGCCGGATCCGGCCCCCGGGTCTTGAGTTTGTCATTCCTGGCTGATTATGTGGCTGGTCTCCACATAATCTGGAATTTATAGTAAGGAGCCAAATTCTCCAACTGCAACATCAGTGTGGGAGTTAGAAAGGAGAACATTGACAGCCCATCATTGAAAGCTTTGCAGAACTCCTTCTTTCTTGTTTTTTATGTTTTGCCAATGAAGCCTCAACCTTAGCTAGCTAATTCTTGGGTGCAGTAGAGGCAGTCCACTAGTTATTTCCTCCTGGGGAAGGGCAGAACTCTGTCGACAACCAATTCTCTTTTCTACTTTCCTGGCCTGTTGCTGTCAGATATGATGCAAAATGCCACTCATCGCCAGTTTGGAGTAAGATTTAGAGGCTGTCTAGTCAATTGCTCAACATGGTATAGAGACAATGAGCACCAGGCTCTACTTTGCCTTAGACTACAGAATGTCTTTGGCCAATCATGAGGCTCAGGAAATTATGTGAAGCTCATATTTCACAACTACCCACCAAAGCGGGGAGGCAAGGAATGTTTCTGGTCCCATCCCCTAGGGCAGTGATGACTAACCATTTTGCTGTCACATGCCAAAAGTGGGGGGAGCGTAGGGGGGTCATATGCCCGCATGCCCACACCCATAATTCAATGCGCCTTGCTCCCTATGCATGTGCGTGTGACCCCCCTGCACTCCCCCTGCTTTTGGCACACAATGGCATGGTGGGACTGGTAGGCCCATTTTTCACCCTCCCTAGGCTCCAGAGACTTTCTAGGAGCCTGGGGAGGGCAAAAATGGCCTTCCCCACCCACACCCCCTGGAGGCCCTCTGGAGGCCGGAAATGGCCCGTGGTGGGCCCAGAAGGCCCAAAATTAGCTGGCCAGCGTGCACATTCATCTGGAGCTGAGCTAGGGCAACACATGTGTGCCCACAGATATGGCTCCACGTGCCACCGGTGGAACATGGGCCATAGGTTCACCATCACGGCCCTAGGGAGATACACCTGGTGGAACCCAGAAGAAGAGCCTTCTCCGTGGTAGCTCCCGCTCTCTGGAACATCATTCCCCCAGAGATTAGAATGGCCCCCACTCTAACACTCTTCCAGAAGGCGCTGAAGACCTGGTTCTGCCAGCGGGCCTGGGAAACATGGAGTGGGATGGAGCCCATTAAATGGCTCATATGATGTGTTGTCACTGGGGTGGTGGGTGGTGGGTTATTTTATTTTATTATTTTATTATATATGATTCTTTTATTAATTGTATTGTTTTTTATATGATGTTTTTATATTTTTGTAAGCCGTCTTGTGTTGCCATCTGCGAATAGCTAGCAATATAAATCTCCTAAATAAATAAATAAATACTTTTAAGAGAATCTGCACTCTGCTTTCTTGGTCCAATAAACAGATAGAACACAAGGGTTTGATAAAAAGAGAAATTTGAAAATAGAGCCAAAGAATAATTCCAAATGACGAAGGGATTTTGCAACGATTTCGCCTACAAATGAGAGAAAGAAGAGACAGTGGGATGGATGAAAGGCAACAGCTTATGACAAATAGATGACACTTCCAAACAACTGCCAGCCTCTAATCCTTGGCAGCAGTTTTATACTACCACTAATGTATTGCCCAACACGCTCTCCAGTTGACCAATAAGAGAGCATAAAAAAAAGGTCTGCCTCCCACTTTTTTTTTCTTGCTACATTTGCTTTTTGCAATCAGGGGAGAAAAGGAAATCTTGTCATTTTAATTCAATGTTCCAGGCAGCCTCTGTTGAATTTCATGAGAAATAGAAGCATAATCTTCGCTTAAACTCTTCTAAAATAATTTGATTTTAAGAATTAGTGGGTTTAAAATGGATAGCTCTTTGAATGACGTCTTGTTCAGTTGAGAAAAAGAGAATAAAACAGAGGTTCTCTTTTAGCTGCTTGCAGTGTAAAACTTGGATTTTTATTTATTTTATTTTATTTTATATCGAATTTATATACCGCTTTTCTCCCTGAGGACTCAGGGTGGTGTACAGCCAAAGTAAAAAACATAAACTACACACATTAAAATACAATTAAAAAGACACACATATATATTTGGCCCCATAATTAAAAGCAATGACAAACCAATTAAAAACATTTTAAAAAGTGTTAGGCCAGCCCGGCTTGCTGAAAAAAGCAAGTTTTAAGGGCATAGCGGAAGGCACCGAGGTCTTGGATTCTCCTTATCTCTGGAGGCAATTGATTCCAGAGGGTAGGTGCCCCCACAGAGAAGGCCCTCCCCCTGGGGGTCACCAGCCTACACTGTTTGGCTGATGGCACCCCGAGGAGGCCCTCTCTGTGGGAGCGCACAGGTCGATGGGAGGCCGTCTGTAGCAGCAGGTGGTCTCGAAGATATCTAGGTCCTATGCCATGGAGCGCTTTAAAGGTAATAACCAACACCTTGAAGCACACCCAGAAGACCACTGGGAGCCAGTGCAGCTCACGCAGGAGAGGTGTTGTATGGGAGCGCCATGCAGCTCCCGTAACTACCCGCGCGGCCGCATTCTGGACCAGTTGGAGCCTCCGGGTGCCCTTCAAGGGGAGCGCCATGTAGACAGCATTGCAGTAGTCCAGGCGAGAGCTGACGAGGGCATGAGTGACTGTGCACAGGGAATCCCGATCAAGAAAGGGCCGCAAATGGCGGATCAGGCAAACATGACAAAAAATCCCCCTGGCTACAGCCATCAGATGTTCCTCCAAGGAATGCTGCATATCCAGGAGGACTCCCAGATTGCGAGCCCTCTCCGAGGGGGCCAAAGACTCGCCCCCAATAGTCAGTGATGGAGTCAACTGACTGTATCGGGATGCCGGAAACCACAGCCACTCAGTCTTGGAAGGGTTGAGCGCCTTGTCTCTTTAAAATGAAGAAAATAGCTGGTAAAGGTTTTCTTAGCAAGAAAATTAAGTGAACAAGATTTCTATAATTTCGTGTAGGTTTGGATCAGGGGTGAAATCCAGCAGGTTCTGACAGGTTCTGGAGAACTGGTAGCGGAAATTTTGAGTGGTTCGGAGAACTGGAAAATACCACCTCTGGCTGGTCACAGAGTGGGGTGGGAATGGAGATTTTGCAATATTTTTCCCACAGGAGTGGGGAGGGAATGGAGATTTTGCAGTATCCTTTCCCTGGAGTGGGGTGGGAATGGAGATTTTGCAGCATCCTTCCCCAGGAGTGGGGTGGGAATGGACATTTTGCAGTATCCTTTCCCTGGAGTGGGGTGGGAATGGAGATTTTGCAGTATCCTTCCCCTGGAGTGGGAATAGGGATTTTGCAGTATCCTTTCCCTGAAGTGGGGTGGGAATGGAGATTTTGCAGTATCCTTCCCCAGGAGTGGTGTGGAACTTGACATTTTGCAGTATCCTTCCCCTGGAGTGGGGTGGGAATGGGGATCTTGCAGTATCCTTCCCCTGGAGTGGGGTGGGAATGGAGATTTTGCAGTATCCTTCCCCTGCCATGCCCACCAAGCCACGCCCACCAAGCCACGCCCACAGATCGGTAGTAAAAAGATTTGAATTTCACCACTGGTTTGGATAGCCGGTAGACCTCCTTACCTATATTTCTAATTCCAATGTACAATAGAATTTGTCTTTATGGGAGCTCAGCCTAGAGTGCTGGAGGTTTCTTTTCCCATCCAAACATGCTCAACTGTACCCAAATTGCTGAAAACCGGGAGGCCCAGTTTTGGAAAATGTTCACTCATTCATTTTTATTGACAGTTCTCAAAGTGGGCAAAGCTTATTTTTTTTTTTTACCAGTAGCATAATACAGACAATCTTATTCGACTAAGGCAAATTGTGATAATACATTGCCTGCTGTGATTTTGTTTTTCCCCAAGGCATGAGCCCAAGGAAACTGGTGCTGCTTTTATTTTTAAAGGTAGCTGGTCATTTATTTTAAGTCTCTGCAAGATGGGAGTCCACCGTTCCTTAGAATTTCTGTAGGAAAATCGAAAGTAGATAACCTTGATCATTATTGAAGCCGAGATCTGGCAAAATTGGTGCAATTTGAGGAAATGACTGAGTGGTTAATTGCCTATAATGAAAGTCAATCATTATATACGCAACCTTAGAAATAATATCATACAGCGCAGGATATTTCGGAGTCAAAGATAATGCACTTCTCACTGATATGTAAGCTCGGGTAGAGTTGTTTTTACAGCTGCTGTTATGCTTCAGACTTCTATATTGGAAATGTGAGGACACATGAGCTTACCCTGCACATGACAGCTCTCGTGACATGGCTCTATCGCAAGTCACTTGCACAGCACTAGCGTTTACTAGATACTTTTTAACTTAATCATGAATCCCATCTAGTTCATAAAAGAACAATTGTTTGCCTTTTTGGAGGGGCAAAGCTTGCCTATCTATGGTTTCAATTGTCAGCCAGATCCAAAACGTGTGGCATTAAAGGCTGCTCTGACGAGCCACACAGCACACAGAGCTATAATGTGGTTTTAGCTCAGTGTGTGTATGAATGACCTAACTGATTGATTCAATAAGCCATCCTGTTGAAATCATTAGATCTGTATGAAACTAGCAAAGAAGTTAAGCTAGGTGAGCCAAAATCTCAATGTTTGCGATATGGGATGTGTGTAATTCTTAGGAAACCAGTGTTTGAGCCCAGCTTCCAGATTTAGTTTCCTGTATGACAACTCATACAACATGTGGAATGCACTAGAAATTAGCTTGACACAAAGCATACACCCAGGTTGAGCATTCACAGGCTGCGCCAGAACTGAGATTGTGTGCCTGTAGCGGTTTCTGAAAACTGGCAAAAATCATGGCAATTAAATTAATACTTAGCTGTTCTTTCCCCATGTGTTAACTTTTACAGCATCACAAGGCAGAAAGTTCTGAATTCTGAAGGCTGGGAGGGGTCATATATCCCACCGGTAATTTTCCCAAAGAAAACTGACCCCTAAAACAGCGGCAACCAGAAATTTGCATGACAACTTGGTGCATTGCTTTTTGAAGCAAACCATTCCCGTTCTCCTGATCAGATTACTGGCAAAGCACAGGCATCGGATGAAGTTTTATTTTCTAGGTAGCCCATTCTGATAGAATTTTTTTTTAAAAAAATTCACCTACTTTAAATTATTTGTTTAAAAAGCCTAAAATCTAAAGTTGTACTTTGTTCTTGATATCTGGAATATCTTGACCTGATGAATCAGAGTCTGTGGCAGAAAGAAAGAAAGAAAGAAAGAAAGAAAGAAAGAAAGAAAGAAAGAAAGAAAGGGAGGGAGGGAGGGAGGGAGGGAGGGAGGGAGGGAGGGAGGGAGGGAGGAGGAAGAAAGGAGAAAGAAGGAAGGGGGAGAGAGGGAGGAAGAAAAGAAAAAAAGAAAGAAGGAAGGACGAAGGAAGGAAGGAAGGAAAGAAGGAAGGAAGGAGGAAAGAAAGAAAGAAAGAAAGAAAGAAAGAAAGAAAGAAAGAAAGAAAGAAAGAAAGAAAGAAAGAAAGATAATTAAAGCTGACTGAGAGGAGAGAGAATCTGGTGAACCCATAAGAGCAGGGACGATAAGAAAAGATGAAATGACAGTCACAATCATACAATCAAAGCCACACCACTTTTTAAAAATTTGCATTGCATGTTTTGATCAGGTAGTTATAACCACCATTTTGACTTTTCTGACACATACATCGCCATGGAGGCATTGGAATTAATAGACTAGTATACAGTACATCATCTAGGATTTTATGAATAAACCAGAATTCTGAAATTTATGGTTTACAGTTCCATGAAGATGTTGCTAACGTGTCTGTTATTTCAGTTAGGTCAGAGGTGGGTTTCAGCAGGTTCTGACCAGTTCTGGAGAACTGGTAGTGGAAATTTTGAGTAGTTTGGAGAACCGGTAGTAAAAATCTGACTGGCCCCGCCCCCATCTATTCTCTGCCTCCCAAGTCCCAGGTGATCAGGAGGAAATGGGGATTTTACAGTACCCTTTTCCTGGAGTGGGGTGGGAATGGAGATTTTACAGTATCCTTCCCCTGCCACACCCACCAAGCCACGCCCACCAAGCCATGCCACGCCCACCAAGCCACACCCACAGAACCGGTAGTAAAAAATTTTGAAACCCATCACTGGTTAGGTGCAACAAATCACTTCTTGAAATGAGATTGAAACATGTGATTCAAAAATAATTCAGAGTAACGATGGGATGTTGCTAAATTACAGGTAGGCCATACAATATTTTATGGGGAATTGAAGGCCATAGTTAATGGAATGATGAGTGATGAAGTGAAGTGGGCAGAGCCATATATACATGGGCAGAATTGGGATTTCCCAGTGTTTTAGGTAATGGTTTAAAACTTTTCACATTGTATCTATTTTAGGACTTGCACTATCTGTTTTTTCAAGAGTGGGAAACAGAGGTGGATTTCAGCAGGTTCTGACCAGTTCTGGAGAACCGGTAGCAGAAATTTTGAGTAGTTCAGAGAACTGGTAAATACCACCTCTGACTGTCCCCGCCTCCATCTATTCTTTGCCTCCCGAGTCCCAACTGATTGGGAGGGAATGGAGATTTTACAATATCCTTCCCCTGCCACGCCCACCAAGCCATGCCATGCCATGCCATGCCATGCCCACCAAGCCACACCCACCAAGCCACACCCACAGAACCAGTAGTAAAAAAATTTGAATCCCACCACTGGTGGGAAAGCGAACTTGATTGACACGTAACACCAAAAAATTGGAAGGATGACTAGCTTCCCCCTTTTATTACTGTATTTGGCAGTCATTCGATGATTAGTCCTGATGGTTTTGTAATAGGTTGCTCTAAGTGGTACGGCAGATGCAACTCTTGTTAGCAACTCTGAGAACTTCCATTATCATTCATCAACGATGCCTTTCGGAAATAGACACCTGCATAGACCTTTGAAGTGCCAGCTGCTTTCTATGCTTGGCTGGAATACACAGTGGTGAAATTTCTTTCCTACCCACTGCCTACCAGCAAGAATTGGTCAAAGGTGTGTTCATATACACGAAGAGTCAGAAAAAGGGGGAAAAAGTACAGAAGAAATGCTTTGGTATATAAAGTGCACAAGGAAAGTTACTTAACAGACCAAGAAAAGCCCTTTGTGGTCAGCAAGGTGCATTTCATCTTGCAGTTTTCCAGATTCCTGTACCCGATAGTCCTTAATGGTATTAATGCCATTTGTAAATTGGTGCAGGTATTAACACCTTTATTAGGTGGTGCAAATATTTGGTCTGCATATTGGGTTAATAACTGGGAGCAATAGCCTAGCCATAGATGAGCACTTTCCAGAAGCCTGCCATATACATGTACTCCTCAACTTATGACCACAAATTGAGCCCAAAATTTCTATTGCTAAGTGAGACAGTTGTTAAGTGAGTTTTGCCCAGTTTATGACTTTCTTGCCACGTTTGTTAAGTGAATCACTGCAGTTGTTAAATTAGTAACACGGTTGTTAAGTGAATCTGGCTTCCCCATTGACTTTGCTTGTCAGAAGGTTGCAAAAGCTGATCACATGACCCCGGGACACTGCAACGGTCATAAGTATGAAACAGTTGCCAAGCATCTGAATTTTGATCATGTGACCACAGGGATGCTGCAATGGTTGTAAATGTGAAAAATGGTCATAAGTCATTTTTTTTTCAGTGCAGTTATAACTTTGAACAGTCACAAATTGTTGTCAGTTAAAGATTACCTGTACAGTAATGGCCTGCTGCTCAGACTGCTTAGCTTTGAAGCCAAACAACAGCTCTGAAACCAATCAATGGCCTTAACTTCTTCTCTAATAATATATCAACTGTGGCATTTTTGGACTGTTGTAATTACTCTTGGAAGATGTAAATAATACTTTAAAAAGTGGTTCTATTCTTACTATGCCAGTCACATCTATTGTCTTTTCAGGATTTTATACAGTACCATAAAATTTAGAGGCAGGGTTGCAAGTTGAAGGAAGATGGATAGCCAAGCCAATAAATTGCCAATGGTAAAGACGAATAGGAGGTAATCCTTCCAAAACTATCTAGATATAGATATGACCACTTTGGCCTCCAATGGTCAATGGGACTATCCATTATTGTTGTTGATTATTAGTTGAAATAGTATGTTTTAAAAATTATTTCCATATAATAAATGCTTGGAGGCCAATGAACCATCTGAAACTGCATGAAGGAGTAGATGAGTTCAACAGTTTGGGGCTCCTGATTGGTATCCATCCAACCAACCATCCATCCATCCATCCAACCATCCATCCATCCATCCATCCATCCATCCATCCATCCATCCATCCATTCATTTTGTTACATTACTGACCAGAAAACTCTTGACAGTTTACAATTAAATATTTAATAAATGTGTCCCGATTTCAAAGGCATTTAGAGGCATTTATACCAATCCTATGATTTGGTTGAGGAATAATTATCTATTCCTGGCCTGAGGATGAATATGACTGGGTCCATGGATGGAAGAGTCAGAAGAATGAGGAACCTTTCTTAAATAATCTCCTCGTTTGTTTTCTCCGATTCTTGAAAATTCGGCGAACTATAGTAATCACATTTAAGCCAACGGATAATCCTGGCTTCTTTATGTTTGTTCTGATCCCACATCCTGATCAGAAGAAAGTGAAGAACAAAGGCACACAAACCAAAGGATGCTGCCTTGAGCCAAATTCAAACCACACTTCCTTCTAAATTAGCAAGATTGAAACCAACTGGATGTGGCTTTTCAAATGTTAGGCTTGAGGGTTTTAAAAAAAATTTACTTGGACATGCCAAGAACTGAACCTGCAACCTTCTGCATCTCCTATCCCAACCCTTCCTGATATGGACAAAAATCAACCAGAAAAACAGCCTGCAACTTTTTCCAAAATTGAAATACCAATGCATACTATTGCATACTGTGGAATGAGATAAGCAAGTTATTTACCTACAAGGACCTTAGGATCATTCCCCTAAGGTCCTTCACTGCATGAGGCAACCAGTAGCCTCAAAGGAGAGGGCTTTTCCTGTTGGAGTGTCCATCTACGGAACAAGTGACTAAGAGAGAGAGAAAGATCTCGCACCTCTTTGAAGAGCCATGGGATGCTAGATGAAACTACAAACTCATTTTCCCAGTTCCATTTTAAGAACTGGATTTTATATTTATAGCTTCTATTGTCGTGCTATTATTGTTGTTGTTACTTTATGTTCTATTTATAACTGCTAGCCTGACTTTTATCTTGTGGGAGGCTTTTATACTATTTATATATTACATTATTTTATGCAGTTTTATATTTCGCCATGTGTACCCTGGAAGATTTTTATTGGATTTTGTAAAGGAGCAATGAATAAAACAGAGGTACAGTTTTGCCATTCCTACAATGTTTATTTTTTATTTAGGAAGATTGCCATTGATATTTGTTTAACAAAATTGACTTGTTTTTGTGCTTACTCTATTCTTTTAATATTTTTCCTACTAGCTGCTGAGCTCACAATTAGCAGGGACAACTAGTGTTTCATTTGATAGCCTTCCACCATGTATACCGTCAGAAATCTGTGGCAACAGAGGTCTCTCCGGATTTCCAACCACATAGAAAATCCGTCTAAAGAGCCCCAAGTTCAGGAATGCTGTTTTCTGTTGTCACTCATCTTACTTCAAGCTTTGCATTTTTGTTCCCATTTGAGAAGCACAACTAGTATACGGAAAAGTTTCCAGAAAACCTCTCCACAATCATTCTTTGCCAATTCAAGATCTGTGGCAGACTTCACACAATGCCAGCTGGGTACAACTGCTGAGCTGATTATCTTCCAACTTCGCAGCAGTTTAGTTGAAATTGAAGCAAACAAGTGAATTTCAGAGAATAATTGGCAATGGTTTATATGTGGTATGGTATCCCCATTGGCAGGAACTCTTCCCGCATCCTACTTATTGGCTTCTGAACTTATGCTGTGTTCTCCAACCCACCATACAGGTTCATACCTTGGAATATCTCTCAAGGGACTTTCCATTTCAAGGCCATTTTTCAAACACATAGACATTCACATACCTCTACATACACAATAACCAAGCACAACATCCTAACCTTTGTAGCCAGCTGATCTCCTGCTAAAGACCAAAGACAAACAGACAGAACTCATGTCAATTTCATTCCTATTTCATTTCCCTAGATTATTGTGTTCAGGGATCTGCAAACTGCTACAACAGTCCTGGTCAATCCTGACTGTTGCTCCATTCCTGATGCTACAGCAACAAGTAACCATGGTTAGTGTCAACGTGAAAAGGGGCTGGTTCCAAAAATGCCAACTTGCTAAGCTTTTGGCATTGACATTTGCAGTGGCTTTTAGAGAGAAAAGGAATGGGATCTCTGTTGCCAGTTAATTCTTCTCATAGCTCAAGGTGCTTTGTTTGACAGATGCATACCATGTATTGGAAAGAAGTGTGGGTGTGCATGGAGGTATACATGAGCCTAGCAAATTGTTTTCTATATACTTTGTGTAAAGTAAGGACATTTTGGTTATTCCAAAACTGTTTACAATTCAGTGAGGACGACATTAACTAAATGCTCTTTTTCTATTGTTCATCTGGAAGGAACATTGATCAGCCCTTGGTGTTTCAGCTGTTCTCAGTATTCCAAGGTTGACTGAATTGAAGATGATCAAATAATTGGCTTAATTTGCTTGTCAAAAATTGGTAACAAAATTAGAGACGGATGTACTCTTCACCAACCCAAACTTTTGGAAAGCTGAAGAATTGAAAAATTTAAGGATTCTCCAGTGTCAGACCCAGCCCAAGAATGACGTTGAACAATCCAGTCAAAGTTAAGTTCTTTATTTGCTCATAAAGACAGAATCTTGCCAGACTAAACCTGTACTACTTCAACCCTAACAGGTATATCCTGGAGAGCTATCCTAAATATCTTTCTCTGATCCAGCTCTGGATTGTATTGTTGCTTTTCTCCCCTCCCCTCCTTGGAATGTTCTATCTTCCTGGGAAACGGCCACTTCATTGCAGTCCATCACATCCAGTGATGTTTCAGAGTGTCAGTTGCAGCAACTTTCCCTCTTATCTGACAGACAAAAGAATGGAAACATAGCTAATTGTTGGGAAACTAGACTACTATACTCCACCATTCCCGTATAATCTCAGCTCAGGTAAAGAGGAGTATAAAGATAGCCTTGAGGAATGACTGTTATGAAAACATCTACTAATCCCAGATAGACAGGATGGGGGAAAGAAACTCAAAATTGCCCAAATTCAATTCTCTTTAAAATGAAGAGAAAAAAAAATATCTGTCAGGCTTTCAAGATTATATTTATTTATTGTTTATTTATTTATTGGTTCGATTTATATGCCGCCCGTCTCCGGAGACTCAGGGCGGCTTACAATGCATTAAGCAATAGCCTTCATACTTTTGTATATACCTTCTTAGTAGGGCTTTCGCCCCCCCCCAGCGGTGTTTTTTTTTTATACAAAGTCAGCTTATTACCCCCACAAACCGGGTCCTCATTTTACCTACCTCGAAAGGATGGAAGGCTGAGTCAATCTTGAGCCTGGTGAGATTTGAACTTGCAGTAATTGCAGGCAGATGGTGTTACTTAACAGTGTTTTAGTCTGCTGCGCCACCATATAATTATAATTATATAATTATACCCCATAACAATAAATTAGATCTCAATAGTTCACATGGTATCTGTTTCCTTACTTAGTCAAAGGGTTGTCATCGGTACGTCTGAGGTTATGTGTTTAAGCTAGCTCAGAGTAATTCACACTCTTTCTTTCCTAGCAAAAGCTCATGTTAAGTGAGAGCCAAATACAATCTCCCATGAAAATTCATGAGAACAAAGATTTGTTCCAAACAATTTACCTTCCTCCAAGAAAGGTTCAAAGGGAGTGAAACTGAGATTTCTTAAAACTTTAGATTCTCTAATCTCCATAGTGGTGGAAGACCTCTGGATCCTACCTAACCAAGCAATGCATTTCATGGTGGTCTGGAGGCACCTGTTCACACTTAATTGAGTTGCCCTAAATTTGACCTTCCCTTGACATCTGTTTTTGTGTAACAGCCAAGTTAAGTATGACAGTGCTTCAAATAGACAGTGCTTGGCACCTGTTATTTTATTATTTATCACAGAGATCGTGTCAGTAGTTACTTCCTTGTGCTCACTACTGTCCAAACATGGAAAGGTGATCTGCTTTTCTCCATTCTCCCATCCCCAGCAATAGATTATCTGAGAAAAGAAACAAAGGAAGGAATATGCATACTTTGGAAGCCATAGTTTAAGAAAATAGTCACTTTCTCCAAGTTCAATATATTCACCTTGTCTGATGGGATTTAAAAGCAAAATTACCCCCCCCAAAAGGGTAGAGTGGAGATACTGGCCATGATCCAAAACATCCTTATCCTATGCAAAAAAAGGGTGTGTGCACCCTTTCAGATTCCTCATTTCCTGACTTCCAAAATGGGTTTACATTCAGGAGGATTTATAAGATAAAACAGAGAAGAAATGAGGGAAGAGAAGAGCTTATTGCCCAGAGCTGCTTGATCTGCTGTTGATCTGCTGTTTGAGTTGTATGACTGCAGTCACATGGGGGTTGGGTGGGGTGGGCAGGGACTGTACAAAAGTAGGATGGTTGTGTTAAAGTGAATCAAATCAAATCAAAACAAGTTGCTTTACATTAAAATCAAATCATAAGATGAAATATATAAATAATGTTATTGGAGCTCATGGCAGCCTAAAATATGATAACTTGCAAGGGCGTCCAGGGAAATCAAAAAAGTCAAGAAGGCAACTATGACCTCACAATCAAAATTTTCCTCTTTTTTTATGTCTCATGTATAATGGCATGTGCACAGTGGTGAAATCCTAACTGGTTTGCTACTGGTTTGCTGGCTGCGCATGCGCGCCGTGCGCCAAGTGCACACCGTGTGCACATGCATAATGTGCACCAAACACATGCTGTGTGTGCATGCGTGTATGTGCAGTACGCACCAAAAGGAGGCTTGGGAAGGTAAGTAGACCAGCAGGGGGAGATCAGCTGTGGCGCGCAATTTAGCTTTGCTAGAAAGCAGGATTTCCTGCTTTCTAGCAAAGCTAAACCCCATGCCACAGCTGATCGTCGGAAATACTAGTTCAGAGGAACCGGTAGCTTTTTTAAACTACCGGTTTGCCCGAACTGGTAGTTTTTATCACTACTGGTTTTCCCAAACCGGAGTGAACCGGTAGCATTTTACCCCTGCACATGCAACTGCCAACTTGACTTTTGTGATTGTATTATCCATGCAGACACTCCTGTTTCCTTGTGTCTGTTTAAACATGCTTACCTACCCATGGACACTGCTGAAATCTTCTGATTCTTACTGATGTACAAAGTAATAGGTTCACTGACAATGCACTTCCAACTATGAAATTGATGAACTTTGGGTAGGCAAGAGCCACCCTTAAAGTGGGTGCAAAGGCTTCTGTGGGTTTGATGAGGAGTACTGGACTTGGATTTATTTTTTCCTTTTGTAGGTCATGGAGACAAAGGAGAAAGGTTTTTTTTTTTGGTTATTATTTAATTTATACAGTAATTTATTTTATTTAAAGCCTAGTTTAATTATTGGGAAATTTTCCACTGAAACGTTCCATTCCTTCCTCTGAAAAAATGGAAGGAAATCAACCATTTGCCTTCATTTGTGTGACATTACACTGTTGATTTGGGCAGTTGTGTACCAAAATTCAGCACTGCAATTTTTTTGGGAGGGTGGGAAACACTCTTGGAGTGAGGAAAAAAAGAAAGGTTCAGAAGCTCAATTGCTAAGACTCAAAAGGCATTACAATGTGTGAGTCAGAACAGTCTTCTAAAATCTTGTATCTTCCGGTTGTGTTGGAATTACAGTTCAGAATCTATCCATGATGGGAAACAGTTAATAAAAACTTAAACAATTATATATTATTAATGCTTGTATGTTTTAGTATTGACTGACAAATCCAAGATTTGAATGTGCAAGTTAGTGAACATAGGTAATATGAAACGGAGCTAAATAACATCAAGTTTCAATGAATTTTTGTAGGAAACAAATTGGGTCTCCCTAATATTGTTGGTCATGGAGTGTATTTGTGCAGTTGATATTGCAATGAAATCAGGTCTTTTTAAAAAACATTAAAGCTGCAACCCTGCGCCCACTTACCTAGGTGTAAACACTGAACTCCATTCCTACAGTACATTTGACCAGCTCAGTTGCTCAACATGATCCTCAGTCAGATTCGATCACAGACCAATGAAAAACCCCTCATCACATAGTGCACTTTGATAACTTCATAATCATAAGTCATAATCATAAGTTTATTTGTCAAACATATATAAGATAACAGGTAAAAGTATAAACATAATTTGAATACATGAAAAAAGTAAGTAAAAAGGAATATAAGGACAGGGATGGTAGGCACGCTGGTGTGCTTATGCATGCCCCTTACAGACCTCTTAGGAATGGGGTGAGGTCAACAGTAGACAGTCTAAGGTTAAAGTTTTGGGGGTTTAGGGAAGAAACCACTGAGTCAGGTAGTGCATTCCAGGCATTGACCACTCTGTTACTGAAGTCATATTTTCTGCAATCGAGTTTGGAACGGTTTACCTTGATTTTGTATCTACTATTTGCTCGTGTATTGTTGTGATTGAAGCTGAAGTAGTCATTGACAGGAAGGACATTGTGGCAGATAATTTTATGTACTATGCTTAGGTCAGACTGAAGTCGGCGTAGCTCTAAGTTGTCTAAGCCCAAATAAATAATAATAAATAAATAAAATAAATAAATAAAACTTCGTTATGAGAACTGAAGCAACCTCACACTGTAAAGCATACAGATTTTGCAACCATGCAGGACAAATGCTAGTAAGGAGAACTGCTTTATAACATGCTAAAATGTGTTGCATTGTTAACCTTGGGCCTGTTTTGTCTTATTTATTTAGATTTGAGGGGATGAGCTAAATCTGTTACATAAACCCATCTTGTTTGGCTACTTTTTCCCTTCAATGCATTGTGATTTTTTTAAAAAAAATATTTCAATACAAAGTTAAATGTGCAAATGCAGCTATTTGGATTTACTAATTAAGCCCCTTGGGTAGAATTCCATTATGGATCCAGAGATGGATGTCTGAAAAATCCTGTGCAGCTCTTCTGTCTTCTCTTCACTGAAGAGGAAAAAAGAGGGAAGAATGGTTGAGAAGGCATTAAATGCTATGAATGAAATAGGGTTTAATAAAGGCCCTAGTTAAAAGCATCCTAAAGATGAGATCTCAGTTGGCCTTTCATGTACGTTTTTATCTGTCTCTGATTTTTGGTGGGAGGACCAATCATCTAGGGTTTTTTTTCCCCCCAATGAAATGGTATAGCTGGGATTGGAGAGATGGTCTTCAGAATAGAAGCTACATGAGTGTCCATGGACATACAACTGCAGTTCTGTGAGGTATACATACAGGGGTAGACGAAACAGTTGTATGTTACATTTTCAGAGTTCCAGGTACCTCCTCAGCTGTGTAACTTCTGTGTACATAACTCTGAGATTTATCACAGCTTGTGAATTGTCTGGTTGCTTTGGAGGGCCCCAGGCTGTTTAGATAAGTGAGGATACACTGCACACATATTTGATTCATGAACGAGAAAAGCACTATTCATTTCAGCAAAGCTTTGCAGCTAGTTTTAAACAACTGTCTCCCTGGAACCCATGCTGGCAGTTCCTTCCAGTGTTCACAGCTGCGGACCATTTTATAAATGTTTGGGTTTGATCTGCATTAGGGGTGTTGACTGTTGACAGCCCCAGTGGTACCCCTGTAACAAAGAGCAATTCTCTTTAAAATTGGTGGTGGAGGAGCAATTACTTGTGAATTACCTTTGACATTAAGGCAAATTATACCCTACTGAAATAACACGTGTATTGATTTATTTAGATCAATTTTTTAAATCCTGCTTTTTAGACCCAGAGCTTGCAGATCATTGATAAAACAATCCTGGCACTGAGGCCTCCAGCTGAAAAGATTGGACCCTATCCATGTGGCTGTTTTGGTCTTTCTAGATCAAGATACTCAGTCAGGTTGTGGGAAGGAAGAGGAGTTTATTGAAATAAACCATGTTCTGCTCTGTGCACATTTCTTTGGGATTAAATCTCAATTCACATCTTTGTTCTTCCAAATAAATGTACTAGAAATGTCCACTTCTACTCTTAAGCTTTCCTGAAGTGCAGCACAGAGAATGAGGCCTACAAGATTTTGGAACAAGGCTAGATTTTAATGCCTTGATAGCATGTTTGCACTATTCAGACTAGTTCAGGAGTGGGTTCTACTTACCTTTACTACTGGTTTGCAACAGGGCCGCGCGTGCGCTTGCTTCGTTTGCATGCGCACAAACTCTTCTGTGCATGCGCAGAAGCATTTTGATGACGTCGGGGTTGGTGAGCGGAGCCTCCCGCCGGTTTTACTACCGGTTCTATAGAACCGGTAGGAACCGGGAGCAACCCACCACTGGTCTGGTTGGCTATAATTTAAACTAAACTTTCTCAATCTGGTGCCCTTCAGACTACAGATATGGATAGGCTGGGATTAAAGGGAATTTTAGACCCAGAGGTCTAAAATAGGGAAGAACAGCTTAAAACTTTTTTCCCTAATGAATTCCTGCCTTGTCATTCCTACTCTTCCCTCAGAGGAGATAGGTTTGCAGTCCAAAGTCACCATTCCTCATCTTGTCTCAGGGGATTTTCTGCAGAGCCTGTGGCCATAAGATGATGGAAAGTGGTGTCATGAATATTGTCCAATTAATTGTCTAAAGAAAACCATGCACCATTCTCTATCTTTGTGGGTCAGCAAAACTAAAGACAGTGTAAACTACATGCAGCAATATTATCTTTGTTATTCTTCTGGAGGGATTGTCTATGCCAGGGATGTTAAACTTGTGGCCCACGGGCCGGATGCATCACATGCTGGCTCTGCCCCCCCCCTGGTTTAGCGAAGGGGGGAAAAGTCCCAATACATTACGTGACGCTGCTGTGATGCCGTGAGTTTGACACCCCTGGTCTATGCAATGAACCAAAGGATTGCTTCCTATCTGAGTAATTTTCACCTTAAAATAAAAAGTCATTTGATTATTACTAAATATTCACTGAAATCCATAAATTATTTTGCACAGCCCAGATCAACTGGGAAGTTATGCAAGAGTTCACTCTGATAAATCGTATGATCCTTAAATAATTTTTAAAAATATATTTGTATCCACCTTTATTTTTACAAATAATTCAAGACGGTGAACATGTCCAACACACCTTCCTCTTCTTATTTTCCCCACAACAATAATCTATATGGTGGTTGGGTTGAGAGTGACTGGTCCAAGGTTAACCAGCTGGCTTTCATGGCTACAGCAAGATTTGATGCCCTGATGGCACTGCGGTTAGAATGCAGTATTGCCGGCTACTTCTGCTGACTGCCAACTGCCAGCAGTTTGGCAGTTCGATTCTCACCAGCTCAAGGTTGACTCAGCCTTCCAACCTTGCGAGATCAGTAAAATGAGGGCCCAGATTGTTGGGGGCAATATGCTGACTCTGTAAACCGCTTAGAGAGGGCTGTAGAGCACTGTGAAGCGGTATATAAGTCTAAGTGCTATTGCTATTGATCTCATGATCTCCCACTTTTTAGCCTGGTGCCTTAACTACTAGACCAAAATGGCTATTAATATCTGAATAGTATATTTATATTCATATATAATTACTATGTTATATATTTATACACGAATAATGGAATTATTCATCAACCATATGAGTAAATGCATATTTCTTAACCAGCTTACCAAAGTCAAATATAAAATGGTTATATAAAGTAAAGGGCTTTTAGTTGGTGCATAAAACACATTATGGTTTTGATTAAAATTATTTCACATTTTGACATGGAATACTTATATTTCAACCTACCGCTTTGTTACATCAGGGATCCTGAAGTGTTTGGGTTTTGTTCGGGTTTTTTTGAGGGAGAGAGGGTGGGTGAGGCAGAGACAGCCAATATTAAATTATCAATTAAATGTGAAAAAGAAGTAAATGGCACTGAAAAGAGAAAGATAATGAATAGCATGAAAAGATTGTTTGCTTTTAAGCACTAGCTCTTTACCCACACTTTGAGCTCAGCTTATTTAGGTGACCCTTCTTAGACACCCAGAACCTTCTTAGTAGAGTTCTGTTCTGAAGGAACTAAGAAAGAGTGTTGAGTTTTAGAAAAAGTGGACTTCTCTTTCTCTAACATTAACATAAAGATTTTTCTGATGGTTCAAGAAGGTCAATAGGTCTTGAGCCAGCAGAAAATTATTAGCCTAAAATTTGCTGTTTCCACTGGTGATCTTTATCTGTCACATATACAAGGATATTACAATACAAGCCCTTAACAGCGAACAAGACACATTAAGAACAGGACTGGGTGGATTCCCCCTGCTTTGTTTCACTGCCTTTCCACCAAACAGGCAGCTGGAAAACATTCACCAATCACTCTTCTACATGCGAGATACAACTGGGCTTGGGGAAGGAGACGAGTTTTGACAATGACTAGACTGGCTGTTTTAATAATCTTTCAAAAACTTGTTCTGGTTTTGCAGTTTTTTTGTTGATGCACTCAAAAGAAGCTCAATTATTAGGTAACTGGGCTCCTTTTAAATATAGGCTTAACATGCTCCAGAAATGTTCATAAGCAGCCAAAAAAATAGCTGACAGGCACAGGTGGGGCTGAATAAGGAGCAAGGAAAGAATCTCGGCTCTTTCTGTTTCTGCTGCCACTGCTGCTCAGTTGTTGTTTAAGATAATCTAGGCTAACTACCTGGGGGAAAGGAATCAAAGAGAGACCCCATTTTGAAAGAATAATGCCCAGAGACTGCTTGGAAGGGATATATATCCCTGTACCAATCTAAAATGGCTGATGGAAGCCATGCTGATCTCACCAAGGGTAACTAAGGAATAGCTGACAGAATGCAGTTACTGATATCCAAGGAAAGCTTATGTTGGCATAAGGCAGGGCTGTCAAAGTTGCAGCCCACGGGCCGGATGTGTCATGTGTTGGCCAGGCCCATGCCCAGTTTAGCGAAGGGGGAAAAATCCCGATACATCAGGTAACACTGCTGTGACGACACAAGTTTGACACCCCTGGCATAAGGGGAAAACACTAATTTAACAAAGGTAGAGCTATGGATGATTTAAGGCTGCTTCAATATGGGCTGGGGATCAGGTGAAGGAAATGTCACAAGGTCACAGCTACCACAGTTACTTGCATGTGAGGAAAGGTTTTCAGTTTATTACTGTGTAAAGGGTAATTTAGCATCTCTGTCCATTCTTAGAATATGATTTCTAAATATCTTTGCCTTATTCTCCCTTGGCCTCTGCCCTGTTTTGAACCAACAGTAAAGCAGGTGAAAGTCCCTTCTTTAAACATCTATATCAGCATTTCTTAACTTTGGCAACTTTAAGAGAAGTAGATTTCAATTCCCTCCCTGCCAACTATGCTGGTTAGGGAATTCAGGAAATTGAGGTTCACCTATTTTAAAATTGCCAAGTTGAGAATTGTTAATCTATATTATTTGCAAAATAATCCAACCCACCCCATATTTTTTTTAAAAAAATATGTTGACATTATTTATAGAAAACAAGATATTTAACCAAAAGGACTCCCAAATATCATATATAGTCTTATCTACGTCTCTTGATCCAATTAAAGATTTAAATGGGAAATATAACTAGAAAGAAGAAAGTGAAGCAAATATCGAGAAATTTAGATATATTTAAAAATGTGCTAGCAGCATGCTATTTAATGTTGTTTTTTGACTGCAGTTTCTAGAAGATCCTCATTCAAAATTTCAAAGACTATTGGATCAATGCTTCTTTCACTAAGGAACAATTTATCTTAACTCCCATTGCAGTCCATAAACCTGTCATTTTGAGTATGTTGTTGTAACCTCCTATTTTTGATGGAATGTGCTGAGGATCAAATCAAGAGCTCACCATTTTTAAGGCTGAGTCAAGGGCAAGGATAATTTGTTGCTTTACGTCTTGCCAGAATAGGGTAAGGATAGGACAAAACCATAACATATTGATTAAAGGTACTCCAGACTGCAGTCTATCTCCAGCAAGATCTGTAAATCCAGGTTGATGTTATTGGTCAAAGGTCCAATGAACATGCAAGGCAATTATTTCAAATTATGAATAACATACAGTAGGTCTAATGAGAATTAGATTAAAATAGAATTCCACTGCAATGAAGAATGTATAATCCAGCTTCATCGCTTTTCTACTTAAACTGTGGAAAGATTTATTCATCACTCTGTATAGGGCTGGTTATTTATTAATTTCAAGATGGAGAAAGCATCAGGAATTTCCAGTGCAATCCGAGCCTCAGGACCAAGTTTAGCACCAGAGCTCAAATACTTCCAAATGCTAAAGAAGGTAAATTAAATTCCAATTTACAATCCAGTTGTATTTAAGGCAATTGCCTCCTATTACTTATTTCTCCAAACTGCTGCGCTTCAGTTGTTTTGGTACTATAACTCTCTGAATTCCTGATTAGCAATTACAATTTCTTATACTGAAATAGTACAGTCCACCATATGATAGAGCAGGGGTGTCAAAGTGGTAGCCTGCGGGCTGGATGCATTACATGTGGGCCATGCCCACCCCAGCTCCATGAAGGGAAAAAACATCGTGATATGTCATGTGGCAGCAATGTGACCAGGAGAGTTTGACACCTATGCGATAAATACAACACTTCTGATTCATCGCTGAGAAGTTTTCTGCAGAACTTTTGTTCTTGCTCCTAATTTTAAGGTGTGATGATTTGTCCTAATAAAGGCGTATCTTTCTCTGGCAAATATTTTTATTCCCAAGGAACCTATTAAATACTTCTTTGGTGCCAACTCCAATCTATTTTACCCTGAAGTTAAAAGTAAAAGAATTGGTGAAAATTAAAGTATCACCAGTTCCAATGAAATGCATTTACGCATATATTTAACTGTTTGGGATGATACCAATGGGTTATAACAGTGCATAAGTATCTTAGATCACACTCCTTATTTCATGCCAGGAAACTTCAAAATCCGCATTTGAAAAAAAGCTATATGAGAAGGCTTGCCTTTGCCATGTATTTCAAACCAGCCTTCTTTCTTTTGTGCGTGCAGTGTCTCTTGAGTGGTTTACTGCTGTGAAAACAGTCAGGTTCTCACAACATCAGCATTCTCATTTGATGAGCTCAAGTAGAAGCAGTTGCTATTTTGTCCAAATAGTTTTCTCTATCCAGTAAAGTGGCAAGGGAAATAATCAAAGAATGCAAAACACAGAAAGGTATTATCTTAATTGCAAGATCACCTGATATATTTCTCTAGCGAGAGATTCCCTTTCCAAAGAATAGCATTTTCTTAAAGGCAACATAACAGATTACCTCAAACTTGCAGTGCAGCCAAAAATATCAGACTTCTGGTCAGTGCAGGTCCTGGAAAATTGTACTTTCTGATTCCATTATAGCTACTCTGAAAGACTATCTGGCCCTGCCAAAGATGAAACCATTCCCACAGATCCCCTCCCCCAATCCTCCAACACACTTTTAGTATGTATTTGCTGACTTGACAGAAAGGTAGAAAGTTCACATTTATTGAGTTCATCTGTTTTGTTTGGGCTTTGCTTTCTTCTCCTTGGAAATCAGGTCCATTCATACAACATGGTTAACTTGGTTAAAGTCATAGCAGTTGCTGTATAGTAATACAATATACACTACATCTTGTTACTTTCAAAATGTTAGTTTTTCTGCAAATTATCCTGCTAGGTCAGGGGTGTCAAACTCATGTCGTCACGGCAGTGTCATGTGGGGTATTGGGACTTTCCCCCCCTTCGCTAAACTGGGCGTGGGCAGCATGTGACCCGTGGGTCGGGAGTCTGACAGCCCTGTGCTAGGTGAACCTGAAGGTTATATGCAAAACACTTAAATCTGACAACTGATTTTCTGGGTTTGTTGAGTAACCTGACCAAGTGGACTTGATTCACTCAAGGTTCCAAGACACAAAAAAGTCAAGATCAACCATACTTAACATGTGCAGTAAACAAGCCTGCTACCTCGATCCAGCTAAATGTATTGTATGAATGAAGTCACTAATTTTAAGAAAGAACTGTATATACAGTACACCATTACTTTAACAAGACATGCAACATATCTTGTTAAAGTAATGTTCTGTCCCATTTGATTGGGATAGGAAGCCTGTTGTGAGATTTAGACTTAAAAGCCTACTTATAGGCTGGGAATTATGGGGAATCAAAGCTATTCACATCTGCAAGGCACTAGGTTTTGGAAGGTTACAATTATGCAATGTAATTGTACTCCACTATTGAAAAACTTAAGAGAATAGGGAAATCTGAACTGCAATAAAAATGAAGATACTATTTTAATTATAACACTAGTGTACATAGCTCATGACACAGAGATCCATTTTGTTCATATATCATACTTAACCTGGTTAAAGTCATAGCAGTTGCTAAACAGTGCTGCTACTACTACTAGTTAGAACTATGTAATGGGAATACTGTGCGTTAAATGATACATTTTGAAATAGTCCATTCTTTCATAATTATAAAGCAGTCACAAATACAATTTTACATATTTATTCTTTATTGTATTGCACAAAGTATCTACGCAACTCAGGGCCATCACAATAGTCCCTGAATACCAATTGCTCTAGCACAACCTCTTCTGAGCATTGTAACTAGTTGGTGCTTCCTTCTAAAATGTAAAAGAATCCATCACAAAATTTTAAACATTTGTCAATATTAATAACCGATAGGACAAAGTTAAAAGATCAAAATATGGATTTTATGTGAATGCACACAAATATACAGTTTATACTCAGATTCTCAAAAAAAGGGAAAGAAACAACAGTTCTCTGGTGCAATCACAAGAGTTTCTGTTTGTAGAAGTTGTTAAAAGTGTAATGTGCATAGAAATAGATTTCAGCTCATAAAATAATGCAGCTTTAACTTCACTTTATTTCTTCAGATTGTCTAGTACTGAAAATGTATTGGCGTAAGAGCTTGCACAGGAATCGCCCTTAACTTTAGTGGCACCAGTTTGTATTGGCTACACATTCTTAATTGTTGAACAGAAAAAGCCATTCCCATTTCAGCTTAGAACTATACATTAACACTAAACAATAACAGTGCAGCCAGAATGAAAAAAAAACATTGCTAATATAATAACAACAATAGTTATAGTAGTACTAGTAAAAAGAATTTCATCATTCTGGGGAGTTACAAATAATTTTGAACTAATTATTTTTATTTCATAAAACTTCTGCCTGGCATACACGGAATATTTGAGAATCAAAAACTTTCTGATTTTCAGAATAAGTTCAAATATTACATTGACATCTCTTGTTTTAATGAAACATTTTAATACAGCTGAAAATTGTGTCATTAAAATATGTACTCATTTGAAAACATTTGCCATGCTAAAAAATATGTAAAAAAATAGTTTAAAGTCATTTGTTTTTAGAAAACATGTCAATTGCAAAAAGAACCAATTTCTTTATATACACACAAAAGGGCACAATCCATCCAAAGGTAAGCCTATTTCTTTTCCATTTATTCTCAATAGCTGAGATTTAAATATTTACTTAATTTTGCTCATTCAGATCAGTTGAGGTTTGACACCTTTTTATGAATAAGCAAAAAAACACTGTGAGACTACTGAAAAAAAAAATCAGCAATGCATTAGATTGCAACTTTAATCGCTTGACATTGGATGGATGATGTCTGCACATTTCAAATATATTTATTTGAAGAAAACTGAGAGGGCACAAAGCAGCAAGTTCTATGATTTGTTTTTGTCCATTACACTGAGTACTTCATCCAAAAGTGAGGGTCCGAGGTCAAGCTGCAAAGAAAGGAGGGGCTCTGCCAGGTCTGACAGAAGGTCGTCTGATTTAGGCTGCATCTTGGTTTGATCACATGACAGATGGGGGTTGTCAAGGAACTCCTCTGTTTGCCATTTGGTGTATTGTTCTGAATGGCTAGTTGAATGGCTGCCTGTTCCATTAGAATAATACGATGCTGGCGCTTTCTGCTTCCATGTGATGTCATCTTTGTATATTTTCCCATTCTCTAAGTGTTTGCTCTTCTCCTGCAACTTTTCTTCCATTACGGGCTCACAACTATGCCTGGGATTCCTCAGGGGTCCCAACGAGTCCCGCTTTGAATTAAATGTCACTGGTGACAACAAGGGCAACATAAGGGCTTGAGAACCACCGATGGCAGGAAGCGATATGGCATTTTTAAGGACGGGAGAAGGAGTTTCAATAAACACTGAGTCAGAAGTGCTGTTTGCCCTTAGGAATTCATTGCATCCTTCATATTGGCTGGCTGCTGTTTCTCCCTCATTTCCAGGTAGAAGCTCATAATTTCCTTTCAGAAAAGAGATGTCTCCAAACACATCATGTTGTCCTTCTTTCCCAATGTGAATTGTGTGGCGGAAGTCACCCAAGGGTGGACTGATCATATCTGGAGATAAAATGTCCCTCAACTTGAATTTCTTTCCTTTCTTATTATTGTCAGCTTTCAAGTAGATGGGTGTTTTGGCTGGCATCTTTTGACTATATGTGGAAAGAGAAGACTTTGTCTTCTTTGTTAAAAAAAAAAAAAAAGGAGAGGGGTCAAAATACTATAGATGTACAAAATCTTTTTCTCCAACCAATTCTTTTGTGTTAGTATAAATCTATGCTACATTATTGATTGCAGTATCATTTATAAAAACATTCATATAACTACCACGGATTCCGTCTCACAAACAAAATTTTGTTTGTTGTATTTATGAATAGTATGTTTCTTTAAGATGACAGAGAGAGCTAGAATGTGGTGTTGTTTTCTCTCCCAACCCTGTAAAGAAAAAAGAAAAAAGCTTAGTATTTACTCTTTATAATACATTCAATCTCTATTACACAAACAATGAATGGTACTTTTAATAGTTCTGGCCTGATTACCTCTGTAAAATAGCTTTTCTTCATTAAGCAAGATAAAAAAAATAATCTAAATATGAGCTAACTAGCCTTTTTTCTAACTTGGCTCCTTAGACACAATTGCCAAACACAACTATCTTAATAAATTTACTATTGTGGTTTCATTTTTTTTGTTCTATCATGGAATAGAATTCTTATCTTCAGTGGTCAAACTTAAGGACATTCCGTTTAAACATCTATGCCAAAAAGGACCTTCACGTTTATTAGCCTTTGAAACACAAAGTTGAAATATGTTTCTATTTGAGGTTTTAAAGGTCAAAGACAAAACTGTTTAAATAAATGCCTAGAAATCTTTTGACTCATCCAGGTGATTAGTTCAAATATGATTAGTTCAAATACTGGCCTAACTTCCTATTTGTATAATGTGGCAAATTCTGTTTCAAGTAATACTTCATCCAGGGAGTTTAATGAGTTGGGGTAAATTGTCCTGATACCTGTGTGTGGTGTGTGTGTATCCATATCAACATACAGATGCAGAAATCTTAGGTTGCAAGTGAAGATTAAGTATAAATATTGAAATCATAATCTTAGTATTAAAACTGTAGTTTCAAACCTTACTGACATGTTTTGTTCCTGTCCAAATTTGCTTTTAGTGGCTGGCTTCCAATTTTAGGGCAAAACAATTTAACAAAATGAAACCATGATTAAATTATCAGTTAAAAGCCACCCATTGAAATCTAGCCTTGTTATAGTAACCAATTAAATAATCGCTTCCTCAACGAACAAATGGATTTTAAGCTGTGAAAGCCGATTTCAATAAGGATTCAAATTAACTTCCTATTCTGAATGTCATATATTTCATAAAGAAAGACACAAAACAAGTAGTAGTTACTCTAATACATACAAAAGTATAAGTGACTCTTCCCATAATAAATAGAAGAGAGGCACTTTCTTTCAAGAAACAAAAAATACTAGAAATATATAAAATTGTATTCCAATTATATAACAATAGAAAAAAGAAAATAACTGAATATTCTAAATCAGAAGCCCTTAAATTTTGCAACACTATAGCCCTATAAAATTAAAAGACAATTCTTCAAAATTCTCAGAATGTTGCTCTTAACAGAATTTATTGTAAATAACTCATTTAAAAATATTCGAAGTATAAGAAAGAAAAATATGCTGAAACTAAGAGTAACCTACCATGGGGATAAGGAAAAAATGAAACTTTGCAGGATTGAGTGAAGCCAAGTGCCTTCAAGAAGGAACTGTATTGTGAAAAGCAAGGGAACAGAAAATATTCCCAATGTTTGAAGATCCAAGTGGCTTTCACAACAAGGTATCATGATAACCAAAGAGAGGATGAAAGGCTTGAGCAATGAGATAGAGGCATGCACAATGACTGGGAACAGGGTTTTATCTTCGAGCAAGAAAGAATAAGAAAAGATATGTAAATCAAGAATGTCAATAACTAGAGGAATATAACCAGAAAACGGAAATGAGAGCTCTTTTAAGAGAAATCACAGGGAAATATAGGTAGACCAAGAACACTCTCAAGAATAATCATGATCTGATAGAACAAATGAGATTGAAGAAAAGAAGTTGGAACAGATAAATATGTACACGTACTAAAAATGCAAATAGGAGATTAAGGAGGAATGCAACAAAAATGTAGATAAGATTATGGAGGATAAGGTTATTTCTGTAACAGCAAAGCTGTTAGGCAATAGTCTTTCTAGTAGTAATATGTGAAACACGAATACTGTGAAAAATAAGGGAAGAAATAGAAATCTTTAAATTATGGGTTTGGAGTTAGATTCTAAAAATAACAAACTTTAAGAAGAATCAATCAATCATGCAAAGGTCCCTCATGATATTTAAGATTGCTTGGAGTGGTTTGTTAAGGTTTGTTAAGAGTGTGCCTGCACTCTTCGTGTTCTCAGATCTGATTGTATTATTATTCCTGTAGTTGAAAAGCAGTAAAAAACCCAAAAAATCATGGTTGCTTTTTTTGTCCATGCTTCCCATACGGCTAAAAAAAATCCAAAATATACCACAGGTATTATTTCATCTCTTGAAAAAGGTGGGATGATAATGCCTATAGAAAATAGAAGGAACCATAATCTGTGGCTCTCTGGCTTCTGTAACGTCAAGCTGAAAAATGTGCTAATTGACTAGTATGTTGAAGAGGGTTTTCTGATATGCCTGTTAGCTAAGTGCCTGATAACATATTTTATTTGTTTAAAAAACTTTTTCTCAATGGGTAAAAACAAAGTTGTGCTTCCATTGTTTCCTGTGAAGATTTATTTTATTGTTTTCAAAAATATTTAAAAATCATACTCTACGCTAAATTTTCTAAAATTTAAGTGGTAGGCAGCACTATAAGACTACTACTCAACTACTACCCGATTGCTTGCAGTCATGGGTAAAAAAAATCAAATAGCTGATCAAAATACCTAAATCATATTCTTATTTAAGGGACAAATCATAGTGTAAAGAAATAGATTGCTTGAGTTTCTAGAGATATTTGGAATATAAATCTTTCTGATAAAATGCATTTAGAAGCAGTAAACCTATCCTATCATGGTTCTACATGTAATTGCTCAGAATTTGAACCCAACAGCTTAAAAAAGTATAACACCGATCTGGGTTGGTCACTGGGACCAGACATTTAATCTCATACTGGAGCCCATCTTCAGGGCACTTGTCAGGAACCGAAAGCTTGGAAGACTAAACCTCTGGTGACTGACCCAGTTTGGATCCTTTAAAATTAACCTGGGACACATATTCTTAAGTATAACAAAATCCACATCTCTTCTCCAGAAGGTGCCTCTCTGTGCCCTCAAAATATGTTTTTGGAAAAATGTGTATTTAAACGTGTGTATTTAATAAGTATTTAATTTAAGAGCCAAGGTGGCACAGTGGTTAGAATGCAGTATTGCAAGCTAACTCTGCCCACAGCCAGGAGTTCAATCTGACTGGCTCAAGAATAACTCAGCCTTCCATCCTTCTGAGGATGATAAAATGAAGACCCAAATTGTTGGGGGCAATATGCTGATACTATAAACTCCTCAGAGAGTGCTGTGCACAGTCACTCATGCCCTCGTCACCTCTCGCCTTGACTACTGCAACGCTCTCTACATGGGGCTCCCCTTGAAGAGCACCCGGAGGCTCCAACTGGTCCAGAATGCAGCAGCGCGGGTAGTGACGGGAGCAGCATGGCGCTCCCACGTAACACCGCTCCTGCACGAGCTGCACTGGCTCTCAGTGGTCTTCCGGGTGCACTTCAAGGTGCTGGTTATCACCTTTAAAGCGCTCCATGGCATAGGGCCTAGCTATCTTCGAGACCGCCTGCTGCTACCGAAGACCTTCCATCGTCCCGTGCGCTCCCACAGAGAGGGCCTCCTCAGGGTGCCATCAGCCAATCAATGTAGGCTGGTGACCCCCAGGGGGAGGGCCTTCTCTGTGGGGGCACCTACCCTCTGGAATCAGTTGCCCCCAGAGATAAGGAGAATCCAAGACCTTAGTGCCTTCTGCCGTGCCCTTAAAACCCACTTTTTCCAGCAAGCCGGGCTGGCTTAAGAAGAAATTTTAAATGTTTTAATTGGTTTGTATTTTTAATTTTGGGCCAAATTTATATATATTTTAATTGTTTTTTAATATTTGTATTTTATGTTTTTTAATTCTGGCTGTACACCGCCCTGAGTCCTCAGGGAGAAGGGCGGTATATAAATTTAAAATAAATAAATAAATAAATAAATAAATAAATAAATAAATAAATAAATAAATAAATAAATAAATATAAGTTTAAGTACCATTGCTATTTAATTTAAGAAATCAACTGTTTGTGACAGACTGGCTTATGGGAAATACTCACCTTTCGTTGTCTTTATAATGTTGCAAAGCTTGTGTCGTTGCAGTAGACGGTAGATCTGAAAGAGAAGAAGAGGCAAAACTGAAATAATAATATATGTGATAAACGCATATTAAAATGTATTATAAATTATTTAAATAGTCCATTTTATATTTTGATAATCCTCTCCTGTCTCTTTAGTGCTTCTTCCATTGACCTATTTCAAATCATCTCATATGGAAAATCTGAACCAATGACAAGTTTTGTACAACAACAAAAGAATTGTACATTTGTGAACATAAGTTTGTTAATTATCTTATAGATTGTGTAAGGTTCACTAATTTATTAGGAGAAATGTTCATTTGAAATACTGAAATCAGTTATGAAATCCACACTTAACAAAACTAGGGTTACAATGACAATTTAGAACACAGCTAGATAATAAAAGCTATGTTACTCATTGTTTAGATTTACACAATTCTTTTCCAAGCTTGCAACAGAATGTAGAAATTTAGAAATAAGGCAAGCCCCTAGAAAGAAAAAAAAAACTATTAGTGTGATCTAGGTAAGTTTGAAATTAGTCATTTTGACCATTTAAAAATATTTATGGTATTCTTCTGGAACATTTGTAAATCTCAGTTACATCTGTGGATTTTAAGACAGCTATGCTAACTTGTGTTTTATTGTAACCAATAGGTTTGAAGTTTTAGTTCATCAATCATCTGAATGGGGAGAGTTGCAAGCTTTATTTTAAATAAATAATTGAACTTGCATGTCTTTATCTCTGTCTTTTTCTCTATCTCAAGTGAAACAAATAAACAGTCATTAGAAAGGAAGACTGTATGTATACATGTCACCTATTTAATGTTTTTATTCTTCATTTCAAAAAAACAACCAATTTCTTTTTAATATTTAGATATTAAAATGATAGAGAATGTGAGGATTGCAGCCTCCAGAATTTTTTGCTATATAATCCAAATATGTCAGAGTGCAGAATGTAACAATCAATAAAATTTACGAATTATAAATAACTTATAAATATTATAAATTATATTATAAATAACCCAGTTTACACTTGGATTTTCTTTTGCTAAAGTCCCGTTATATGATTTGTGAGTAGCTATTCAACCTACTGTGGGAAATTTACAAGTTTGTTGATGGATTTAAGGTAAACGAGCAGAAATTGGTATAAATGTTATGAAGCTGGAATGATGAGAGTTGAACTTTTTCAGTGGACTTGTGAGTTTTTCATTTACCCATTACAAACTGGATAGACCTGAAAATTATGGCTTTGTAGAGTTTCTTTGCCCAATATCAATAGTTATTCTTCAAATGTTATGAGATTAGTATAAATGTTTGTGTAATAGCTGCCAGGAAAGGACACTAGTACTGTAAGACTATTTGTGGAAAAACTATGTGCATATAAATCTGAGAAACCTGGGCAAATAATGGCTGGTGCAGAAAGCATGAAACCAGTTTTATATCTTCACAAAAAGAGAGCAAGAAATAAAAACATAGTAGAGTCAAAATATTGCTAATGTGCATTGAATTAGTGAAAAGACAAGCAAGAAAATACATGCAAACCATTATCTTTAAGTTAGTTTATTGCTTATATTTGACGTAAGCCAATGTTTATTCTTACTCTATATATTAGCCTTCGAGGTTTAATTCAGTAATTCCACCTCTGCATGCCACATGCAGCTGGACTGATCTATGTTAGCCTTTGCACCACAGAATTGCCCTTAAAAATCCTAATATAGCATTTATATGTGTGTATGTGTCTCTCTGTATTCGTGTATGTGTGTACAATATGTGTATATATGACATGATCACAATTAAAAAAACATAAAAAAGTAAAATGAGCAAAAATCCATATTTTTTTAAAAAAAACATAAGAGCATGGCAGCATATAAAAATTCATCTGTAATATTAATTTTAAATTGTCCATAGCAGAGGTAACTTATTGCCATAATTAAACAAGGGAGGCTAAATATGAGTTGACCAATTGTTAAGTAAAGGATTCTTCAAATCATTTTGCTGAATTGTTAATTTTGCTACTAATATTTTCTGTGTTTTAAATACAATTTGTCCCTGAATGATGGATTATGTACTTTAGTTTTCCATTATTGGATGGAAAATGGAATTGTCATTTGCAGTCACAACATATGAAAATTTTTAAATGAAAACTAGGAAGCTTCTTATTCATTTTAATATTCCATATTTCTATAATAAGATGAAACAAATTGGAGAAAATGGATTTTAGTAACCCAATTTATTATTTTTTTAAATATCTGCTCTATTAATCTTTACTATTTATGCTAAAGTTCAGTAGTAAAGTTATGTCCGAATTTCCAGTTACAACATTTTAAGCTTTTCTGAAGAACACAATTTTCATATAGCACAAAATACCCAAACAACACATTTGTTAGACATTGTTGATTATTACTGATCCTTACATGTGTTTGAAAATTGCTATAGATAATTTCCAGTTTAGTTTGCCCACCACACTCCCAATCAATCCCCACATCCAGATCATAGCAAGCTCACATATTACTCCCTACAGGTACCATAAATATAGCTTGATATTTACTAAACATCAACAAAAACCAAATACTGTATGGATAATAATAGTATGAGAATTAGCATCAACAATCCCAAATGGAGTGGTCTTTGGTTAGGTTTCATCTTTTTTATGTACATAATGGCAGCAGACTAGAAATGGAATCCCTCCTCTATTTTGCACCATTAAAGAAACAATTTGATGGGTGGGGATGATGTATCCAACAAAAGGTTGTATGGATGAATCACAGAAGGCCTGATTCAACATTGTCATGGTTGGGTGCCGCTTGGCAACTCTATTTATCCATGTTAGTCTTTTATATAATTAAAGGTTAATACCCTAAATATCCCAAGTAAACCCTGTCTTCTGATTTCCATGTTTGTAATGAGTATTGCCAAATAACTCACTCTTTTTTGTCTGTGCGACTGTAAAGGAGTTTCCCAGATCACAAGTTTCTATGCAAAGAACAGCGCCTCCACAAAAATATAAGACATCTGATTTTGTCTTTTCTGTGAATGATAACTTTCCAAACCAATTTAATGAGGATCAGTCAAAATGGAAGAAAGGATGCACAAGCGTTCAGTTTTTGCAAAGCTCTTCACCAGATTATATGCAAACTAAGGAAAAGAAACAAAAATGTTTTTAAAATATAGGTACACTGACTGAGCTTTGAGGCCTGACATGTAAATCAGTCTCAAACTGCAGTATATAAGTACTAATTAGTACTGTAACTATTCATTAGAGTTAGATGTTGGAGGAGTAAGTCACACCTGTGATTCAAAAGGAAAAAATAATAGCTTCTTTCTTTTTAGTTTCCACCCTCTGCCCATTCTGAGGCACAATGGATATTGATTCAGGTTCTGGCTCTCAATGAAATAGGTTAAGTTCCTGGCCTAGAACAGAGCAGAAATAAACTTTATACTAGGAAATTTCCACAAGTACACTTTCAAAAAGGGATGCTTAAGGAGATACTACCATGTGATTTCCTGAATCTTTCAATATGCACTAAATCTGAGAATAGTTTGCAAGAGCACAGTTGCTTGACAGAATGGCTCTTGAAATAGAGCACAACACAAGGGATTTCTAAATTAATTGTATGCTGGGATGTAACGATATGAGATGGCATTCTAATGAATTTGTTCCATATGTTTCAGGAGTTGTCTTCTTGAATCTGAGAAGCCTGCTTCTATTTTGGTTCAGCCTCTCTGTGAAGAGGCTGTGCATTTGGGAAGGCAGAATTCCAATTCAAGCACGATTAGAAATATCAGGAAGTATCTATTGACCTTGAATGAGTTTAAATATGCAGGATTGGATGGGTTGCACTTAGGTTACAGATAGTTTGGCAGAATCTTTATGTATTCTCTCTGAGAAATTTTGCAAAACAGGAGAAAAACCAGATGACTTGGAAAAAGGCAAATGTTCATATCTTGAAAAGGGAGGGAATGGAGAACTGGGGAACTACGGAATTTGTCAAGGCCAGCCTCGTCAGACTAAATCTTGTTTATTTATTATTCCAATAGAGGTAATGAAAATGCCGTGGACACACTATTTCTTGATATTTGATAAAGTACATGTCCGCCTTCCAAGGTAGGCCAAATTTGGAAACCAAAAACATATCAGCTAATACTACTTTTATTATAAGGTTATATAGTAACAGAATCTTGCACGCTGAGATGTGCTTCTCTCCCACCCACCTCCTTTATCGTCTTGCAAATTAGGGAGATCCTTGCTTGAGATGTTGACTCAAATTGCATTCTGCCTGAGACTCTGATTTTTTTTTTTAATCTAACCCTTATTATGTTGCATTTCTTTCTCTTCTTCCTCAAGGTTATTCTTTTTACCCATTACAGTAACCCATGATTTTCTGTTCAATACTATTAAAATACAAGGGCTGGATAAAAAGTATTTGATAACAGTTTTTCATCAGACTGGAATATAATATATGAACTGTAGGACCAAGATAGTTTAAGAACTTAACAATATGAACAAAAGAGGTGGAGGAAATGCTTATCATATTTGTAGATGACAGAAATTTAGGTGGGATAGATAATGTTGTAGAACAGTGTTTCTTAAACATTTTTTTCCCTCTCGGGACTCTTTCTACTTATAAAAATTATTAAGGCTCCATAAGAGTTTTTCTATGAATTATATTTATTGATATTTACCATACTAAAAATTAAAATTGATGCATTTTCTGCTACTTCTTCTTACGATTGTTTGAAGTGATTTAAATATTGTATTATTTTTCAATGTAGGCTGGCAAACTATTTTGATCTTGCAGACCCCTAAGAGAGTCTTGGGGGATGATGAAGGGTTCTAGGACCACACTTTAAGAAACAGTGTTCTAGAACGTTTCTCAACTGTGGCAAGTTTAAGATGTGTGGTCTTCAATGCTTGCTGTGGAATTCTGGGAGTTGAAGTCCATGAACTTTAAAGTTGCCAAAGCTGAGAAACACTGTTCTGGAAGGCAGAAAATTCAAAATTATATTGATAAGTTAAAGAAGGGAGCTGAAATAATAGAGTAAAAACTAAAAATCTGAAGTAGTTTGGTAGCACTTTTTCAGATTAACACATTTTATTCAAAGACCTTATGGAAGATTATGCTTTCATAAAGTGTCTAGTCTGAAAACTATATCTTAATTTCTAGCTGGAGAGAATACCTGTGAAAAGAATTTTTGAACTATATTTGATCATAATCCTAACTATGGGTTTTAATACTCTGTTTCCCTGAAAATAAGCCCTGGCATGTTTTTCCACATGCGCCTAATATAAGCCCTACCCCCCCAAAATAAGCCCTACTTAAGAACAGCCACCCACCCACTCCATCTGGTTGCTCATGGTGCTGCGGCCATGTGGGGTGGTGCCCCATATCAGCTTACCTCAGGGCCCCCGCAGACAGGCCATCCACGCGCTGACAACTGCCTCACGGCAGCAACACCTAGGTGCAGCAGAAGTCCACGTGACCACCAGCCCACTTCTTCTGCTTGCTCATGGCCACAACAGAGCAGGAGGCTGAGCAGTGTGTTAGTGCCACAGCTGCAAGAGAGGTGTCGGGAGTGAATGGCCTGGCTGTGGGAGCCTTAAGATAAGTGTGAGGCTCTTGGGGCAGCTCCACCACCACTCTGCCTCATGGTTGCAGCACCAGCGTGTTGCTCGGCCTCCTGCTCTGTTGCAGCCACAAGCAAGCAGAAGTGGGCCGGTGGCCATGCAGGGTCCTGCTGGATGGGGCTGCTGGATCCCTGAGGTGGCCTGGCTGTGGGGGCCTAAAGGTGCAAGATGTGTAGGACAGCTCCATCCCCCCAGCCTTGTGGCGGTGGTGGCACTGGCATGCCACGCGGCCTCCTGCCACACCGCGAGCAAGTAGAAGAAGTGGGCCTCCTGTACATGGGGGGGGAAAGATACCCTCTTAAAATAAGCCCTAGTGCTTATTTTGGGGCCCAAAAGAAAATAAGACCTGGTCTTATTTTTGGAGGAACATGAGTAATATATTATGTCCTATTCTGGACATTATACTTTAAGAAGTATTCAGAGAAATTGAAACAAGCACAGACAAAGCCAACGAAGATGATAAACAGATCAGAAACTAATTCTTATGGGTAAAAATAACTATACTTACTGAATTAAAAAGAAAATGACAGTACTTTTCAAATATAAGGGCCTGGTGGCTCAGCAGACTGATAGCATTGTGATTAACACCAGCTGTCTGCAATTACTGTAAGTTCGAATCTCTCCAAGGCTCAAGGTTGACTCAGCCTTCCATCCTTTCTAAGGTAGGTAAATTGAGGACCCAGTTTGTGGGGGCAATAAGCTGACTTTGTATAAATATACAAAAGTATGAAGGCTATTGCTTAACGCATTGTAAGCCGCCCTGAGTCCCCAGAGAAGGGCAGCAAATAAATCAAATTAAAAAAAAAATCTGTGGTTTTGGAGGGCTCAGAAAAAATTGTCAAATTCTGTTTTATAGTTTTATGTAAAGAACACATAACAATGATATTCAATTTCAGGAATGCTAAGAAAATCTTCCTATTAATAAGTTAAATTCCATAATGGAACTGATTTTAATCACACTGATTTTAATTTTATGTTCATTGTACTACCTTTTTCCCCTGGCATTTATTTTACAGGTAGTTCCTAACTAATAAACCAGTTACATAGAAACCTGTCAAAGTTAAACAGATCCCTCCAAATCTATCTATATCCCAGATTCAAAGTTCTAACATTTGCCCCTCTGGACAAATGACCACATTTTGGACACGCAGCAACTGGCCCACATTTATGGCCATTTGCAGCATCCCACAGTCATGTGGTCGCAATTTATATTTTTTCTAGAAACTGGTGGTTATTTCTGGTTTCCGGCAAAAAAAAATGGCCCATAGCAAACAATGGGTTCACTCAATGACCATGGCAAAAAAGGACATAAAATCAGGAATGGTCATGTGGGGATTCACTTTATGGACATCATGACATATAACCGCAATTGCAAGCTCAATTACGATTGTAAGTCAAGGACTACTTGTATTGCTGTAAGCTAACTTTTGTAAGCAGAACAGATGGGGCAGAAAACAAATAAATAAATAAATAGGATAAGAAATGAATGCATTCCCCCTTTGCTGAAAGTATAAAAGCATAAATTGGATTGCCAGAAATGCTGTAGCTGACACCCCCTCAATGAAGTGGCAGACTGGACTCAGTAGCCCCTTCCAACAGGGATCAATCAAACAGAAAGGTTTAAGGTTTATCATTTAAAAAAGTAAATACATTAAACCTTACTTGTATGAAGAAGCTCAGCATTTAAGCTTGCTTCACTACAGGTAGTTCTTGACTTACAACAGTTCATTTAGGGACCGTTCGAAGTTACGACAGCACTGAAAAAAGTGATTTATGACCGTTTTCATATCCATGATCGTTGCAGCATCCCCATAGCCACATGATCAAAATTAAGATGCTTGGTAACAGACTCATATTTATGACTGTTGCAGTGTCCTGGGATCGTGAGATCACTTTTCGCCACCTTCTGACAAGCAAAGTCACTGAGGAAGCCAGAGTCACTTAAACAACTGTGTTACTAATTTAAGAACTGCAGTGATTCACTTACCAACTGTGGCAAAAAGTAAAATGGGGCAAAACTCACTAAACAAATGTCTCGCTTAGCAACAAAAATGTTGGGCTCAATTGTGGTAGTAAGTCAAGGACTACCTGTATCTCTTTTTACAGTTATGTTTACTGTCACCAAACAATTCCTCAATGATGTAATCAGAGCTGTTTTAAAAATGTTCTACTGACATTTTCTGGGGTGTGAAATGCAAGTTCTAAGTGATAGTGACATTCTACAGCCTTATGTTTAGCTATCACCTTTGGCTAGGATGAGACACAAAAGAAGAGAAGCAAGACGCAATTCTAGACTCCTCTTCCTCTTTTAATCCTCCTTGAGGTCATCTGAGCATTGCCCTTTGTAAGCTATTACCTTGGATTCTGCCTACTATAATAGAAAAAGACTGACTCCATCTTACGCAGCACTATGCCTGGCTTTAGCAGGAAGAATAATCAGAGAAATCAACAAGGCTCATAAATCTACAAGGCAACATTTATTTTATATTTATTTTTTTTTTAATATGGTCCAAATATCTATTTACCTAGGAATCAACATGGGATTCTGAAGTCCTGTCCTAAGTGGTTGCCTTTTTAAAGTCAACTTTATTATTATTTATCAAATGTATTATTTATCAAATTTATTGGCTGCCCATCTTTAAAATGAGTTATATTTGAAATTATGTTTATTTTAACATTAAGTTTTTCAATAATAGCCAGCGATCTGCTGTTGGAGGAAATAAATAATTCTATGTATAAACAGGATATTTTATGAAATTAGTGGATGTTTACAAATTGTATAGCTTTGAGTCATGTATTTGTATAAAATGCAGAGTAGGAACTGAAGAGCTGTTATATATCAACATTCCTCTTAAAAATATGGATCAAAAAGACACTGAATTCAGTTGAAAATATTTTCAAGTAAGTGAATTTAGAATTTATTGCAAGTAAAGAACTCTATCTATAATCACAGCATTCCATACTGCCTACCAAAATTATACCTTCCTACCAACTTTTATCCAACTGATATAATTACTGTGGTGGAGCATTATTACTTGCAATAGGGAATCAAGTGAGCGGTTACTGTATGTACAAGTCAGAGTTTAGTCAATTATTCACCTAGGCCCATGATGGTGAACCTTTTCCGGACTGAGTGTCCAAAGCGTGTGGGCGCGCCTGAACCCCAAAAATGCAATGCATGCATGGCCCCCATGCATGCGCCCCACCCCATGCATGTGCGTACCCCCACATGCACCATGTGGCCCCTGCACATGCCCCACCCCCCAAGCATGCAAGGCAGAGACCTAACAGCCAGCTGGCTGACGGGAGGCACGCGCACATGCGTGGCGGAGCTGAACTGGGGCGACGCTCGCGTGCTGACAGAGAGGGCCCTGAGTGCCACCTGTGGCACACATGGCATAGGTTCACCAGCATGGACCTAGACATTTAATGATCTGTTTGTTGTAACATTTTAAGTTATGTTCAAAGCCTCAGAAAGTGGCGTATGACTTGTCCTTAAATTACAACATGATTACAATTGGGTACCTGGCAACCAGCTTGCATTTATGACAGTTGCAGTATCTTACTGCCATGTGATCATGATTTGCAACCTTCCCAGCTGACTTCTGGCAAGGAACATTAATTGGGGAAGCCTATTAATTGTTCAGCGCCAGTAAAGAGCTTTTCCTATGATTGTCAATATTGGATATGGATATTCCCTTCCACTGCCCATTATGGCTCTGATCGTTCAAGGCTTTCTCATGCTGCTTTTTAATAAGATACAGAAGTTATAGACTGAATTACCAGTCTGGGTATCATATGTGCAATATACAGTGTGTGTCATCCATCCTAGCAATAAGAATAGTACTGATCATTGTTGCATGTTTTGGCCAGTATGTGACAGGAGCAATCGTAATCCAGTTCTATTTCAAAGAGGTTACCGGTCCAATGTAGAAATGGACTAAATACAACTTTATACTAAGGTTGCAAGGGAGTGTTCTTTTGTTTCTGGTTTTTTAAAACATCTCTCTCTCTCTCTTTAATGTGTGGAAGACATGCAGAGCTATGCAAAGCTCTGACTATCTGATCTGATGCTCCCTCTACAAAGGAAAAGGGAGGGGAGCCTGCAGCAAAAACGAAATGACAAAAGGCGGGAGGGGGGGGGGATTTGCAAGTCCCAAGCAAGGCTGAGAAAGGGAAAGAGTAGGATGAGCTGTGATTGTTACCTCAGTATAGTTTCATGGCAGACAGAGGGCCAAAAGGAACTGACAGCCTACTCATCTTTTGCAAGTGGCAGCATTTTAAGAGAAGCTGATTTGAATTTAAGCAAAATAAGCAAACTCATACTTCCCACTAAAATATAATTTTGAACATTACTGGGGGATTGCTTATTTTATAAAATTCCTTCTGTTTATTTTATCAAGTTATAAAATACTATCATTGTATTATTTGCTTTACAGATTAAATTTTATTAAAAAGGCCCAAACCTGACCCCAGTTACATCATTTGTTTTATTCATTGCACAAATCTGTGCTATTTTAAGGGAACTTGATATTGTAGTTTGAGAACTTCATCCTAATACATGTGAAATTCTTCTTTTTCTTACCAAAAGACCATTACTACTTCTCATACTAATAACACAAAGTTTTATTCCCCTGACTTTTCCTATAGCCAGAGAAATTTGTTAGAACTGTGGAAGGAGGATCTGACTTGAGCTCAAGAAAAGGATAGAAATCTAACAAAGAAACATAAATGTTCCCTCCTAAAACACAGCAATTCAAAATTAACTTATTTTCTAGCATAAATTTAGCTATTTGTCCTCAAGATTAATTTTTAGAGGTTAAATAAGACATTACAATTTAGCTGGTATTACACATTGCTTTCAGTAATATGGTTTGCTAAATAACCCACATTAACTGGATTTATACAGCATGTTAAGCTAAAATTAGTTTTCTCTAAACCTTAACTGGCTGGCTTCACTCACCTACCAAACCAAAATCTTAGCATTGTGTGTGAAAGCAGCTTATAACCATTGGTAATTTCTCAATGTGAGTCAAAACTGCTGACTCCCAGATATTATTGAAGCAGAACGAGGACGAGATGCAAAACAGCAGGAGAATAAAATAAGCTACTTACTTACATTGCCTATGTGCTGAGATATTACAAATCAAAACTGTGGCTTGGTCCAGAAGAAGGAAGCTTTCTACTCTGGCGAGTACGCAAAACATAAAATAAAATTAAGAATATAAACAGTTAAAATTACAGCTAATCCTCACTTAAAAATGGTAATTGGGACCAGCAATTCTGTCACTAAGTGATGCTGTCATAAAGCATGTTACAATTTACAACGTCAGCTGCAACAGTCCCGGCTGCTATTGCTAGGGGAATCCTATGCAGGTTTTGTGATCTTGCCATTTGAAACCTCCTGCCAGCTTCCCCCACTGAAACCAGCAATGAAGGTCACAAATGGCTATCACTTGACCACTGTCACTTTGTTGTACGCCACTTTGTTGTACCGCAACTGTTGTAATTGTGAGTTGGTTGCCAAGTACCTGAATTGAGATCACATGACTGTGGGGATGCTGCAACAGCCACAACTATGAGCAAAGCCGGATGTCCCCCTTGTTTGGTGCTACGGTAACTTGGAAAGGCCATTGAACGAGGACTATCTATAACCATGATGGCGAACTTATGGCATGCCAGCCCAGCTCTACCACACATTTGCGCGCGCCCCCAACCGGCCACTTGGTCTTTAGATCTCTGCCCACATGTGGGGAGGGGGGTACATGCGGGGAACACACGAGTGCATGCCTGGCCACATGCGTGGCGATGCAGTTTGGTGCAGAAGTCTTTCCAGGCCCAAAATGGGTCACGGGAGGGCCTCGCACGGCACCCCATTTCGGCTTCCAGGTTGGTGGAGGAGGCTCCAAGCCTCCTGCACCAACCTGAAAGCCAAAAAGGGGCGGGGAGGCCAGGGCGCATGCACTGGGGGGGCAGGATGCATGCATATGAAAGGCTCACCCGGGGGTGGGGCGCATGCATGGGGGAGGTGCTTGCATTGCATTTTGGGGGTTCGGCCATGCATGCATTCATTTGCGCACTCATGCGTGTGCTTTGGGCACTCGGCACCAAAAAGGTTAACCATCACTGACCTATAAAGTCAAAACTTAATGACAAATGCTAAAATTGTCTAACTATTAAAGCTTAGCAAAAGATAAGCTGCTTTACATTTTTCCTAAACATAAAAGTAGAGAGTCCAATGAAACTCCTTCAAAAGCATGTGTTATGCCTGGAAGCAATTCAGCAGGAAGATGGACCAGAAAAATGGGCATCTTCAAAAAATCAGATCTTAAAAACCAAATAAGGACTTAACAGAGAGGTAGTCCCTTAGTCAGTCTGGCCCTAAACTGTTTAAAGAGTTTAACATTCAGGACAAACAACTTACAATTGTCCCTGGTAAGCAGTTAACAACCTGTATCATATTATCAGAGGAACTGAGGCAAATAACAAAATGAGCATTGCAGCATTGTGACATTTTTGTATGTGCGCTGTGACATTGCATGGATATACATAAGGGTAGAATTTGCATTGTGACATTGTAGTGTTTTTTTTAACCATCTTAGGGGGGAAAAAAGATTCTGCAGATTCCTCTGCAATATGACCTTATGCTTTGTATTGATTGGTAGATTAGTTACTGCATTTTTTTTTTATAAACAGCAACCTCTGGACACTTTTGAAGGATATCTTCAAAACAGCATGGGTAGGTTGTAGTGAAAGCAGGCAATGAAGGTGTGGTTAATCGCTAAGTCTAAGCAGCTCAGTTATAGCTGGTGCACTTGGCAGATTTGTGCAAAAGTATTCCTTGCCATAGCTTGTTATAGCTGTTGAGCCTAGTGACAGCTGAGGATTGGTAAATATTCCAAGGCTGCAGATCTGCTTTCTTGTGGAAAGGCAACCTATCTAAAAACAGGTTGAACTTTAATCCATAAGTGACATTTCCTATTCACCAATAGTTTCTATGTTTGCCTGGATTTAATCAATCCATGGATGATGAATATATTGCCCCTGACTTTAAAGCATTCTTTTAAAATAAAAAGTAAACACTTTTTGTAAAATACCTGACAATGTTTAGTAACGATGTTTTGTTTATTTTTTTCTTCCAGGAAACTCAGGCATATATGAATGTCTTTTCCTGTTTCTACCACACAGTATTTGATCCTTCCAATAGCCCAATGCAGCACATTATACTTAAAAAGAGTGGCTGGTCCCAGATGACTTTTGCGAATAAGTAATTGCTCATAATAATGTATTTGGTTTTAAACCACTGCTTGAATTACATGGAGCAAGATCAGCACTCACTATAATTTGAGCACAGACTTAAATAATAAGTTCTTTCCCACCAAAGTATTGCATTATGTTTTTAATATTGCATTATGTTTCCAAAGGAAGGTGTTGCATCTTTGAAAGACAGAAATGTCACCCTTTAAATATTGTTAAAACTTATAAAACATTTCAAAACTGTGTTGGATATCTCTAACCACTGGCCATTCTCTTATCCTACTAATCTAGGCTAATGAAAAGAGACACAAATGGAGCAGACATTTTAAGTATACATATTTATCTTTTATATAAATTAATGTGTTATATTCAGTGCGCGGGTGGTCAAGAATGGAGGCGAGGCGGCAAAGTAAAGCTAACACTTTTATTCTAACAATGGTTGCCAAACGGGGCTGCTAACACAGAGCCCGCTCAGCTGATGGCAACGGGGAAAATTCCACAGCTCTTTTATACTGAGCTGTCAGACGTGGCAGCCAATCACATTCGAGCATAGCGCCCTCTAGGAAGCGGACCAGAGTGGAGACTTCTGAAAACAACAAATAGAAATATGTTCTCATGAACATAGGTGATGCTTCCATTCATGGAAGTGTCTGAGATCCAGTGAAAACTTCTAATGGGAGAAAAAGAAACAATATGCAACCATTTTACTTTTCCATTTCTCCCTTCCACAAAGAAGTCAACCAAAGGCTTGACGGCTATGGCCGGGAGGTCTTTTTATCAGGTTCGCCTGATTCGCCAGTTGCGTCCCTTTCTGGATCGGGACTCGTTAAATACGGTCACTCATGCCCTCGTCACTTCACGCCTGGACTACTGTAATGCTCTCTACATGGGGCTCCCCTTGAGGAGCACCCGGAGGCTCCAGCTGGTCCAGAATGCGGCCGCGCGGGTAGTTATGGGAGCAGCATGGCACTCCCATGTGGCTCCCCTCCTGCGCGAGCTGCACTGGCTCCCTGTGGTCTTCCGGGTGCGCTTCAAGGTCTTAGTTACCACCTTTAGAGCACTCCATGGCTTAGGACCGGGGTACTTACGAGACCGCCTTCTGCCACCAATAGCCTCTCACCGCCCAGTACGCTCCCATAGAGAGAGACTTCTCAGGGTGCCATCAGCCAAACAGTGTCGACTGGCGGCCCCCAGGGGGAGAGCCTTTTCTGTGGGGGCACCCACCATCTGGAACGAGCTCCCCCCAGAGATACAGAAGATTCCGGATCTGCGCACTTTCCGCCGTGCCCTCAAAACATTCCTGTTTCAGCAGGCCGGCCTGGCCTAACTTTCCCTTTATATTGCTTTCGATTTTATTTTAAACTGGGATGTCTTGAATTATCTAGGACCAGAGTGTTTAGTATATTTTAATTGGTTTTTGTTTAATTAACATTTGTATTACATGTATTTTTTATCGTTTGCTGTTCACCGCCCTGAGTCCCTCAGGAATAGGGTGGTATATAAATTTAATAAATAAATAAATAAATAAATAAATAAATAAATAAATAAATAAATAAATAAATAAATAAATAAAGGAACACAAGCAAGGTTGTGCTGGAAAGGCTGTGAAAGAAGATGATCTTTATTAGTTTTTTACTAGCTGGAGAAGTAACGAAATAAAATAGAATGAAAATAGTTATTCTGACTATTGACTCTGACATATATTCAAGGTTTTGGGGAATAAAATCAAAATATTTGATTGAAATATTTAAATTATTTTATAAAGAGGAGCTATGGAATGTAGACAGTAGAAAGTAGACAGTGGAAAGACAGTAGTAATAATGCTTTTCTAAACCTGGTGTTTATATACATGTTGCATTACAAATATATGTTATATTACATCTCCACAGAGGTGGTATTCAGCCGGTTCGATTTGGTTTGGGCAAACTGTTGGTGGAAATTTGGCCAAGGTTGCCAAACCGGTAGCAATGGCCGGCTGGCCACACCCCCAAACTAGTCCCGATTGCCGCTCGCTTGCCCCGCCTGCCATGTTCGTTGCTGCCATGTTCTTCGCGCACGCGCATCTCATTGCCTTGCAAGTCCAATGGGATGTGCATGCATGAACGTGGCAGTGACAGCAGCAGCTTTTTCCGCGACCTCTGGTACTTTTTGGGAGGTTTATTTGCCAGCCACTTTCCAGCAGTGACGGCTGGCTGGGGGCCGCCAAAAACTCCAGTCAGTTTGCCTTCCGGACTCTGGACCAGCCACCATGGAAGGTAAGCAGCCTGAACAAAGAGGCAGTGGTGGGGGAGAAAGAGGGTTTAAGGCCGGGGCCACTAAAGGAGGGGAAACGGGGGCAACTGGCGAAGGGAGGGTGGATAGGTGGAAATTCCAAAATGTTTCTACCTTTTCCTATGGGTGTGGCTAGGTGGGGGAATCATGTGACCGAGTGGGCATGTGTGAAATCAAGTTGGCCACGCTCACTCAGTCACATGCTCCCCCCCTAGCCACACCCACCGAACCGCTAGCAAAAAATTTTGAAACCCACCACTGCATCTCCAGCCTAACATTCCCTTTTGGGGAATCCTGAGTCTCCCAAATGTGTGCAATTTTAAGTTTAAAGTATTAGTATTTACAGTTCTTGGAAAATAAATGTTGGTCATCTGTTCTAAATCTTAGAAGACCAAGATGTCAATGTACCAAGTTATCAGTCTGAAATACAGTAGTGTTTCCAAATCTGGGCTTGCAAAAAAATCAGACACCACTAGATGGCAGCAAAATATTAGTTTTCTTTATCTCTGCACTTCTGCCATCTCTTGACCACATAGATTTTTGCATCTCAAATCTGGCAGCTACACTCTTGCGATATCAATTATATCTTTTCAGTAACATGTACAGTATCTGTTCCTGCCATGGGACATATATAACTATTGCCAAAAAGAGAGCGCTCGCGTGCCACCAAGTGCCGAAAAGGAAGCACTTCGCATGCTCGTCAGGGTCATGACCAGAAAGAGGACTGCCCGGGGGGCATGGGCTCGCCGGATAAGGTACTTCCAGTTTCTGGCATGTGCATGCGCACTGGCAAACAAGTCTTCCGGTTACTGCCGCGCATGCACATGCGCAGATCAGCTGGCCTGCATGCATGCTCACACTGCAAAACAGAAGATCAGCTCTTCCAGTTTCCTGCACTGCCACATGCACAAAGGCCAGCTGATCATCACATGTGCATGCGTGCCAGAAACCTGGAAGAGGAATGGGCAACGCCACACGTGCCAGGCAACATGGTTCCGCGTGCCACTTTGGGCATGCCATAGGTTCACCATCATAGAGATAGACACATTATGTTAGGGCATGGTTTGCTTAACCCTGATTTCTTGAACCCCACATGGTTAGGCTCATATAATATTATAACCCAAAATCAAGCCACATTTTTTATTCCTCATACTGCTTTTCAGTCACGCCATATAAAATTATTTTGATTATAAAACAATGCAGAAAAATTATGTTCAGTGACTATTCATTCAGTTAGTCTCTGAGTGTGAGGGTATAAAGCAAATTAGTCACATTAATGGCACCCAAAGCAGACAAGTTGTTCACTTAACCTCCTCCAGGCATACTTCAAATATGTTGGTGAGGCAGTATAGAATGGTTTTTTTTTAATTTTTATTTATTTATTTTATTTATTTATTTATTTATTTATTTATATTTATTTATTTATTTATTTTTATATGCCGCCCTTCTCCGGAGACTCAGGGCGGCTTACAATGCGTTAAGCAATAGCCTTCATATTTTTGTATATTTTATACAAAGTCAATTTATTGCCCCCACAAACCGGGTCATTTTACCCACCTTAGAAAGGATGGAAGGCTGAGTCGACCTTGAGCCTGGTGAGAATTGAACTCGCAGTAATTGCAGGCAGCTGGATGTTAAATGCTGCCTTAGTAGGAGGCATTAGCCTCCTACGCCACTCAGGCTCATCTCCATCCCAAATCCTGTAAACTCTGTCTTGTTTTTATGTCATGTTTCCAAGTAGAGCTTTTATGCCTATAGCTGAAATCCAGAATTTACATGTCATACATATCACAAGATAAAATTACAAACTACTGTTCTCAGTCCCTCAACAGCATTGCTGATAGTTGTGGATACAAGAGCTCTGCCTTCTTTTCCCACTGTACAGCTAATGTTCACAAGAAACTAAAATTTGGTGATGGGTTTCTGGGGGAGAGAGAGGAGGTTAAGATGTGTCTGTGAGTGAAACACAGAAAATATAAAAAGGTATGTGTTCATAGATATACGTGGGAGCCAGAGCTCCAACCTTGTAGGCTATTTGGCGATCAAAGCCACAAATATATCCAAACCTTGTAAAATTAAGCCACAGGTTCCCATACTGTGAGCCATGACCCCTAAGAGGTTGTGAGCAAATTCAGTGGGTGGGGAAAATGCAGCTGCCAGAGCCAATAGGGGAATGTGCTTCATCATTGCTCAGCTGTTGGCTCAGCTGTCCTTCCACCCACATAGGTGATGCTGAATGATTCTTGCTTCTTCCTCAGCTGCTCAGCCTTCCTTCTAGCCTCAACGCTCTTCTAGACCATTGGGCTAGAAACAGTCTCAGCAACATCATGCAGGAAAGGTTAGTAGAGAGGCTAAGCCTGCCTCCATCCAAATATGAAACTGCACATAAGTCCATGTTGTCATGTATACACACCATACCCATGTTGCTTGGACTTGTGCATTTGGTCATACAATATCCTAGGGCAGGGGTCTGCAACCCTTAAACACTGAGAGAGCCATTTGGACCCGTTTCCACAGAAAACAAAACACCGGGAGCCACAAAACCCAGGTGGGCATTGCCAACTTGACATCTCTCCCCCACCCAGTCACATGACTCCCTTAGCTACGCCTGCCTAGCTGGTCATTAGGGCAGAGAACTGGTTGTTAAAAAGCACAGGAAACCACAAAACCCTTTTGACATCTCTCTCTCTCTCTCTCTCTGTCTCCCCCCTCTCTCCCTATCGCCCCCCTCTCTCTTATGCAACAGAATTCTCAGAAACGATGAGGATGACGACAACACACAAGATAATGAGATTCTATAAAAAGAAACAGGCACTGGAAAGTCCCCTCCTCCTCGCATTTAACTAAGTCCTGAAGAAGGATCATTAGTGGAAAAACAGAAATGTGTGTGTGTGAGAGCAAAGATGTGAAAATTTAGTGAGTTTATTTTGCACTTTTTTTCTTCTTCATCATCATCACTGTATCATTATTATTATTTAAATATTACTTTATTAGTATTAATGCTATTGTTGTTAGTGTGCTTTCCAATGTGACACCGATGAAAATGTTATATAGTACATTGAAAAAAAAAATTCTACACACTTTAGCCCATCTCAGCTGGCCCTCTCCAGGCCACTTGTCCTTTGGCACAGCTCTCACATTACCATCCCCAATGGGCAGCCACGTTGATTTTCTTCCAACTCCTGTATCCCTAAATAGAGAAACTGTTCATGCTGTTATTTCAGTTACCCCGAATGGGAGAAGTGGCTGTCCTGAGTCTGCTCTTTTTTTGGAATGAGGATTCTGTAAATATGCACCCAGTTTGTGGAAGAAATACCTCTAGTTCTTGTTTCATCTGGAATTAGGAAAGTGGATGTTGCCCAAGACTTTTGTCTGTGATCTGTCAACTCTTCCTTTTAGGGAGGGATCACCTTAAATAGACTGAGGCTGTGCTGATTCCTATGTGGTATCCAGTGTATTGGTAAATTGTATTCATGGGAAAAGGGGGCTCCATATAAATTCCTGTATTATTTTAGGGGGATCATGGCACCATAAAATTTGAGAGTAACTTGGTTAAGTGAACAAAATATAATTACACATCATGCAACATTCCATTCCCACCAGAAGATTGTAGTTTAAAGACTCTACTGCTGTTTTGAGTACAATTACTGTGAATAGGAGCCATGAGCACAGTGAGATTAATTTGTAAGCAAACATGCATTTGATTGGCCTGTATGTCAATGTTAAAAGCTGATTAAACAAAAAGATACCATGGCAAATGGGAATTTTCCCAGGCATTTTAATGAAGTGACAATGCAGACAAATGTGAGAAATCTTTTTTAGGAGGTTTTTTTTTTAGAAAGAAACATTTTTTTATTTTTTTTCCTAACCCCATATTATTTTCTTAAAAATTCATTTCATTTTTAATATTCAGTACATAGTAATATTTGACCTCTAATATAGTACTAAAAAGCAATAAGGTATTTCCAATTATATAAATATTTGATCTTGAATATATCACATCAGGCAATTAGGTATAACTAGTAATTTTGGTAGATTCCCAAATGCAAAAGGATTTCCTTTATTTTCAAGCCAAAATAAACTAGGAGGCCAAAAACACTGAGTATTTTCAGGAATTGACATTGACAACTGACGAAGCACCGGATTGTTTTGGCATGTAATTCATGTAGCTAATCTTTTCAGGACTAGATTTATGTTATTTAACTGAGTCAATTTACCATGGTAAACTAAGAAAAAGTTCCGTCTTGTTTTGTTTAGTTTTTGCTTGCTTGTTTTGTTGACTACCCACTACGACTGCTGGAAACGGGCTGAATGAAAGCATATGATTTAAACATTTTTAATGCATTTTAAATTAGCTGAGGTTTAAGTGAGTTGAAATTAAATCTCTTCCAGTGACCTCTGTGGATCTTTTATTTATGTTAATGTCCACTCTCCCATATATTTAGCTCAAAAATATATTCGAGCTTTTTACATTTTTCAAGGAGACTCATTAATTTCATCAGATAGTATCCTGCAAGGTAGAGATTGAGACACAATAAACTACATCAAGAATTTGTTCTAAACCACAGAACATTGCAAGAACATTATTCATATATTGGAATTTATAATCCATTAGGATTTCCTTGCCTTTGGTGCCATGAAATAGAAAATGGGATATGTGTTTAATAAAATAATAATAAGATACATTTGTGATCATTTATCTATTCTATTGTAGCTAGGCTCAGGTTAGAAGAGTTAAGATTAGCTCAGCTTTGGCAAATAACATTATAAAGATAAATCTCTGCTTCTTTAACAAACTATTTAACCATTTATTTGAAGAGTTCATTGACTCATTTGAAATCAGGCAAAACTTTTTGTGAACATCATTCCACAGACAGAGCACTACAGTTCAAGAACTAGCTTTTTTATTAACACTGTACAATAATCTAGAATCACTGGAGGAAAGACTTAGAAAATGATGTTTGGGCATATTTCTGAAAGAATAGGCTACCTTTCTGCATGTTCATCATCCTTTGGCAGTATAAATATTTGTCATATAAACAACCTTCCATTCTATATTCTGAGTTCCTAGGAAAAAGTCTACCTTCCAGAAGTCTTGGCTATTTGTTTTAGCAGATTCTATCTCTATCTTATTAAAGGTAATCCTCAACTTGTGACTGGTCACTGAGCAGCCATTCAAAGTTCTGACAGATTTCCAAAATGTACTTACAACTTGGATTCAAAATTCTGACAGCTGCTCTCCACCCAACCCCCAACCCCATAAGTGATTGCATTTTGGGTGCTCAGCAACCGGCCCTCATTTATAGTCATTTGCAGCATCCTGTGGTCTCAAATGTGATTTACACATTTTTTTGGGGATGGAAACTGGTGATTACTTCCAGCAAAAAACACCTATTTTGGACATTGAGTTTGCTTAACGACCATGATTGTAAGATTTATTATTGTAAGCTGCCCAGAGTTACCCTGTGGTAAGATGGGCAGCCAATAAATTTTATAAACAAATCTATCCAGCCATCCATCCTACCACTGCAAAAATGTCATAAAATCAGGTTAGTCACATGGGTGCCTCATCTTACAACCATCATGAGATATGACAAAAATTCCAGCTTCCGTTATAGTTGTAAATCGAGGACTACCTGCATAACATTTTCTAATAGTTGGACCAGTCTGAAACAGAACGGTCCAACTATTCTCTGAATTGCATTATGTACCCTAAAATAGGTTGAAATAAGATTATTTAACTGAGTGAATTATTCAACTCAAGGGGCAGAAGTCTTCAAAGAATTATTTAAAGCATAGGATTATTCAGAAAAATTATTCAAAGAGAGAGAAGTATTTTCAGGGATATATATTTATATAGTACAGAAAATTATCTGTCACTATTGCATTCTATATTTGACACTATAATAATATTTGACACTAATATAATAATAGCATATTATTTTTAATTGTATTTTCCAACTTATATTCCAGCTGTATATTGCAATGTCAACATAAACATTTTTAACATCAGCAATTACAGGAATATTCTAAAGATAAAACAAGAGATACCAGTGCTATAGTCAATAAAACAAGATGCCATTGCTTTTTACTATTTAAATCAGAAAACATTTTAATACTTTATTAATCATTTATGTTTACGACAAGTTAGCATTATGTTGCTACCAGAGGAGCACAGGACAAAAATATTAGTATTTTTTAAATTGTTACTCAAATGCTTTCTCAATATCTGGTCCATTGTGCCCAAATAATATGTGCCCAGCATTTAATTTCTTAATTATTGGAGAACCTATGTATTCATCTATGTATTCATGAACATAAATACATCCATGTAGCTCTGAGTTTCCATGTATTTTTGTAGAATTGTAAGCCACAGCCGCCTATGGAAAGTTCAACAATCACATTGTGGTCATTAGCTAGAGCACAACTGAACTTCGACAGCAGCACATGAACCAGAAACCAATGCTATGCACCCAGTAACTATAGCTTTTTCAAATATTACTCTGGGCAAATGAGAAAGTCAATGTCAGCCCCCAGGGGGACAGCGTTCTCTGTGGGAGCGCTGACCCTCTGGAATGGGCTGCCCACCGGCCTCAGGACAGCCCCTGACCTCCTCTCCTTCTGCCGCGAATTGAAGACGTCGCTTTTTCACCAAATGGGCTGAATCTGTAGGGGAGATTTTTAATAATTTTAATTAAATTTTTAATTAATTTTAACTAATTTTAAATTGACCTTGATGTTTATGTAATTTTTTTTTGTTCCTTCTTGTAAGCCGCCCTGAGTCCTTTGGGAGAAGGGCGGCATATAAATTACATAAATAAATAAATAAAATAAATATTAGGAGACAATGTTAATGCATACCCAAGTGTCAACAAGGAGGAATCTATGATTGTCTTATGCATGAGCACTGTGCACAGAAGACAACTTATGAACACTGCATATGTGTTGGAACAGCAACCTTCAGAATTCCTGGCCAATATGAATAACCCCAGGCACCTCAGAAAGTTATAGTCCCAACAAATTTATCTGGAGCAGGGCTGAGAAATAAACATTTGAAATAATGAGGATCTTATAATTGCTAACTAAAAAATTAACAACAGAATTAAATAAAAGTTCATCAGAACAAAGAATATTCCTATCAAAGTCCTACATTGTTTCCGAATGGAAAACTTCCTGTTAGTATTATAATTTGAATTTAATAACAGTTAAAAACCATTTCCAATTGGGAATTTAATTTACCACTGGTAGTACTGGCAGCAAGCTATTACCTAGTTTCTGGATCTCTCTAAGTAAAAGCAGACACTTCACAGGGTGTATTGAAATGTGTATCCCGAAAACTTTAGACAAAATAACATCTAAAACATCCCACCTCTAAGTTGTTTGCCCAGAGAATAAATTGAATTAAAGGCAGTTGGGATTCAAAGTTAAATCACATTATCTATTGAACTTAATTTGAGCTATTGGCAAAAGTAGGGGATTTACATCAAATGCAAAACGATAATCAACAACTGTGGTAAGGATTTAAAATAATGTTCATCTAATTCTCTCATAGATTTCCATATAGACAATATGTGAAATGTGTATGCAGAGAGACTCAGTAACAGTAACAGAGCTGGAAGGGATCTTTTGGAGGTCATCTAGTCCAACCCCCTGCTCATGCAGGAGACCTGTACTAGGGATTCGAACTGCCGACCTTTCTGATCGCCAAGCTCAGTGTCTTAGCCACTGAGACACCTAGTCAGGATCAATTTGCCTCTTGTGCAGAATATAGTAGAGTTTATAAACCGCATGTAAAATGCCAACCTTACTATGGATTAATAATGGAGAATGGCATCTGAGAATTCCTTTTAAGAGCTGAATATCCAGATGTGTCTGGATATGTATATCAGATGCATGTCAAGCTGTGTTCCAAAGTCAGAAAGTCAGTGCTGGTTTGGTTCTGAAATTCAGACAGCATAACTCATTAAACTGAAGTGCATTTTTCGATGCCTACCAGCAACAGAGGGAGAAAACATATACGGTAGTGGCATAGCTGAAGTATTTTCTATATGCAGATATGGGGCTCTAGGGCTCAATAGAGAAATATATTTTTAATAGCGGGCAATCAATACCTCAGGTACTTATGGAGCCCATGAAGGGCAGGTACCAAATGCTTTCTTTTATCATCACGAAACTGGATACTGCACATATGTTATTAAGAAAAAGGGCTTCCATTGTAAATTTCATAATAAAGATCCCACTTAATTTTATCTTTAAAGTTGTACATAGCTTTGTTACCATGAAAGGGGTTGGGAAAAAATTATTTCTTTTTCAGTTGTTTCCCTTTCCTTAACCACAGTACAATGCCATCCCAATAATCGATTCTTTCGGTGTTTTCACTTGAAATTTGACAGATCATTTGAGAATAGAATCCGAAACTGTAGAATAGCCACTTACAATGCCACTTCTAGTGCTCTTGTTGATTAAATTAGCACATAGATGATGCTTACCTAAACTGGGTGACCTGAGAAGTCCACAAAATGGTGATGCCAATAATTTTCCTTTGTAGTCCCCCAACCATTCTTGGAGCTAAGCAGACCCCCCTCTGGCCACTACACTGGTCAAAAACAGAGGCTTGCAATTCACACTAGAACAGCTCTCAGAGGAATCAAGCAGCAAAGAGTGGGCCTCCCCAAAATAGATCACATACAATCTCTTTGAAATAAATCTTAGTGTAGAAATTATTTAAGATTTCATAAAAGCCTTTTAAAGAGATCCTAATGCTTTTGGTCTGAGGTTTTCAGAGCTGACAAAATTCATGATATGAAACGAGTAAAAGGTAATTAGATTTCAGTATGGTACCAATTTCACACACTGAGATTAAGAGTTTGTAACTGCTATTGCCTCTATAATTATAGAGAATAATACATGAAATTATGTTTGGTATGCATGTAAATCTATGCTCCCAAAAGAGATATTTTCTTGGCAATGTAACACAGCCCTTGCCTTTTGATATTCCGTCTGTTACTAATATCTCTCTGTCTTCCCTTACAGTAACAGTGAGAATATCCTGAAGTAAATTTTCTTAGCAAAAACAGCTGGTCATTTATATCGTATTACCCTACACAGAATAGTTTTACTAACCCTTAAAAGCTAAATAATGTTAAAATAGTTATTTCCTAAATATCAGGATATCCACAAACCTAAGCAGGCAATATAGAATTTCTACTACAATTAAAGAGGTTCACATTTTATAAATATGATTATGATCACAGCATAATAGAAACTAGAGAGTGAGTTTGGTGTAATAGTTAAGGTACAAGGCTAGAAATGAGGAGACTATGAGTTCTAGTCCTGCTTTAGGCATGAAGTAATTTATATCATATTACCCTACATAGTAATAGTTTTACTAGATGACTTTGGGTCAGTCACATTCTCTCAACCATAGGAGGCAGACAATGGCAAACCACTTCTGATATGCTTGCCAAGGAAACTGCAGGGACTCCTCTAGGAAATTTCCAAGAGTCAACATTGATTTGAATACATTCACACAAAATAGAAACTAGCACCAAAATCTAAAATACAAGTACTCTGAAATTAAAGGGATTTACTTGTTCCATATTAGACATAACATTGCAGAAAAAATTCCTATACTAAATCGTTTATTAAAAACTATCAAAGGAAAACCCTATAATATTGTTTTCATATTCACTGCTTACTGAGATTACACTCTTACATTTCTTTACTGGTTGATTAATCATGTTTAAAAGATATCCATGTCTGCAATTTTGGGAATTGACACCTTCCTTGAATCAAGCTCCCTTTTTTAATCTCTGAAAGTACAAAAATAGCAATAAAGTTGGCAAA
>NW_026843891.1:0-42660 GCF_029531705.1 Pantherophis guttatus
CGTCTAGTCTGCATGTAGATAAGCCGTGTCAACATCAAACTGGAAACTTCTAAACCAAGGATAGTTGCAGTTGCTAAAGCAATTTTTACACTCTCAGTTCTGACTGTCGGTGAGTAAGTATTTGTGTAGTCCTCAGGATAACGTTGAGCGAAACCCTGAGCTACAAGTCTGGCCTTGTACAATGACTCACCATTTGGTTTCTTTTTGATTCTGTAGACCCATCGAGTGCCAATGACCTTTTTGTTTGCTGGAGGTTTTGCAGGTGTAAATACTTTAAGTTTCTTTAGACTGTCCATTTCAACCTGCATTGCTTCATACCATTTGTCTTGCTCTGAATCAGGGAGCTGCTTGATTTGTGTGAAATTATCAGGTGGAAGTGTGACATTGCAAATCAAAGGCAAGGGTGCTTTTGTCAGTTACCAAGAATATCGTTGTGGAGGGATCCCTTTTGTGGCCCTCTTGGAACGTCTCGGAACAACTGTCCAGTCTTCTTCTTCGTCCTCGTCCTCACTTTCATTGCTAGCGTCAGCATCCGCGGCTTGCGAAGACGGAACATCGGGTTGAGAAGAATCAGTGGAATCTTGATCATCAATCTGCGTGGCATCAGCAGTATCATCTCTAGGAAAATAAACTCCAGGATCATTGGAATGAATCCTGGACCAGTCAATATCTTCTTCAAAATTAGCAGATTGGGAAATCACAATTACATGTTTAGAGTCAATAAATTTGCTCCACTTTGAATTATCATCAATACCCATAAATCTCAGTCTCTTTGCTGCTGGACTTCCTTTTCTTCTTTGAGCTAAGGGAATGTTCACCATAGCGTATGAACCAAAAATATGAATGTTTTTAAGATCGGGCTTGTAGCCATACAACATGAAGAAAGGAGTCTGATTTGTTACACTGCTCCAAGTACGGTTGACAATGTAATTTGCGTACTTGATAGCTTCACCGCAGTATATCATATCAAGGTTGGCGTCTTCTAGGAGACAACGCATCATGGTTTGCAGTACCTCTCCGTTGTGAGCCGGTGTGTCAGGGGCCGAAGTCTGATGAAGAATTCCATTCTTACGCATCCAGTCCTGGAAACGCTGAGACATGAACTCGGCACCACGATCACTCTGGATTCTGGCAATGCGAACTTGGTGTTGGGTAGAAACAAGGGTTGCAAAGTCTTTAAAGATCTGAAAAGTCTCTGATTTTTCTTTCATAGGATATACATATCCATATCTAGAGTAATTATCAACAATTGTTAGAAAATATTTTCTACCACCAAATGATGGCGGGAATGGACCAACTATGTCAATGTGAACCAAATCAAAAATGCGTGTTGACAGGCGTGTAGCGTGTTTGGGAATGGCTGCTGCTTTGGATTTGGCCTTTTTGCATACAGCACAATCCAAAAACACCTTACACCCCTTTAGATCCAAACCTTTTGCGAACTCCGGCATCTTCCTAAGAACACGGAAACTGGCATGCCCCAATCTTCTATGCCATTTATGGATACACCTGGAATGCAAAGGTTTACCTGTTAGTGAATTTTCAACATTAACATTTTTATGCGGAACCTCAGGCTTGCTCTGAGCAACCTGTTTACCAATTCTATTTTTGTTGGCTTTAGGAGCCTTAGAGGTAGCAACAGGATCTCTCACTGGAGCATCTCTCTCTGGGCCTGTGCTCTGCCTTTTTGGAGTTTGCATATTTGCCTGTGTTTGTGTTTTAGGCTTTGGCTTTAAGTAATAAACACCACCAATTAATATGGTTTCAGCAACAATATCTCCATCTTTAACTATGTAACTTGCTTTTTCAAGGTGGTGAACTTGGAAATTTAATGTTCTAGACAAGTGACTCTGACTAAGCAAATTACTGGTTGCTGTTGGTATGTAATAAACATCAGGAATGAATGCATCGAGCTCTTCAACACAAACAGTTCCTTTTCCTTTGACCTGACAAGGATGATTGGAAAAAGAATAAAGTTCACGTAGTTCTGGTTCAGGCTCGTGCATTTCTGTGAAAAGTTCCTTTCTGTAGGTAACATGCAATGCTGCACCACTGTCCAAAGTCCACAGGAGTCGTCTGTCGTACTCTGGTTGAGGTTGTGGATCATTGGTTAAAGCCAATGTGGCGAGTGGAGTTTGTGGATCATGCCTGGGACCACGATGACCTTGTCTTCCACCTCTGCCTCTGCCTCTGGAGTCTGTTCCTCTGGGCTGGTACGTGACGGGAGCTGGAACTCGTTGGGGACAATCCCGGGTGGCATGTCCCACACGATCACAGGTGTAGCATCTTGGCGTCCTTGGAGCATAGGTCCTTCCTCAGAAGGGGCGCCTAGCTGGAGCTTTTGATGCGGGTGGTCCTCTCAAGTATGTCGTGGCCAACATGAATGCCTCTTCTTCAATTAAAAGTCTACAAACATTGTCCACTGTGCGTTGAGCAATTGGGACTTGGTTAATTTTTGTAACAGCATCTTTCCATTCATAATTCAAAGAGTTAATAATGATGCTGATCATTTGAATATCTTCAATGTTATGGCCTCTTTCTCTCAATTCTGTTCTCAGACCTTTCAGTTTGGTCAAATGTCCTCCAATTTGTTCACCAGGTTTCAATCTCGAACCGTGGAGTTCAGACATGAGTAAACATGAAGATTCAATTGAGATAGGCCTGTAGCAATTTTCCAATTCAGCCCAAATTTGTCGGGCTGTTGTATTTGGTGGAAAAGTGACCTGCAGTTCAGTATCCATGGACATCAATAATGTTGTGCGAGCCCTTATCTCTAAATCTCTTATTGCAAAGTCCCATGGTTGAGCAGGTGGGTTAAATACCATACAGTGACTGCCTTCTCTAAGAAGCAATAGTGTAATCTCACTGACCCAGGCTTTGTAATTGTGTCCTGACATTTTTAGTTTTGACTCACCAGTTAGTGGAGAGACAGAAAATGCCTGGTAAGGAGCCTGCACTTGGTACGCTGGCTGTGCTGGCAGAAATGCCTGTGGTATTTGCTGTGCCTGTTGTGGACCTAAAAATGGTCTTGGTTGTGCCATTGGAGGTGGGCTAGGAGGTGGCCCTCTTTGCACTTGTGGCTGTGGCACATATGCAGGCATTTGTAGCTGCTGTGGCTGATGCACTGGAATCTGCTGTATTCCAGTTGCCATTTGTGCTTAATCTGCAATATTGGCATGACCTGCTGGAGATGCAGCCATTTGCCTTTGCTGTGTTCCATCTAAAAGGACACCAACACCTCCAGGGGGTGTTTGAGTTTGGGCCTGTGGAAACACTTGTGGCATTTCAGCTTCCTGTAGTAAATTGCTTTTGCCAGCAGATGGTGCTGCACCTTTAGCTTCGGGCAGCTTTGCATACGGGGCATTGTATGCTTTAGAGTAGGAATGGTTATGTAAGACATGTGTAACTTGATCAGGGAGACTTTCATGTGACGTATGCAGTGCTCTTTGCCTTAATTGGCCTGACACAGGATCCACCAGGGGGAGTGTCTTTGGCTCTGAGCAAGAAGACAATATGGCGCTTTTTGAAAAATTTAAGTTATCTCCCTTATCTTGCTCAAGCATAGATATAGCCATTTTTGCCTGGGATAGCTGCTGTTCATAGAGTTTTATAACGGTCACAATAGGCTTTCATAGCCATCTCACGCTGGGTGAGCTCAGGGCTTTGAGAAGAGTAATGAATTGTTTCTCTCTCTGCGTGGGAGTAATTTTGCTCAGCAGTGCTTGCACCAAGCTTTACAAATTCAGAAGGCTCTGGGGAGACTTTTTCAGAGCTTGGAAGATCAGAAGAAAATGTTACTGATCTCAGTCGTAAATCATCATCTTCAAAAACAGCTTCTGTCTTATCTGTCTCCATTTCTGTTCCCACGGCTTTTTCTTGTTCCAGGCGTGTGGCTGTAGTAAGGGGCTGGAAATCTGGAAACCTCCTTTCTGCCACCTTCTCAGCAAAATACATTTTGTATTTGTTTTACTTCTGTTTCGGCATCTCAGCAATATAATTAGCGTACCTCAGTAGCTAAAAACTAATTGCCTATGCACTCTTATCAGAAATAACAAAACAAGGAAAAAAGCCATAAATCAAACCGTCCGAGAGCTACCAGAATGTCAGGGCATTTATTAATCCCATGTTTGGCTCTGGGACTAATTACCCTGGTTTAGAGAAGATGAATCGAGGCTTATCCTTGTTTGCAATAATCTGAAAAGAAACGCGAGGAAGGTTTCTAATAAAACTCATTTATTTGTTATAAAGAAAATAAAACACCTCACCAACTAAGAAAAGTTAATTGTTACATTTTTGAAAGTAATTCGGGCCGGCTATCTTTCAGCCGGACCTTGTTGGAAAGAGAACAAAGGAAAAAATGTGTGAAGAGCAAGTGAAGGAATGTGGGTGGATGCGGAAACACGTAGCTTATTGATAAGAAGTTGGCAAAGCTACGGAGAGTCTGACAGTCCAGAAATAATGAGCTCAGCTGGTAAATAAAATAACGCAGTGACAGAGATGTTACGAATATCCAGAGGCAATTCATTCCAAAGGGCAGGAGCTCCAACAGAGAAGGCTCTCCTCCTGGGTATCGCCAGCCGATATAACTTGGCCGACGGCACCCTGAGGAGTCCCTCTCGGTGGGAGTGAACTGGTCGGTGGAAGGCTGTTGGTGGCAGAAGGCAGTCCCGTAGATATCCTGGTCCTATGCCATGGAGCGCTTTAAAGGTGGTGACCAACACCTTGAATTGCACTCGGAAGACCAATGTGGAATGTGGAAGGGTATAACCTTGGAAAGAGACCCAGTTTGGTCTAGTGCAGCGGTTCTCAACCTGGGGGTCGTGACCCCTTTGGGGGTCGAATGGCCATTTCACAGGGGTCGCCAAAGCCCTCTCTCTCCCCCCCCCACTCCTTCACTCACCCTCACTCTCTGCTCTGTTGGATCGCCGGCCGTTCGCTTACCCCGCCCACTCCCAATCTATTGCTGCCTCCGGAGTCCCTCTGATGGCTAGAGGAAAAAAAACTGTTTAAATTCTTGCTGCGGGGCTTTGTTAAATTGCTGGCTCGCCCCACCCCTCCGCACCACTATTTATTGCCAATAAATAGTGGGTGGGTGAGGGACGGGCGAGCCAGCAATTTAACAAATGGTTCGGTGTTTTTTTGTAATTTTATTGGCCCGCGGAGCTTCAGCATAGGCTAATGAGCCCTTGATTAGATCGGCTCCCGACCCTCAGCTGATTTGCTCTCAGCTGTTTTGCTCAGGGCTCTGCTGCTTCCTTGCAAAGAGTCCTGGAGCAGATTTTTTTTTTCCCTAGCTATGCTGAAAAATGAAACTGAAACTGCTTTGCTGTAACGTTGGAAAATTAGCCAGGCAGACTTCCGGCGGCGATCTCAGCGCGTTAGGGACGAAAGGGGCGATGCTCCGCTCCTGAGTTCCTAACAATCCCACATCTGGAGCCGAAACAGGCGCTATTGATCTCGTAGTGATCAATAGCTTAAAGGGGAACATCTTAGGACCTCAGAGGAGATCGCAACTTCTCTGAAGGTACAAGACTAAGCCCTTAATCCAGAGTGAGGAAAAACCAGCCTTACGGGACTGGCCAGAGGCGCTGATAACTGTATAAGAGGGAAGCGAAGATTGAAAACTATAAGAGGTCATCAACAGAAGACTATTATCTAGAAAAACCCAAAAAACTACCTGATAATAAGAAGCAGCGCTGGTGGAAGAGAAACCCGAAAAAAGAAAGAGGATAAGCGGCGACGGAAGATAGATCGGAATGGAGCCATTTTGAATGCAAAGTGACAGCGCAAAAATCTGAACAGCTGAGTGTACAGTGAGAGCGGAAGAACGGAAGAAGGTAATTCCTATGAACACTGCGACGAGAATAGTGAATAATTTAAAAAGATTTTGATATTATTATTGGACTTTATGAGTGTGGACTGGATTGAGCGGAGAGAGTTGGACAAATAAGAACAGAACGTGCAGCACCGGAGCGAGCGGAGAGAGCGTGTGCAGTGTGGAGTGCCGGAGATCGGAGGAGAGGAGAGGAACCTGGACGGATTTCTACAAATTGATCGTATTGGATTTAACTGATGTGGAGTGGCCAGAGTGGATTTATAAATTGATCGTATTGGATTTTACTGATGTGGAGTGGCCAGAGTGGATTGAATTAGATAATTCGAAGAAGAAAAAGGCTGTGGGAGAGTGCGGAGAGTTGGGACAAACCCCGGTAAAATTGATTGGAGTGGATTTATACAAACTATCTTTTAGTGATACTTCTTGCGAAGATTAGGATACAAAACTGATACAAAGTGTGAGGGACTTTGATTATTTGACTACTAGAGACTGAACTGTTTGGATTGAACAATTTAAATATTGACTAATACTTGGTGAACCAGATGATAAGGACTTAAATAGAGGATACAACATTATACTCTGGGGATCGGATGTGGATTCTAACAACAGGAATACAGAGGACTATAGATTAAATTGGATCGTGGAATAATTAAAGTGAATAGGGTGACTCAGACCTTTGGAACCGTATTTGGCTGGAAGAAAGATAAGTTTACATAACACCAAGAAAGATAAAAGATTATAATTAATGGACAATATATATATGCTTGGCTTGATTTAAGTTTATTCTACTATATATCATAAGATACTAGACCCGGAAAATAACCTTTAATAACTTATTAGTTTTTTTCTTAAGTAGTTTGTCTAATTTGTTTATTTGAAATTAATTAAACATTTATAGCATATTATCTTCAATTATATTTAATTAATTTATTCATATACAGTAAATGATTTTAAATAATTAGATAGAACTATAATAATTAAATTGATATTGATACTATTTTAGAACTATTATAATAAAATACATTTTATTTTGTAAGTAATTGAAGAATAAGGTAACTAATGAATTGTTAGAAGCTTACTTTTTCCCCGTTGTTTCCCCCTTCTCTTGCTTCCCCCCCCCCGCCTTCCTTTTTGCTGTTTTCCCAATATCGTATTATTAACCAGACATACTCTGAAAAAACCTTGTAAAAATAATCCTGCATCTAGGTTATAAACATTAGACGTGAGAATTTTATGAAATTGTGGGCAAAAATAATAAGCATAATAGATATGGCAACCTCAAACATACCAACTACTATTAAATCAACCAAGAAAATACCCCCAACCCAAACACTATTGGTGGCTTCCCCGGTCCAGCAGAAGACAGGGGAAACAACAGATAAAGAAAAGACCAACATAGGTATTCAAAACATCCAAGCTGCCCTTGCAATGATTCAGGAGGGAATGAAAAGGATGGAAGATAAGATGACCCTGAATCATGATGAAACCAAAAAGAACCATGAACAAATGCGATTGGATGTAGGGGAAATTAAAGATGAGATTAGAAATATAGATGAAAAAATAGAGAAAATTCAACAAAATATAACCGAAAACGAACAGAGAATCCATAAAGTTGAGGAAAAGGTGGAAGTCACAGCTACCAGGTTGGAACAGATGGAGAACCAACAAGCAACAAGAAGTCGAGACACAGAAGATGCACTGACATTTCTTGAAATGGAAAAGGCATCTTTCTACTTAAGATTTCAAAATATAGAAGAACAGAGAGAGGAAGACTTGGGCGAAATTATGGTTGGAATTTTGGCAGAGGCGACACATAAGGATAAGGATGAAATAAGAGGTGGTATTGACGAAATTTACAGGGCCTTCACAAAGTATGCCAGAAGAAACAAACTCCCTAAAGAAGTACACATCAGATTTACAAAAAAAACAATAAAAGAAGAAATATACCGAAAGATGAGAGAGGAGACAGTCATGTACAAAGGGAGGGAAGTTCTAATGCTAAAACAAGTACCGAGAAGGGCCAGGGATAGGAGAAGAGAATATAACTTCTTAACCCGACAGTTAAATAAACTCAAGATTAAATTTAGATGGCTTATACCAGAAGGAGTACTCATTTCTTGTGAAGGAAGAAAATTTCGAATCGACACCATAGAAAAAGCCCAGGACTTCGCAGACCAACATTTAGGATATGAAGGAGAACAGGAGAGCAGAGGAGGCAGAGAAGATTCAAACCCCAGTGACCAAGAAGAGCAACCAATAAATAAGGAGGACAAGGAACGGAAGAAGGGAAAGCTGGGGAAGGAGGAAATGACGGGGATCACACAAAGAGCCACAAGAAACACATCAAAACTCAAAATAACAGACAAATAAACAACATCAGGAATGGAAGAAGAACTAAAACTCATCTCTATAAATATAAATGGTCTAAATTCACCAAGCAAAAGACATCAGATATTCACTAAACTGCAAAAATTAGGAGCAGATATAATCACCCTACAAGAGGTACACATAAAAAAACAACAGAAAAAATTACTCGAAAATAAAAAATTAGGAGTAATGTACACATCCTTAGGCGACTGTAAAAAAAGGGGAGTGGTAATATATGTTAGAGACCATATAAGAACAAAGCCGATATATGTGGACAAAGAGGGTCGAGTCTTAATAATAGAAGTAAAACTGGAAACAAAAATAATACTGTTAGTAGCCATCTACACCCCAAATGGAAACCAAATAGACTTTTATAAAAAATTACACGATAAATTAAAAGAGCTGGATTATGAAAATATCTGCATTGTCGGAGATTTTAATGCAATTGTCAACACACGAGAAGACTACTATAGTAGCAGGAAGAATAAAATCAAAAGGAAGACACTGCCACAAACATTCAAGAACTTGGTACAAGAAATGAGTCTACATGACACTTGGCGAGAGTTAAATACTACAACCAAACAGTACACATACTTTTCTGGCCCACATCAATCGTGGTCAAGATTGGATATGGCCTGGATGACACCCCAACTAAGTAAAGAAACACACGACGTAGAAATTATGCCTAACATGTGGGCTGACCACAACCCCATCAAAATAATTTGGAAAGGCTCCCGAAAACAAAAAAGATGGAAAATGGACACAAGCATTATAAAGGAAAAAGAATATCTACAAATGATGGAAAAAGAGATTAAGATATTTTTCCAAATTAACACAAAGGACCAAACGTCGTTACAAAATCTATGGGACACGACGAAAGCATATATTAGGGGCCTAACCATTGCATACGTGGCAAAGAGAAAAAAAGAGAAACAAAGAATCAGGAATGACTTATTGGAAGAAATCAAGATAGAAGAAACTAAATTACAACAGCACCCTAATAATAAGATAGCACAGCAAAAACTTAATTTGGCTAAACACAAATTGAATTTGACTACAAAAGCTGATTTGGCACAAAAAATAAAAATGGCAAAACAGACCAACTTTGAACACGCAAATAAAACTGGACGCTGGTTAGCCCATAAATTAAAAAAGCAAACAGACAAAAGAATTATACACCAACTCCAGGACGAATCAGGAACTTTATTCCATACACACGTAGATAAGAAAAACATAGCCAAAACATTCTTTCAGAATCTCTATCGGCAGGAAGATGTCCCGGAAGACCAAATTCGAAAATATCTTAGTAAAGTGAATATTACACAATTTGAAGAAGAACATAGAGAGACCCTGAACCGTCCCATAACAATGACTGAATTGACTGAAGCTCATAAAAAACAAAAGAACAATAAAACTCCAGGACCAGATGGAATTCCTACTGAATTTTATAAACACTCCCAACAAGAAATAGACGAAATATTGCTACAAGTCTTCAACGCAGCATTATTGACAGCTGAAATCCCAAAATCATGGACAGAAACCATTATTACGTTAATACACAAAGAAGATTTAGACCGGACCCAAGTTAGGAATTACAGACCCATTTCATTACTCAATGTAGATTACAAACTACATTGTAATTCATGTCAATATTAGCGCAGAGACTTAAAACAATAATTCATAAATACATACATACAGACCAAAACGGCTTCATACCCAGGAGGCAGATTAAAAATAATTTGAGAACGATCATAGATATACTGGAATACTACGATAAGAAAATAGATAAGGAAATAGCTTTAATATCTCTCGACGCCCAGAAGGCCTTTGATAATTTAAATTGGTCCTTTCTTACATCACAACTTGAATTAATGAATTGCGGAGAGAAATTCCTTAAATTGATAAGAAAGATTTACTCCTGTCAAACAGCCAAAATTGCAATAAATGGTGACATGACACAAACTTTTGACATTCAGAAAGGCGTACGACAAGGTTGCCCCATGTCACCTCTATTATTTATAATCGCACTGGAAGTTTTACTAACGGAAATCAGGAAGGAAGAAGACGTAGAAGGCCTTAAGATTCGGGGAGAGGAGTATAAATTACTTGCCTTTGCAGACGATGTGATCTTCATATTGGAAAACCCAATACGATCTGGAACCAGGTTGATGACAATGATAGAGGAATACGGGGAAGTTGCGGGCCTCAAAATAAATAAGCAGAAGACGAAAGTATTGACGAAGAATATGACCCAAACACAACAGTTGAAATTAGAACAAGAATTAGGACTTCAAATAGTAAAGAAAATAAAATACCTAGGTATTTGGCTGACAGCAAAAGCAACTACAATTAAAGAAGATAATTATACCAAATTGTTAAAACAAATCAAAAAAGACTTAGAAATTTGGAGTAGATTACAACTCTCATTGATGGGCAGAATTGCCTCAATAAAAATGAATATATTACCAAGAGTACTATATTTATATCAAGTGATACCAATACACCCCGGAAGAGATTTCTTTAAGAACCTCAACAAAACAACAATGAACTACATATGGCAGGGAAAGAAGGCCAGAATTAAAATCAAAGCCCTACAGGATTCACGGGACAAAGGAGGTCTAGCAACACCAGATTGGGAACTCTACTATAAGGCATCAGGATTGACCTGGATTAAAGAATGGATGGAACTCGACAACAAAAGAACTTTATATTTAGAAGGCTTTGACTTAATAAGAGGATGGCACGCTTTCTTATGGGACGGATCGGATAAAAGACACATGTACTTCCAATGTCATATAATTCGAGCTTCATTATTCAAGATCTGGCAGGATATTAAGAGAACTCACTATACTAAAATACCAAAATGGTGGTCCCCGATGGAAGCATTGATATACCCGAACACTCTCGAAATAGGAAAAATGATGAGGTACCAAGACTTACTGAATCATGAAGGCGAACTCATTTCAAGACAGCAACTCCAAAACTCCGGCATAAATATCGATTGGTGGCCCTATACTCAAATATACTCAAGACACATAGCAGACAAAAAGCAATATGGAATCTCGAATAATTTGAATGAATTGGATAAGATTTTACAAGGCCCAGAACAAAAAATGATAACCAAATTATATAACTACTTACTTAGATATAAATTACTGGAAGAAACAGTAAAAGAAAATATGATAAGATGGGCCAGGGACATAGGGCACAACATTCAACTGGCAAACTGGGAGAAATTGTGGAAACAGAACATCAAAATGACAAGAGCCATACCCTACAAAGAAAACCTCATAAAAATGTTTTACAGATGGCACCTAACACCAGCCAGACTAGCCAAAATATATCCAAACACCTCCCCACGCTGTTGGAAGTGCAAAACAAAAAAGGGGACATACTACCATGCCTGGTGGAAATGTACAAAGGCCCAACAATACTGGAAGGACACAAAGAAAATTATTGAAGAAATAATAAACCAACAAGTAGAAAACACTCCAGAATTTTTTTTATTTGGAATGATAACAACACAACACAACAAAGAGACAAAATACCTCATCATACACATCTTGACAGCAGCACGGTTACTGTTTGCGCAAAATTGGAAATCAGATCAACTCCCAACCAAAGACAAACTAATCTCGAAGATAACAGAATGTGCCGAAATGGATAGACTGACACTAGAACTCCAAGATAAAGAAGAAAGTGAATTCTATCTTGTATGGCACCAGTGGTATCAATGGCTAGAAAAGAAAATCAGTACAAATATAGATGAAAGAAAATAGGGTAGAAAAAATAAAACCGGAAATAAATAAATTAAGAGGAGATGCAAGATTATTTCTAATCTAAAACATCCAAATTGACAAAGTATTACTTATATATTAACTTATAAAGCAATATATATTCTGATGATGATCAAAACATATATGTAAAGTTTGGTGTGGGTAGGTTGGTGGTGGGAACCTGTTTGTCTTTGTAATGTCTTTGTATTTTTTGTATTGTCTTTATATCTCTGTTTAAAACTCAATAATAAAAAAAAACATTCTATAGCCAAAAAAAAAAAAAAAAAAGGAAAATTAGCCAGGCAGATTTCTTTTCTTTTTCCTCACCAAAAAAGTTAGGTGCAAACAATGGGAAATTTAGGGGAAAAGAAGAGAGTTCAAGATTTTAAAACACAAAAGAAAAAAAGCTCTATTTAACTAGGGAATTGTAATAATTGAGATACTATTAATTGTATATTTCTGAAAGCAGAAATGGTTAAGTTGTGGTTTGGAGGAATATATGGGGGAAATTATTTGGTTTATTATTATTGGTAAATATAATTAATGGATTTGTAAGAAATTGGATTGCATGGAAATAATTGGAATATTCATGTTCATATTGATTAATATACAAAAAAGGTAGTTATATAACTAATTGATTTATATTAAAATGTTGAATTTATATTAAACAACTGTAATATTACACAATTAACCAATGTGAGGATGGATATAAAAATAGATGACAATGGGAAGGGGTATAATATAGAATAGAAGGGAAAAATTGAATTTGATTAAGATTAGAGATGAGGGTGAAAGGTAATATTGGTTTTTTACAAAAATAGATGAGGACTAAATATGGCAAAAAGGAAATATAGAAATTGTAAATTTAATTGAAATGACTAAACACTGTTTAAATTTGTGAACCAGCCAAATACTCTGTTCAAAAAAAATACGTTGTATGTTTGTATGTGTGTTTCTAATTATTGTTATTTATTCATATTTGTTCTCTTTTATTCTTTAAAGTTTAACAATTCATTCTTTATCTTAATATCTTTATATTTGTTTGGGGTTGGCTTTCTTCCCTTTCATCTTTTTTATTGTACAGCAATCTTTCTCCTCAAACCTACCACCTCTCTCTTTTCTTTCCTTCTTACTTTCTCTTCCTCCCCCTCTTCTTCTCCTCCCTACTTCCTCTTCCTTTCTCCTTCTCCTCCTCTCTTCCTCCCTCTCTTACCCTCCCTCCTACTCTAGTTTCCCTTCCCTTCCTTCATCCCTCTCTATTGCTGTATCCTTTTATGCATATGGACTACTCAGAGGGCTGAAAAAGTTATTTCTGACTGGTCCTCGCACTTTTGACCAGTCCTCGAACTTACAACTGTCCTCACATTTTATGTTTTTGCCCTATCTTGTCACCATGGTGAAGAGAAGCAGTTGTGAAATGAGTGACATGGTTGTTAAGAATGCTACAATGGGCATAAATGATGACCAGTCATAAGTGCGAAGACTGGTCAAAAGTGCGAGGACCTGTCAGAAATCACTTTTTTCAGCCCTCTGGGTAGTCCTTTTATGCATATGGACTACTCAGAGGGCTGAAAAAGTTATTTTTGACTGGTCCTCACACTTTTGACCAGTCCTCGAACTTACGACTGTCCTCACATTTTACGTTTTTGCCCTATCTTGTCACCATGGTGAAGAGAAGCAGTTGTGAAATGAGTGACATGGTTGTTAAGAATGCTACAATGGGCATAAATGATGACCAGTCATAAGTGCGAAGACCGGTCAAAAGTGCGAGGACCTGTCAGAAATCACTTTTTTCAGCCCTCTGAGTAGTCCCTATACACATAGCCATGGCCATCCGGTCACATGACCAGCTAGCCACGCCCACTCAGCCACATGACCTCCAAGCCACGCCCACAAAATAAGCCACGCCCACAGAACAGGTAGTAAAAAAATTTAGAACCCACCCCTAGTTGGGGGTCACCACAATATGAGGAACTGTATTAAAGGGTCGCGGCATTAGGAAGGTTGAGAACCACTGGTCTAGTGGTTAAGGCATCAGGCTAGAAACCAGGAGACTGTGAGTTCTAGTTCCACCATAAGCATGAAAGCTAGCTGAGTGACCTTGAGCCAATCATTCTTTGTCAGACCTAGGAAGGAGGCAATGGTAAACCAATTCGGAAACACCTTGGCAGGGGCGTGTCCATGGCTGTGGCTTAGAAGACATTGTCTTCGTCTCTCTGCGGCATATGGAAAATTGAAAGTGGATGAAAATAAAATAAACAGCATTTTTGAAGTCCGATAACAACTAGGTGCGTTATTGAAGAGTTCCTGTCTTGGTTGGATTAAGATTGATGTGGTCAGTCACCCTGAACTGCTTTTAATTGAGGTTTTCTTTTAAAGTGCTTTCCCTTCAGGGGATAAAAGTGAGCAGAGGGGGTGATGAAACGGCAAGACGATGATTTAAAGAGGTCTGAAAAACAATAAATTAGAATTTAATTGTGAGCTGGACCCACAAAAAACGCTGGCAGGGTGAAGGGCAGCAAATTAAGTTTTATGGCTATGTTTGAATAAGATAAAAATAAGATATATGAGAGCTGCCTGAATGTTGGAGTCGACATAAACGTGGAGAACAGGAACCTTTTTTTGGAACAGCCGAATATTTAAATGGCTTGTTTGTGGGATCGTCTGAAAATTTGAAAGCAATTATCCTTTTTTTTTTTGAAGACATTGTGAAAATTGTGGACTAAAAGTTAAAAGTTTTAAAGTAATCTAAAGCATGTTTACTGTTTGAAGTTCGCAGTGGGCAAAATGGCGCTGAGGAGTGTAACTGATCTTGATTAACGTGACTACAGGAATTTCACTGTTTGTATTTTACACTACCTCTGGCGCAAGAAGCAATTGTAAGCAAGCCTTCAATAACTTGGACTTTCAACTTTTTTTAAATTTGGGACTCTTTAATGCTTTATTTGTCATCTCTGGCTTCTTAAAGTGAAAGTAAAATAAGCCCAAGTCCTTCTGAAAAGACCCTTCTGAGTATCTGTGGTACAGAATTGATGATTAAAGATTTTCCTCTACAATAATTTAACATCTTAAATACAAGTTGATGACTCATTGATTTTGAACTGTGAATAAGGTTATAGAAATATTTGGTCAAAAATTATAGGAGTTATTAAGATGGATCCATCTAAAGATGAATCGGTGCGATCTAAGGTCAAACAGATTTCTCAAGCTAGTATTGACTCAGCTCAAATTGTGTTGGCATTAAACAAATTAAGTGATAAAATTGAAATAATGGATACAGAATTTCAAAAAATACATTTAAAAATGAATGAAGAAAAGAAGGAAAGATCCAATCAGCTGGAACAAATTGTTCAAGAAATTAATGTTAATTTTGCTAAATACACAGCAGAAGTAACAGTGATAAAAGATAATGACAAGTGCAAACAAAAAAAATTGATAAGCAAATAACTGAAATCTTTTTTAAAAATGAAAAACAGGATAGAAGAATATGTATTTTGGAAGAAGAAGTTAGGAAGTCCAACATTGTTATAAGAGGCATAGTGGAAGAAAAAGTGGACAATGTTAAACAACGTGTTTTGAAATGGCTTAATGAACTTGGATTGGATAAAAATTTTACAACTACAGATTTGATAAGTGTCTATCGAATTGGATTTAGAAGACAACGTGAAATAATAAGAAATGTTTTGGTGAGATTTGCAAGTGTTAATGATAAATTACAAGTAATGGCAAAAATTAGAGAAAATGGTGATGCTGTGCTGAAGCTTGAGGGAAAACAGGTCCAAGTCTTTCAAGATATCTCAAGAGAGGAAAGATCATGAAGATATTATCTGAAGCCAATTACTAAAATATTAAGAGATAGAGGTATTAAGTATAATTGGAGACCACCACAGCGAATGAAATTTTTCTATAAAAATAGAATGCATATATTTACAATAGAAACGGATGTGGTCCAATACTTCCATGAGCTTGGCTTTTTGGAAAAAGAGGAAGAATAAGTGAATTAAGATCACAATTACTCAAAATGGGTGGAATTGAAATATATACATCAACACCAGAGGAAGAAGGAGGGGCGGTCGGAGGTTTAGGTACAAAACCAAAGAGGAAAAGAAAAGAAAAAAAGAAATGAAAGATATTTCTCCATCTTTTGCGGAGGTACAGAAGAAAAGTCGAGATCTTACTGGTGAAGGAGTGGAAAGGATGATTACATTGGACTCTGAACATAAAAGGGAAGATGAGCCCGAGTGCGGGGATGAAGAACCTGTAGTTGTTCAATTGAAACCAGAATTATGCCAATGAAGAGACGACCCAGCTGATGGACGGGGTCCCCTCTCCCCCCACTCTTGGAAACGAGGCATGTCTTAATGAAGATGGTGGGAGATGACGATTTTATGTGGTTGTGTGTTATGTTAGTTTTTGTTTTATGTTGTTTGTATGTTTTATATTATTATTAATTTTTTTTATGTTATGTGTTGTCTATATATATTTGTTTGGGTTTTGGGTCACAGAAAGGAAAAAGAGGGAATAGTTAAAATTAAAAATATTAATGGGGTAATTAAGGTAATGACTTGGAATGTTAAAGGTACTGGGAATCAGTTTAAGAGAAGACATTTAGAATTTAAGATTAAAAGAGATTCTCCTGACATACTTTTTATGCAAGAAACTCATCAGAAATCTGAGGATATAAACAGGATGTATTTAAAAGGGATGCAGGTTTATGAAAAAGCTTTTGGGTCCTCAAAATCTAGAGCTGTTGCAACATTAATATCAAATAGAGTCCAATTTGAAAAAAACAAAGTAATAGCAGATATTGATGGACGATATTTGATAATAACAGGATGTATTAACGAGGAAAAAATAACATTAGTTAATTTATATGCACCAAATGTGAATCAAAAAGATTTTTTGAATAAGATTACTGATTTGTTGCAAACTGAAAGGGTAGGGAAGGTAATTATTGCTGGTGATTTTAATTTAATTAGAAACCAGATGGAGAGTACCAATCCTACCCGATATGGTGGAATAAGAAAAATGGGGATACTTGATAATTGGATGTTGCAAAATGGTGTAGTAGATGTTTGGAGGGAGATTAAAGGTAACAAAAGAATGTATACTTTTCACTCAAAGGTATTTAATTCATATTCAAGAATTTACTATATTTTTGTATCCAAGAATCTGATGGATAACATGGATAATATGGATGTTGGAATATTTAAAGAGTCTGACCATGCAGAATTGTTACTAGAATTAGATATGTTTTTGGAGAAAAAAGAAAATTGTTGGAGATATGATGAAAAATTGTATAAAAACGAGGAAGATAAGAATCGTATTCTTAAGAAATGGGAAGAAAATTGGGATTGGAATGATAATGGGGAAGTTAATTATGGAACAGTTTGGGACACAATGAAAGCAATTTTTAGAGGAGAAAGTATTAAATTATCAAGTAGGAAGTATAAGAATTATAAAGTAAAAATAGAGGAAAAGAAGAAATTGATAAAAGAACTGGAAAATAGATTTCTAGAGACTAAGGATAGGAAATTATGGGAGGAACTTAAAAAATTGAAAAATAAACAAATAGCGGAAGATACAGAAATAGTTAAAAAAAATTAAGCTATTTAAAAAGAGAATTTTTTGAATATGGTAATAAAAATTCAAAATTATTAGCAAGAATGGCGAAAGATAAAAAAGAAAAAAGAGAAATAGGTGTCCTAATAGATGAAAAAGGTAAGAGATGTTATAAAAAAATTAGAGAAATGTGAAATTGTTAAAAAGTTTTTTCAAGAATTATATCTTAAAAAAGAAATTGATAATTGTAAATTAAAAAATTTCTTAGAAAAATATGGTCAGAAGAAAATTGATAATAAATATAAAGAAAAAATGGAAAAGGATATTACCTCTGAGGAAATTAAAGATGTGATTCAGAAGCTAAAACTTGGAAAATCTCCAGGTGAGGATGGGTTACCAGCAGAATTTTTATAAAGAGTTTAAAGAAACTTTGATCCCAAAATTACAGAAACTGTATAATAAGATATTACATGGAGATGATATTCCCATGTCCTGGAATAGAACAATTATATCCTTAATCCCGAAACCAGGTAAAGATTTAGAAAAAATTGAATCCTATCGGCCCATTTCCTTGATTAACCAAGATGCTAAGATATTTACTGCAATTGTAGCAAATAGATTGAATGATTTTATAGATAAATATATAAACCATAATCAAGTAGGTTTTGTTAAAGGGCGTTATATGTGTGATTTAGTTAGAAGAGTATTAAATGTTATTGATATTGCTGAGAATAATGGTGATAAGATAGGTATTCTTGCCTTGGATATTTTTAAAGCCTTTGATTCTATACAATGGGATACTATAAAAGAAATGATTTCTGCATTAGGATTTGGTAATAAATTTATTCATATTATTTCTAAATTGTACCAGAGGGGTACGGCAAGAGTGAAGGTAAATGGTATATTTACACAAGATATAAATTTGGAAGCAGGGACAAGACAGGGTTGTCCTCTGTCTCCGACCCTATTTTTATTAGCAATGGAAATTTTAACAACTTTGATTGAAGAGGATTCAGAATTAATAGGTTATAAAGGCATCAAAGTTAATTTATATGCATTTATAAAATTTATAAAATTATTAACTTTGATAATAATTCACAAAGGGTAATGAAAGAGAATTGGGTAAAAGAACTGGGTATTGAAATTTCTGATCAAAATTGGAATATGAATTGGGTTAGTAGAATAATGAGGACATTATCAATAAGGATTAAAGAACATAATTATAAAGTCATTTGGAAGTGGTATTTGATCCCAATAAGACTTTTTCAAATGGATAATAAAGTGGATAAAATGTGTTGGAGATGTAAAGTGGAACTCGGGACATATGCTCATATGTGGTGTAAATGTAATGGGGTTGAACTTTTTTGGTCTAGGATAGAAAATGAAATATTTGAAATAATTAAGAAAAGGGTCAAATTGAAATTGGAAACCATATTATTATTAATATTGAATGAAACAACATTAACAACTGGAGAAAGAGAATTGGTGAGGATTTTGGTTATAATGGGGAGAATTATAATTGCTAGATATTGGAAATTAAATGTTGACTTAAAATTAGAAGAATGGTACAATGAAACATGGAAATTTGCATTAAATGATAAATTGACTTGTGATATTAAAATTAGAAGTGGTATATATATAAAAAATGTTTTTTGGAACACTTGGCAACCATTTGTGGACTTTGCACTTGGGAGATTGGATGAATCGGCACCAGTACCTTATCAAAGAGATTTCTGGAAGAATTGAAGACTTCAGGTTCCTAAAACTTCCTTTCCGTTTGTATAGCACGTTGGGGGGAAAAAAAATTTTCTTTCCTTACTATTGATTTTTTGTATTGATTTTTTTCTTTCCTTTTTGTTATTCTTTAACAATAAAAATATAATAAAAAAATTAAAAAAAAAAGGAAACACCTTGGCAAGAAAACTGTAGGAACTTGTCCAGTGAGCCTTCAAGAATAAGACATGATTGAACAGAAGTAAAAAGTGATAACTTTGAGATGTAACATGAGGATTTTTTAAAATAAATGATCCTTTATTATTCTCTTTGCCTCCATTGCAGTTATGTTAGAGTTTCTTGAAAAAATCAAATCCAGAAGCACACACAGATAACTGATTCACCAGGATTCATTTAAATAAGAAACTTCTTTATATACAAGAATAATACATGAAAATAAATATACAATACCAATATAGATTCTTCTTACAAGCAAAACACAAGGCAGGAGAGAACAGTTAGTTTCATTTCAGCAGAGCAGACAGCATGCACAGACTCCTTAGTTTCTATTTCAATTCTCTACACAGGCTCAGAAGCGGCAGACTAAGACATGCCCTGGCTCCAGTCTGTCTCAGCTCCCATTGGCTGACTTAGTTGCTATGCCTATTCATTGGCTGATCTTGTTACCATGTCTCTGCCAGTTCATGAATAATCTGACACTCATTCCTTAATGCCTGGAAGAGACATAAATCCAATAATTTAATATTCTTCCTAGACCTGTATTTGAAGACTCAAATTCTAAATTCTCAAATTTAGTTCAAATTTCTTCTCCAACTTATTAGCAAATTTTTTTACCTGTGATACATCCTTTGCAATGAAGCAAAGATCATCCTCAAATGCTAATAGTTGACAATCTCCACTTTTTAACTTTTCGGTGTATATGTAACCATCATCCTTGCAACTCTTGAATCCAAGACCCTTCAATGCAGCATCTAAACAGATATTCCAATTCCTGTCTGACTGTTTCAGTCCATAAATGGCCTTCTTCAATTTATATACTGTGTTAGGCCTTTTACTTTCATACCCTGGTGCTTGAACCATGTAAATTTGTTCCTCTAATTCTGCATTGAGGAATGCATTGGTTATGTCAAAATGCCAAATTTTATGGCCATGTGCTGCTGCTAACTCTAGTGCTTTCACTCTTTACAGTTGGCACAAATACCTCATCATAATGCACATTTTTCATCTGTGAAAAACCTTGTGCCACCAACCTTGCCTTATATTGTACCTCATTGTTGAGCAGTAGTTTCTTCTTGTATACACACTTGCATCCTACATCTTTGCTACCCTGTGGCAAAGTCATAGATGTGAACACTTTATGTTCATCCATGAATTTCATTTCTTTGTCCATGGCTTCTTTCCACTTTACTTGTTCAATTCTAGGTAATGCCAACACTTCCTTATAGTTCCTTGGCTCATACCACACATTACACACTTTAACTTTTCTAGCAGAATACCTGTCAGGTGGAATCACTTTGTTCCATTGCTCTCACCTGCATGGCATTGACTGCTCCTGTGTTTCAACCCTCTCTTGCTTCATATCTTTTCCAGCTTCTCCTCCCTGAATGCTGACACTGTCACTAAGTGAGTTACCATCACTGAGTGAATCACCATCACGAAGTGAATCACCATCACTAAGTGGATCATTCCATAAATTTGCATCAATTCTGTTCCAATTTTGCTCTGCAAAACTTGCAGTCCTTGAAATGACTATTCTTTTGCTCCCATTACTAAAATGATAGCTTTTTGAGCCTGGCTCATAGCCCACAAACCTGAGCTTTCTAGCCTTTGGTTGTCCCTTTCTTTTAATTGTTTTTGGAATATGCACCCACGCATTGCTTCCAAAAATCCTTAAATGTGCCAGAGATGGCTTTCTCCCATATAGCACTGCATATAGATGAACTCCACAGCCTATTAATTAAATAATTAGCAGTCAACAGGGCTTCACCCCAATATAACTTGCTCAGACCAGAATCCTCCAGTAGCGAGTCCTTCATGGTTTGTAAGACTCCATTCCATCTCTCAACAACATCATTCACAGTTGCTGTGTACGGATTTGTCCATCTGTGTTTTATTCCTAACTGTCTCAACCATTGTTGAAAATTTGCTGACATTGAATTCTGAATCTCTGTCAGTTTGCAGCTGACATACCTGTTGTTTATACCTTCTTTCCACATAGCTTACCCATTGCTTAAATTTCTGTAGCACCTCTATTTTACTCTTTAGTAAATAGCAGAACCCAAACCTGCTGTATTTATTTATTTTATTTATTTATTTTGTTGCATTTCTATGCCGCTCAACTCCCAAGGGACTCTGGGTGGCTTATAACAAAGAATAAAACAATGCAAACAATCCCATAAAAAATGTTAAAAAGAAAAACATTAAAACATTAAAAACTTTAAAAACACATGCACTCCAATTCATGGCCGGGTCTCACAAGATCAACGGCCCCAGGCCTGCCAGAAGAGCCAGGTCTTCACCACTTTGCAGAATGCCAATAGGGTGGGGGCGGTACGGACCTCAGGAGGTAATTGGTTCCAAAGAGCCGGGGCAGCTACAGAGAAGGCCCTCCCCCGCAGGCCCGCCAATTGACATTGTTTAACTGACAGGACCCGAGGAGACCGATTCTGGGATCTTACCGGTCGCTGGGAGCTATGTCGTAGAAGGCGGTCTTGAAGATAGCCTGGCCCTGAGCCATATAGGGCTTTAAAGGTAATGACCAACACCTTGAATTGCACCCAGAGACCAGTAGGGAGCCAGTGCAGCTCACGGAGAATTGGTGTAATGTGGGTGTATCTAGGCGCACCCACTATAACTCGTGCAGCTGCATTCTGGACCAACTGTTCTGAACACTTTTCAAGGGTAGCCCCATGTAGAGTGCATTGCAATAATCCAACCATGAGGTGACAAGGACATGAGTGACTGTGAGGAGAGCCTCTTGATCCAAGTAGGGTCGCAATTGGTGCACCAGACAAACCTGTGCAAAGCCCCCTAGCTACAGCTGTCAGATGTTGTTCCAGTCTCAGCTGTGAGTCTAGAAGGACATCCAAATTGTGAGCTTGTTCTGAGGGGGGCACTTTCTCACCCCCCAGAACCAAGGATGGACTATTGACATAGTCTTTAGGGGGCAAAACCCAGAGCCATTCGGTCTTGTCTGGGTTAAGTCTGAGCCTGTTGACTCCCATCCAGATCCTCACAGCCTCCAGGCACCAGCACATCACATCTACTGTCTCACTGAACTGACGAGAGGTGGAAATATACAGCTGGGTATCATCAGCATATTGCTGATATCCCACCCTGTGACATCAGATGATTTCACCCAGTGGTTTCATGTAGATGTTAAATAGGAGGGGAGAGCGGACCGAATCCTGAGGCACCCCGCAGACGAGGGGCCTAGGGGTCGACCTCTGTCTTCCTACCAGCACCGACTGTGATCGACCAGAGAGATAGGAGGCGAACCACCACAACATGGTACCTCCCACTGTAGTCTTCTACAATGACCAGCACATACTTTGTTCCTCCCAAACTGGCTTGTATTGGCCCAACCAAATCTGCATGTACCAGCTCTAGAGCTCTTGTTGTCTGCCTCGTACTACTCTTGTTTACTGGGAATGCTTTGGCCTTTGATGATTTGTATACTGCACAGTCCAAATATGCCTTACATCCCTTTAAATTTAACCCTTCTGCAAGCTCTTGGATTTTTTGCAAAACTCTGATGCTAGCACGGCTAAGCTTCCTGTGCAAGAGATGAACACATGAATCATGTGGGGCGCTTCCATGTGACACCTCTCCTGCATGAGCTGCATTGGCTTCCAGTGGTCTTCCGGGTGCACTTCAAGGTGCTGGTTACCACCTTTAAAGCGCTCCATGGCATAGGACCTGGGTATTTGCAGGACCACCTTCTGCCGCCGATAGCCTCCCACCGATCAGTACGCTCCCACAGAGAGGGACTCCTCAAGGTGCCGTCAGCCAGGCAATGTCGGCTGGCGACCCCCAGGGGGAGGGCCTTCTCTGTGGCAGCTCCTGCCCTCTGGAACGGTTTGCCCCCGGAGATACGAAGGATATCGGATCTCCGGGTCTTTCACCGTGCCCTAAAAACTTTTCTTTTCCATCAAGCAGGGCTGGCGTGAACCCCCCCCTTTTTTTAGCCTTTTAAATTGTCAATGGGTTTTAGTTTGAATGCTTTAAATTTTGGGCCAAAGTCATATAATTCTTTTATAAATTTTAAATTTGTATGTGTTTTAGTTCTGGCTGTGCACCGCCCTGAGTACACTAGGAGAAGGGCGGGATACAAATTGAATAAAAATAAATAAATAAAAATAAATAAATCATGTGGTGCCACATTTCCAAATGTTTGTGTCAGCTTTGGAAGCCATATTTCTGGAACTCTGACAGTTTGGGCACATTGTACCTTTTGACCATGCAACACATAAAGATTATCCTCTTTTATGCCATGTGCACATACATTCCCATTTCTCTTTATGAGACACGTCCCATTTGCAAATGTGGTCTCAAATCCTTGCTTGTCTAAACTCAGCAATTTATGCTCCATTTCAGGCACACATAATATATCATTAAATCTCATTTCCAGATATGGAATTTGAACACTGCCTCTTCCAATGACTTTAGCCTTCAGGCCATTTGCCAAGGCTACTGCATTTCCAGCTGCTAAATCCAACCTGTGAAATAATTTAGAATTGTTAACAATTGTTTGACTTGCTCCACTGTCAATCAACCATTTGTCTCTCCTATTGCAACAGCTAACTTGTGCAACAGCAACCTGTCCATCTTGCAATTGTCTTGCTTGCAAATAATTCTTGTCTTGCAAATAATTTCTTCCTTGCAAACAGCTTTTCCTTTGCAAATAGTCCATCTTTAAATGTGTTCTTTCACCACAAAGGAAACACCTCCATTGTTGCTGTAATCTTCTACTGCTACTTATCTCTTTGCAGATATCTTGTCTGTGGCTGGGCTCCTTGGAAACAGCCAATCTGTGGAATTTTCTGCTCTTCTCTCTCTGCTCCTTGGGCCCCCACCTCAGGAATTCCTCTTCAAACAAGCTTTTAAAGCCTCCATGTGCAACTCCTGCTCTGGTTTGCACTCAAACACTGCAGAAGCAATGTCCCACATTTCATCAAGACTGTTTAACACTAGCAGCACCTTTTGGGACTCAGGGATCTAATTCCACAAACTTTGCATCTGTACAAAATGCTAGTCCACAGATTTTCCTGGTTGCAAACAGGCTCTGTATAATTGTCTTGATAATTGAACTATATTGCATGCTGACACACTCACATGAACATTTCTTAATTTCAGCCAGACCTCCTTTGCAGTCTTTAAATCAGCCTCATTCAAAAACTTCATCTTCTAAACTCAAGATGATATAAGCCATTGTTTTATCATGCTGCCTCTGCTCTGCAGCTGCAAAAGCCTGTGGTAGATTAACAGCAATATCCAGATCTCTTTAGCCTTCAGGAATCATTCCATCTTTGCAGCCCAAATAATATACTTCTTCTGTCCCAAATGAGGCACAGAGCTCTCCTTAACTTCAACAGCAGCCATCCTGCAAAAACCTTCTCTGCCTGGTTTCTCACATAGGCAGTCTCCCAGCTTAAAAACAATTCAGTCTTTCTGTGTGCTCTGGGTCCATAATCTGTTAGAGTTTCTTGCAAAAATCAGATCCAGAAGTACACACAGATAACTGGTTCAGCAGAATTCATTTAAATAAGAAATTTCTTTATATACAAGAATAATACATGAAGATAAATGTACAATACCAACAGAGGTGGGTTTCAGCAGGTTCTGACCAGTTCTGGAGAACTGGTAGTGGAAATTTTGAGTAGTTTGGAGAACCAGTAGTAAAAATTCTGACTGGCCTCGCTCCCATCTATTCTCTGCCTCCCAAGTCCCAGCTGATTGGGAGGAAATGGGGATTTTGCAGTAATCTTCCCCTGGATTGGGGAGGGAATGGAGATTTTACAGTATCCTTCCCCTGCCACATGCACCGAGCCACACCCACAGAACCGGTAGTAAAAAAATTTGAAACCCACCACTGAATACCAATATAGATCCTTCTTACAAGCAAAACACAAGGCAGGAGAGAACAGTTAGTTTCATTTCAGCAGAGCAGACAACATGCACAGACTGCTTAGTTTCAGTTTCAATTTTCTGCACAGGCTCAGAAGCTGCAGACTAAGACAAGCCCTGGCTCCAGTCTGTCTCAGCTCCATTGGCTGACTTAGTTGCTATGTCTATTCATTGGCTGATCTTGTTACCATGTCTCTGCCAGTTCATGAATAACTTGACAAGTTAGCATTTTTGGGAATTAGATGATTTTGATCTTTTCATTGAGAAGTTAGACTTTCCTTTTTTTAAAAAAAATAATTTTTATTAATATATTCTATACACCAATACACAAATAAGATATACAATCCTGCCACCATGGTATAATGTGATTTCGTTGTCCATAAATATAAAGTCATTCCTTTATACATACATATTTGCCATCATATATATACATCATCATATATCTATTCTATCCCACCTTTTCTGGACCCAATTGTACCATAATTTCCAACTGTTATAAAATTCTGAATCTTTTTTACCATTGATCAATCTAGTTAATCTATCTGATTCCGCACACTCATTAATTTTATATATTATTTTCAAATCCATCGGTAAGTATTGATTTTTCCACTCCTGCGCATATGCTAATCTTGCTGCAGTAATAATGTGAATCAACAAGAACCATATATCTGATTTAACATTCAAAGGTTTTGCCCCCAATAGGAAAATCTCGGGCCTTAATTCCAAATTAATCTGTGTAATTTCCAAAATCCATTGCCGTATTTTTTTCCAATATTTAACCGCCTGCAGACAGGTCCACCATTGGTGAAAATAAGTTCCATTACTGTAACCGCACTTCCAATAGTAGGCAGATGTCCTGGGAAACATTTTAGCTAGTCTTGCAGGGGGGAGATGCCACCGGTAGACCATTTTATATATGTTTTATTTGTACGAAGAAGCCATGGTTAAGTTCATATTTTTCAACCAAATCTGTTCCCATTGCTGGAAGTCAAGGGGATATCCAAAATTTCACCCCCACGCTATCATACAATCCTTCACTACATCCTGTCCTATCTGCAGAAACAATAAATATGTGTAACATTTAGATAGTATCCCTTTCCCTCCTTTTAATAAGATCTTATCCAATTCTTGTCTTTTATGGTAGATTCCTTCACTATATAAATCTTTTTTATACCTGGAGTGCACTGAAAAGTTAGACTTTCCAGTTGCCCTTGGCTGGGACACATCTGTTCTAGGCTCTCTTTTTCCAGGGTCTATTCACATATTCTATGCGCTGCTGATCTTTTAATAATCCCGTGTTTTTCTGCTGAAGGTTTTTATTCCATCATAAGCAACACATGATTGGCAACATATAAAACCTCAGTGGTGTTTGTCATAGTTCACTCACCTGAGAATGCTAACGGAAGAGCTTTCTCTATATGGGTTAAAGAACTGATAATATATGAGTGAAATCATGCAGCTGAGCCCATGTCCTGCTGCTCCGTGTTAAGTGAACATTGTTTTTACTTCAGCAAACAAAAACATGATACTTATGTGCAGCACTTTCTCCAGGCTGCTACTAACATAGTTCTCCCTGTGTGTTGGTAGGAGTTAGTACTGTCAGGCATGCCTGACATACAACAGTCCTTCAGCATATTGCTCAGTTAAAGATGAATTGTTGGGGTGGATAGGAGGGAATCTGGGCCAACAGAGGCTGTGCATTTTCTGTAAATTGTAGATAGATTCACTATTTGGATGCATATACACATTTAAAGGGGGGATAAAATTACTTGTGTAGGATATTTGCAGCAGAGATGTAGAATGTTGTTTACCAAGAGTTCCTGCTGGGAAGATAACATCCTTGTAGCCCAGTGATATAGCTTCTGTCACTCCCTGGAGTAATTTGAGATGGCAAGAGAGCCTGAGATTTGCATACAGCTCTCTCTTTATCCAGAGGAGGGAGGAGAGGGAAGGAGGGAAGGAGAGAGAGATCAATCTTTATGCATTTGTTCCTTGAATCTATTTTGATTATTTTGAGAATCAAAGAGTAAGCAAATATGAATAAGGAATTTAATATTCTATCTTCTTCTTCTTCTTCTTCTTCTTCTTCTTCTTCTTCTTCTTCTTCTTCTTCTTCTTCTTCTTCTTCTTCTTCTTCTTCTTTCTTCTTCTTCTTCTTCTTCTTCTTCTTCTTCTTCTTCTTCTTCTTCTTCTTCAATTGTAATCAGGAACCAAATAGAATTCAGAAGCTGTGCTGACTCAGTACTTCACTTTCAAAGTTACAAATTATAATCCTGCCACTATTGACTTGATAATCACAGATCATTACTGAATCAGTATTCATATTGGATGCTATACTATTCATCAGCAGCAGTAACTTTGAAAGATATTTGATCACATTCATGCAGTGCTTACTAAAGCTGTTTTACCAAAGAAACCAAAGAAAGTTCTTGATTATAAATACCAAAGAGTTGCCCTCCTTCTCATCTAAGTTCCTTTCTTCTAAATTGAACTGTTTTTTTATTAGACTCCTAGAATTTCCTTCCCAAAGATATGTAGCCACTCCAGGTTCTCACATAGAATATAGAACAATAAGGTTGGAAGGAAACTCCAACCTCCTGCCTGTAGTAGGAGATCCTATATTATTCCGGACAAATGAACATCTGTATGAATGAACTTTCTGTAGTAAGAAAATTGTCAAAAGCTCCAGCACAAAAATACAAAAAGCATTTGAATGGAAGATCACATTAGCTGAACTCTGTAAAAAAAATGATTACAAGAAAGTTAAAATAACCTAATTCTGGATCCAAATATTCTGAAAAGAAGATACTCCATGCCTTGACCTCATAGTATAGATCTGCTCGATAAATTATTTCTGGTAAGTACTGGTAAGCTTGTTGTGTTCATTTAAAAAATGACTGAACATTTAGAAACCATGTCAGTTGAATGTTAGGGTAAAATAAGGATACTTAGCTTCACAAACATAAGATAAATGATTGCCATAATCAGAATAGGAAGGTCTTCCTATAAACCAGCCATGTCTCTTGGAAAGGATTTGTCAGGCTTCAAAAACCAAGGAAAACATGCTGGGTTACTTCTAAGAAGTTTCCTTTATGGTTCCTCACATATAGACAGGAAACTTGCTGTTAGAAATTCTGTTTATATATAGCACCATAGAGCAAACAAAGAGTACAGTCACCATGTGCTTTACTACTCAACTATTTTAACTGAAACAGGAAACTCTACTTAGAACAAAAGAACATAGAATATATACCATAGATCAGTGGTTTTCAACCTTCCTAATGCTGCGACCCTTTAATACAGTTCCTCATGTTGTAGTGACCCCCAACCATAAAATTATTCCTAAAACCATTGAAAATATGTGTTTTCCGATGGTCTTAGGCGACCCCTATGAAAGGGTCGTTTGACCCCCAAAGGGGTCGCGACCCACAGGTTAAGAACCACTGCCAGAGATCCAAACTTGTAAACACTGCCATCTACTGGCTGAATGCTACCGTAGTTGTTGCATAGAAATACATTCCAACGATGAATTCTAACACTTGCCAAACTAAAACAACTATTTGTCTGTGAATAATTCTCAGTCAGGTCATGGTTGTCCCAAAGGTGCTTTTCAAAGGCAACTGGATTTCCTTGTGTTTTTTTTTCCTTGAAAATGTTTCACTTCCAATCCAAGAAGCTTCTTCAGTTCTGTTCCAACAAGACTATCTAAACTTCGCTGTCTCTCGGTCCTCTGGAATGCAGCCCCTCCCTTCTGAGAATCCAGACTATATTCCACTGCATCAATTGAAGGGGAGAAATTGCAGAGACAAGTTTTGAAAGAGCTTTCAAATTCAAATTTGCAGATTCCCGCACAACACAGAAAAAGAAGTGATTTGAAAATACAGATAGTGTACATTCAGAAGACTCCTTGTGGAACTTAGTGTTCTTCTTTGACCACAGCATTACTAACGACCATGTCAACCATGGGGCATGCTTCCAGGATTCTTACGACTGTGCACTGCCCAACATCCTGCCTATATGAGGTGTTTCTGAGCATACAGGAGTGCAAGGATAGCACCTCTTTCCCACACTTTAAAGCAGATGCACAATTTTCTGGAATCATGCAGCTACTATAGAAGCAGCTGCCTTAAGGCACAGATTGTTTTCTTTAAAATATCATCCTATCACAAAGAACAAAAAAAAATTGAACTGCTTGTGCAGTGAAGGGTGATTTAATCTCTGGCAATGAGCCGCAGTGGCGCAGTGGTTAGAATGCAGGCTACTTCTGCTGATCACTGGCTGCCAGCAGTTTGGCAGTTTGAATCTCACCAGGCTCAAGGTTGACTCAGCCTTCCATCCTTCTGAGGTCGGTAAAACGAGGACTCCGATTTTGGGGGGAAATAGGCTGACTCTGTAAACTGCTTAGAGAGGGCCGTAAAGCACTGTGAAGTGGTATATAAATCTAAGTGCTATTGCTAAGTGCTAATATGGGGTGGAAGCATGGTTTTGTAGTAATGCAGAAGTCTGGTATATTTTAAGGACTTAGGTTCCTTAAGCACAAGGAAAGCTTCCATTCCAAAATGGAAACCTGTATTGTTCAACTGGACCATAATGTTCTATTAAGGATTAAGTATAAACGTGATCCATATCAATGCTACTGATATGCATTTAATAATAAGGCCATTCTAGAATCTGAAAAAAACTCCATGCACATTGACAGACAGACAGACATCTACCACATACATTTAATGTGCCACTATATGCATCACTCTCTAATATAGCCTTTTTGGTATACAACTTATTGTAAAATATGCACTATATCATTGTTATATGTATATTGATTTTCTTAAGCGGCATTTGAAGCCTATGAACTATGAACATTATGAGATGTGAAGCATTCATAGCAAATATGGACCGCCCTTCCTAAAACCTACTGACCCCTAGGCAGTTCAGTCTGTTTCAGGTTTAAAGTCTTGGGGGGTAGAGGTATATTTTATATGAGTAAAACAAGCATGCAAGCAAACAAAACAAACTTCAGCAATCTAAGCACTGATTTTTTAAAAAAACCAGCAGTTTTTTATCCAGTAAATATACAGTATTAGCATGACCCAATGTCTGAACCACATATTTTTTTACTTACTACTCAAAACCATAGCAGCCCATTATTCTTCTATGCCCTGGAGTTTTGTAGATGCATTAGGAATACAAATCACAGAATTTCCTATCAGCATGGCCCAAAGTAAAATGGGATACAGTTGTAGAATGCATTCAGAATTTCCTTAAGGATGATGACAAGCTACTTAATCTTGTACAATATCAGAGTGGGTAATATACAGTTAAAACCACAGCTGTGCTTGTGTTCAGGCTGTGTGTGTGGGTGTGTTTCATTGAAAATTTGCCTTCTTTTCATCTATCTCTTTTTTCCTTTCTCAATATCTATCATAATAAATAATCATAAATGTAATGGAACTCATAAACAGGCATGTGTTGTTGGATATTTTTTTTAGAAAAACAATAAGAAAATGTAAACATGCAAGTACACTAATCTGATCAGCAGATTTAATTCAGAGGGTTTGCCCTGGAGGTTAAGAAGCTTCCTGAAACACTTCAAAGAACCAAAGGGAATATAATTAGGGCTATCATACCTGGATTGCAATTTATATGCGACCACAGGATGGAGCCATGAGTTAGAAAGTCCATGTCTCTTTTCTGCCATCTAGTGGTCATCTGGAGTTTTGAGTGCAATGGTTCTATCAGAGCTGGGTCTGCAATGCCAAACCTCTTATGGTCACCCTAAATTTCTTTGTCTCCCTAGATTTCAATTGATATATCTCAATGGTCCTCACTATGCAAAGGAAAAAAAAATAAGGTGAGATATCCGAAGCTGGATGTGATTTCTTCTTGTTTTCTTTCTACAGATCTCCTTGGCTGCAAGTTTCTTCTGAAGGCATGCTTCTGTTTGTAATATCAGGACAGTCCAGAAGAGTCTGCTTTCTTTTTTTGCAGCAGAAATGAGTTCCTTTGGGGTATTTAATTTCAGAAGCTGATGTTAAAAATTCAATGTGCAGCTGAAATATTCAAAGGCACTCCTATTAAAACCCAAACAGGAACTGAAACAATTTCAGAGATGTGTTTTACAGCAAATTAGCTTTGCGGTACCTATGTGTGCAGTTTGACCCTCACTGATGTCTAAAGGTAAGTAAATAAGAACCCACCAGAAAAGCTGACTACTTGAACTGGAAACCATGAAACAAAACTGGGAAGTGAAAATAATATTCTGGGAAGAAGGAAGGGCAAACCACCTATTAAAAAACTCCATAGATCCCTGGGAGTATTTAGTGATTTCACAATATCAGATCAATCAATAAACATTATACTTTATTTTCAAGCATATTTTACCTTCTTAATATCCTTTTTTACATGCTTGTTTCTAGATGTAAATTTTTATTACAAAATTCTAAACAATGCTGCAATAATATTTAATTTCCAAGCAGGAAAAGCAGGTCATGAGAGATAAAGTTACAGAAAATTATCCTCAAGGATTAGTTTCCAATCTCCTGTCTACCAGATTATTGTTTGTTTATTGGGTTTTTTTAAATTGTCAAAGATAAACATGATACTCATATCTAGTCATTGTGATGTGAGTCTGCCTTTATATCAATCTAGAGTCCTTGAGATATATTACTAAAATCAGTCCCAGCCCAAAGACAAATGGAAAATAAAGAAAGGAATAAGAAGGATCTTTGTGAAAGAGCCTTCTTATTTCTTTCCTTATTTTTGTCTGCCAACAGAAAACTTACTTTAGTTACACTGATCTGATCTAAAGGGAAAATAATAACATCCCAAATGTTGCAAAACAGAATGTGTTCAATTTCTTATAAGCATAAAGATGACCCCAAATGGGCTTCCGGTTGGTGCCGTCGTCGCCGCTAGACGGTCTCTTCAAGACTGCCAGCCCCGCCGCCCGTAAAGAGCCGCCTCTACAGCTGAGAGGCAGCTTGAAAAACTCCACGATCTTGAAGAATCGGACAGAGAGCCGGCGAGACAAGGTAGAGCCTCCTGCGAAGTTCCCAGACTGTCTTTTTTGCTTCTGGGGAGGAAGCAGGGTGAGGCTCCCTTTCCAGCTCGCCGAGGCTCTGGACTCCGGGGACAACTCTGCATTCAGCAGAGCCAGACAACGCGACCAACGTAACTAGCGAAAGCCAAGAGAATTACCAAAAAATAAACAGGGTGGAATATGGACTTGAAATTCAAACTGCAAGTATTTTTATTAGCCCTGTGATGAGCTTAAGAACTGAGAAAGTAAAAGTTTGCTAAAATGGCGTCCGGCTTCAGCAATAGGGAAAGCTGAAAGTGAAAGTGGATTTGCCTGAGTGTTTAATACGCTACAAAGTAACCAAAAGTAACAGTGCTGGCTAGAAGAAAAGGGAAAAGTTCTTTTTAAAGTGATCTTGATCTGTTCCTTCTCCCTTGAGATTTAACTAAAGCTGGGGAAATTTCTGAAAGGATTCTGTGGTGAAAAGGGAGGGAGGACTTCCTTCTTAGAAAGATTTAGTCTGCGTGGCAGAATGGCTTCAAAGCAAACAAAGCCAGCTGCTAAAGCTGCAGTGGGGGGCTCCCCCACTCACAAGCCACAAGAGCAGCCCTTAAGTTTGCAGACTCAAAGCCAAGCACAGGAGACTGGTTTTAAAGATTTGAAGGAATTTATTGCTGCGGCTCTGTTGAATCAAAATGAAGTTTTGGACCAGAAATTTGAAAAATCTCAACAGGAAATTAAGGAGGCGGTTCAAGAAAAATATGATAAGATGAAGCGTGATATACTGATGGTTGTGACTGGCTTGTCAGAAGCAGTTGTTCAGATTGATAAAAAAGTGGAAGAAGTAGAATCTAAAATGAAGGAAGCTGATTATAAAATTTCTAATGTTGATAATAAAACGCAAAGGATTGAAAATGAAGTGACAATGATGCAATTTAGATTCATGGAGTTTGCTGTAAGACTGAGAGGAATAAAAGAGAACAATAGAGAGGACTTGAGAAGGGTTTGTGCTGATGCCCTGGCTGTGATGCTAAAGGTTGACCCTGAGGAGATTTTGTGCAAGATTGACAAGGTCTATAGAGTGAATTCTTGGGTGGCAAGGCAAAGGCAACTGCCTAGAGATGTGGTGATCTACTTTACAGATAGAAGAATAAGAAATGATATCTTACAAAAGTCTTTTTTTACTACTATTCAAGTGGATGGAAGGGAGATTAGGATCTGCAAAGAGCTGCCACCTAAGATGCTAAGAGATAGAAAGGATTTTGGATTTTTGGTGACTGAAATAAAGAAACAACAAATTCCATTTAGATGGGATGCTCCAGTTGGAATAATATTGAGGTATCAAGGAGAGAGATATTGATTAAATACTGTTGAAAAAGCAGAAGAATTTTATTTCAATGTTTTTAAAACTGGTGCAGCATCTCCACGTACATCCTCAGTGTTAGGTATAGTGGAGGGTGAGAAAGAGAAGCAATTTGAACAAGAGCTTGAAGAGCAGCGGAAACAGACGGAGGTGGAGGCAATGGAAACTCAAGGAGCAACAGGGGGATTTTTAGATGAACCATTGCTGGATCTTCCTCTAGAGGTTATAGGTGGACCACCTGAAAATACAAGAGAAGTAGCAGCGGATCTCGATTTGATGTTGCACAACGCTAAAGACCAGCGTATAACTTGAGCAGCTTATAAACAAATTCTAGAGAAACAACAACAGCAGAGGTCTAAGCCACCATAAGATAAGCAGGGAGTCAATGGTAAAGCACAAAAATCCGAAGCTATGGGAGGAGCTAAGCCGAAGACTACTAGTCTGGAACAGAAACTTCAGCAAATGCTCTTAACGCTTCAGGAGACTACAAATGACAATTAAGTTTTTATCTTGGAATGTGAACGGACTGAACTCACCACAGAAAAGAAGGAAGATATTTCATTATCTGAGACAATTTAATAATGATGTTATTTGCTTACAAGAAACTCATATTAGAACACAAGATTAAAAATATTTGATAAATTCTAGATTAGGAGCACAGTTTATAGCCTCAAATTCGGAGAAAAAGAATGGTGTAGTGATTTATATAAATAAAAGATTGCCAGCAAAAATTTTAGAAGCAGATGACTGTGGAAGATATATAGCAATTGAACTCTCTACAGACAATGGTCCAATTTTGGTGATTGGAATTTATGCACCTAATCAGCAACAAGAAATTTTTTATAAAATATTGTATTCTAAAATATTACAGTGGGACTTCAGATCTGTTTTACTTATGGGAGATTGGAATGGAGTAATAGATCCCAAAAAAGATAAAAAGAGTTTGACAAAGTCATGTGTTAAATTACCACAGATCTTTTTTGATATGAAAGAAGATTTGGAATTGAAAGATATATGGAGAATGCATAACCCAAAAGAATTGGACTTTACTTTTTTTTCAGATAGACATAGATACTTCTCTAGGATTGATTTTATTCTACTTACGGCTGATTTACTTTTAAAAACAAAGAAAACAAAAATATTTCCGAGGACTTTAACTGACCATAGCCCAGTATGGATAGAAATAGAAATGGGAAAGAATGAGAGAAGATCATGGAGAGTAAATGAAAACTTGTTTAGATATGAAAAGAATGTAAATGAACTTAAAAAACAAATGAAGGAATTTTTTGAAATGAACTTGAATAAGGGTACCCCTATTGAAATTGTTTGGGATGCGAGTAAGGCATATATGCGGGGGGTACTGATTTATATGAACTCTAAACATAAATCAAATAAACAAAGAAAAAGATTAGAATTGGAAGGAGAGATAAAGAAAAAAGAACAGATGCTTATAAAAAATCCAACAGATGAAAAATTACAAGGAATTATAAAACTTTTGAAAGACCAATTTCAAATGCTTACAGCGGAACAAGCAGCAACTAATTTACAATTTGCAAAACATAATACATTTTGCAATGCTAATAAGCCGGGCAGGTGGTTAGATTACACACTGAGGAAACAACAGAGTACTCGGACTATTGGTAGTATTGAGTATGGAGGAAAGGAAGTTTTTCAACAAAGACTAATTAAAGAAGCCTTCTTAGATTATTATACCAAATTGTATGCTAAAGATGATATACAAAATGAACTTATAAATAAATATCTAGATGAAAGGAGAGTTATGAAAATTTCTAGTGATCAAAAGGAAAGAACGAGTTTACCAATAACAGCTGAGGAGATTATTGCTACTATTAAACAACTGAAAACAGCTAAAGCTCCAGGAACAGATGGTTTAACTGCAGTGTACTATAAAACTTTACAAGTAGAAATGATTGAACATCTTAAAGATTTATTTTGTAGCATACAACAAGGGGGTAAAATACCCCCTTCATGGAAAGCAGCTTTTGTTTCTTTGATACCAAAAGAGGAAGCAGGTTCTACAAAACCGGAGAATTTTAGACCAATATCTCTCCTGAATACGGATTATAAAATTTTTGCAAAAGTATTAGCCAACAGATTAATGCCAGTTATTCAAGAGGTGATTCATCATGATCAAGCAGGATTTATAGAAGGCAGATACATGAAGGACAATGTGAGGCAAATTATAGATTTATTGGAATATCTTGAGAAGAATAAACAGACCTCTGCAGTGCTGGTGTTTTTGGATGCGGAGAAGGCCTTTGATCGAGTGAACTGGAACTTTCTATTAAAGACTTTAAGAAAGATGGACTTTGGGGAGCAGTTTGTGCGGGCGGTTTCAGCAATTTATCAAGAGCAAATGGCACAAATTATCATTAATGGAAGCTTAACCACAAACTTCAGTATAGAAAAAGGCACAAGACAAGGTTGTCCGTTATCCCTGTTGTTGTTTATTCTAACTCTAGAAGTCTTGTTGAATACAATACGGGACTCGAGTACTTTGAATGGAATAGTTATAAGGCAAGAGGATTACAGAACAAGGACATTTGCAGATGATTTGGTTGTTACCCTAACATGGCTGATGGAATCAATAATTTAGATGAAAGACATTATAGAAGAATATGGTATGGTATCAGGATTTAGACTGAATCAGAAAAAAACCAAGATGATAGTTAAAAACATGACAGTTGATCAAAAGAAAGAACTTGAAAGGAAGGCAGGCTTTGAAATAGTATCAAAGGTGAGTTATCTAGGAGTTCAAGTTACAGACTCAAATATAAAACTGTTCCAAAACAATTATGAGGTGTTGTGGCAAAAGGTACAAAAGGATATGGAAACTTGGAAAAAACTGCAGCTGTCTTTATTTGGAAGAATAGCAGCAGTTAAAATGAATGTTCTACCTAGATTTTTATTTTTGTTTCAAATGATTCCGGTGCTTAAAAGTGACAAACAGTTGATGGAATGGCAAAAAGGAGTGAATAAGTTTGTTTGGAATGAGAAAAAGCCAAGAGCGAAATTGAAAATTATGCAAGATGTTCGTGAAAAGGGTGGTCTTAAACTTCCAAACCTGCGACTGTACTATGAAGCAGCAGTGTTGACACAAGCAAGCGATTGGTTTGAAAGGACAAAGACTGGAATATTGAATATAGAGAGTTATGATCTTGAATTTGGTTGGCATGCATATTTATTCTACGAAAATAAAGTGGATAAAGTATTCAACAGCCATATGCTTAGAAACTCCTTGATGAGAGTATGGAAGAAGCACCAGCTCAAATGGGATTATAAAATATTGTTGTGGTTGGATCTTGGTCCTATCATATGGAATATAAATATAAAGTCACTCGGGGGGGGGGTTATACAAAGAAGCACTTTTTAATGATGGGGGCAGATGGCAACTAAAGACATTGAACACACTGTTGGAAGAAGGGATTAATCTAACTTGGTTACAGTATAATCAACTTCAACTGAGATGGAGAGAAGATCAAAAAACTGGTTTAATGTTGCATGAAGAAGAATTGGTTAGACAGATAAAAGAGAAAGGCCCAATGCATATCAAGAGGGTTTATAATGTTTTGTTAGAAAGAGATTCAGAAAATGAACTGGTTAAAGATTGTATGATAAAATGGGTGCAAAATTTTGCAGAACCAGTTATGATGGAAACGTGGGAAAAAATATGGGTTCAGAATGTTAAATTTACGCAGTCACAGAACTTGAGGGAAAATTTTTATAAAATGTTTTATAGGTGGCATTTAGATCCTAAGAAACTGTCATGCATGTATCCTAATGTTCAACCAAAATGTTGGAGATGTGATTGTTTGGATGCTACATATTATCATATATGGTGGACTTGCAAGAAATGAAGGCTTTCTGGATAAAAATTTGGTGGGTTATGCAAAATGTTCTGAGGAAAAAACTCCAATTTTCTCCTCAATTGTTTTTATTGGGTATAGTTAAGGGTTTTTCAATGGGTGAAACAAAATTGATACTGTACATGGTGACAGCAGCTAGGTTACTGATTGGTCAATATTGGAAAGGGGATGTTTTGCCTACTATTGAAGAATGGACTTTGAAGGTGGCCAGTTTTGCCGAAATGGCGAAGATATCAGCATACTTAAAAGCCCGGACTCAAGAGACCTATGTATGGGAGTGGAAGAAATGGATAGATTATGTGCAGAATAAATACCAAACTAGAAAGTATCAGATAGCTTTTAGTTGAATGTTGTGTAGAAATGTATAGTATATAGGGGGTAGAATAGTTCTATGTTATGTAGAAATGTATAGTACACAGGGGGAGATTAGAAGGGCGGTAAAGTATGATATAATATGATGTGGATTTGGATTTCACCTTGGGGAAGTCATGGGAGGAGGGGAGGGCTAGGGAGGGTTCGGGAGAGAAAGGGGGGGGAATGGGAAAGTTTGTACTTGTAAAACTTTTTCAATAATAATAAAAAAAGATGACCCCAAATGACCCCTCGAGGCTTCAGTGGGTGACAAAATTGCCCTAGAAGCTGTCCCCGCAAAACCCTTGGATGCTCCTGTGCAGGCCAGGATCGCTCCAGAAGCTTAAGTTGACCTGAGATGACCTCTAGAGGCTTGAGATGACCCCCAAATGAACCCTACAAGCTTGACTTGATCTTCAAATGACTCCTTGAGGGCTGAGCTGGAGAACAAAGATCTCTAGAAGTTGGCCACAGATAACTCATGGAAGGTGGTGCGCAAATCCAGCACTGCTCCAGAAGCTTGAGTTGACCTGAAATGACCTCTAGAGGCTTGGGCTGAGCCTTGAATGAACCTCCAGGCTTGATTTAATCCCCCAATAACACTTGCAGGCTTGAGTCGGCCATAAATTTACTCTAGAAGCTGTCCCCACATAAGCCTTGAATGCTGGTGTGCAAGCCAGCATTGTTCCAGAAGTTTGAATTAATGTGAGATAACCTCTAGAGATTTGAGTTCACTCCCAAATGACTCCTTGAGAATTGTGCTGGCCAATAAAGAGACCTAAAAGTTGTCCCTTTATAAACCTGAGAAGCTGGTATACAGGCTAGCATTGCTCCAGAAACTTGAGTTGATCTGAGATCCATCCTTCCTTCCTTCCTTCCTTCCTTCCTTCCTTCCTTCCTTCCTTCCTTCCTTCCTTCCTTCCTTCCTTCCCTTCCTTCCTCCCTTCCCCTTCCCCTTCCCCTTCCCCTTCCCCTTCTCCCTCCTTCTCTCCCTCCTATTGAAGGTGGCTTCAGTAATGTAAATGCATGCCATGAACTTGCCTTTAAATTCTCTCCAAATTAAGATATATGAAGAGAAAAAATGTGACTCACAGAAGGGACTCTGGCAGGCTAGGTAAAGGCTCCAGCTGCAGTTTTTTCCCCCCATTCCTTTCTTAGTTTGAAATCTGGGCGACTTAAGGTTGTTATTTTAAAGGGCTGATTGAATAAATGGCACCTTCTTTTTAACTTTCGGTTTTTCAGCAGCAGTAATGCTGCTCCATATTATAAAGAAATTACCCTCAGGGGAAAATAATTTTTGCTTTGTGTGTGCAATCCTTTCTGAAACAGCTACATTGCTAGAATCAGATAATGAAATCAGCATCAATAAAATCTCCTACTCTTTATGATTATATATAATATTTTTGTGTGTTTTTGTTTGTGTTTGTGTGTGTATGTGTGTTAAGGAGAAATCCTGATCTCTTTGTTTTGTTGCTTTTACACAAGGCAATCATCCCTTGCTCAGTGCATAAATTAATCAGGTTATGCACAATTTCCATGCTTCACTTTAATGATCTTTTAATCAAAACATCTACTTCGAAGCAAAAGGCAGAACCAAAGTTACTTGGCTGCTCCGATCCTTCTGAGAATGGCCTGGGCACATGCTCCTTTCCACCAGAAGGAAGTGAATAGCTATCATGCTATCATGCCTCCTCTGTCCAACCCTCTTAAGCAGGAGTTTGGATTAGAAGACCTTCAAGGTCCCTTCCAACTCTGTTATTTATTTATTTTTACTTATTTATTTTATTTAGGAAATTTATATTGCCTCCTATTCGCACATGGTGACTCAAGGCATCTTACAAGAATATAAAAACCTCATATAAAAAACAATAAAACTAATAAAAGAGAGAATCATATAATAAAATAATATAATAAAATAACCCACCGCCCTAGCAACAACACATGACATGAGCCATTTAATGGGCTCCATACTGCTCTGCATTACCCAGGCCCGCAGGCAAAACCAGGTCTTCAGGGCCTGGTTATTCTGATATTCTGATGAACTTCTGGATGATGACAGGCAACGATCATTGGACTGTGGCTCAGAAGAACCAATAGAGGCAGAATTCCTGACTTAAGAAGATAAGATGGACCAAGAGATGTTCCTAGAAACCTGCCCTCCATTCCCAAGTTCTAGGAACCTCTGGACCTGAGAGAGCCACAATTTGCTTTGGAGCAATCCCTAAGCATGTTGAAGATTGAAAACGATAAACTGAGTTTCTTGGATAAGAAGTGAAATGTTTTCAAAGAGGAAGAAAAAAACCCAAGAAAGTCCAGTTGCCTTTTGTTAAAAGCACCTTAGGGACAACCATAAAAGAAACTGCATGCTGGTTGTTGTTTTACTTAGGAGGTCCAAGGAATTGATATTTGCTCCATTTGAAGGGGTAATTCTCTTTTCTTTCTGGTCTATCTGCCTTCAGAGGCTCTGAGGACAGGTTGTCTCTTAATCTCTATCTGGAAGTTATGACTTGCACAGAGATGGTAGTGGAAAAGTTAGAAGACCAGGAAGCATCTAAAGATGTGAGAACACCACACCACACTTTCTTTAACATCTTTAAAGCACTCCATGGCTTAGGACCTGGGTACTTACGGGACTGCCTTCTGCTACCGACAGCCTCCCACCGGCCAGTATGCTCCCACAGGGCGGGGCTCCTCGGGGTGCCGTCAGTCAGACAATGTCAACTGGCGACCCCCTGGGGGCTCCTGCCCTCTGGAACGAGCTGCCCCTGGAGGTACAGAGGATCCCGGACTTGCGCACCTTCCGCCGTGCCCTGAAGACTTAATTATTCCAGCAAACCGGGCTAGCCTAATTTTAATGGTTTTAAATTTTAAATTGGATTTTATTGGGATGTTTTGAATTATGGGCCAAAGTATTTAATCTGGTTTTAAATTGTTTTTAATTTTTATATTTATGTATTTGATCTTGGCTGTTCACTGCCCTGAGTCCTTCGGGAGAAGGGCAGTAAATAAATAAATAAATAAATAAATAAATAAATAAATAAATAAATAAATAAATAAATAAATAAATAAATAAATAAATAAATAAATAAATAAATAAATGGTATTCATGCTGCTGCTTCTTACCGGGAGATCCTTGTGAGGTCCAGCAACTGGAATGTGTGGACTATTCAGCTGTAACAAAGTCACATTGCCCACAAGGAGACTAGACCGCACTGCATCACAATGTGAAGTGGAGAAATCTTCAGAAGATTTTAGATCCATAGCGCTCTTAAGCATTCTTACAAATTACTGGAGAAACTCATTTTAAACAGAATTAAATGTCTGGCTGAAGAACATGTACCTCAACAATATGCTTTCAAACAGATATGTTTAGTATAGGTTAAATGGTGGCTTAAGGTTCTCTACTGGCTGCAATATTTTTTAACATATTCACATCACATTTACTAATGTGCAAGAAAGCTCATATACGCTGATAACATTGCACTGATGATGTTGCATGATAAAACAATCTGAAGATTTCAATACTTCCAAAAAAAGCTCTCAAAAATAGAGTAGAATAGTAGAATAGAATTCATTATTGGCCAAGTGTGATTGGACACACAAGGAATTTGTCTTTGGTGTATATGCTATCAGATCCGTGTATCTGCCATTCTTCGTGGAAGAAGGGGGGGGATTTGGAGTGTCACATTTAGTTCTTTTCCTGAGTATCCAATTTCTTGCCTGATCCTCTTTGTATAAACTTTACCCTGATTTATAACCATTGCCTGGTGCCAGGAATCCCTGAAGAAATCTCGCACCTCAGGAAAAAGGGGGAACAAGTGGATTGTAAAAAGAACCCTGAGAAACTCTTTGTATCTGTTTCTCAGAGAGGCTGGTGCAATTCGTATTCACACCTGTGGATTGGCTGGAATCCACATCAGAAGGTGGGGAGGGGTTCCTAATTTCCTTTATCCTGAACTGCATGCCCTGAGGGACCCCAGAGCCTGCTTTGAGTTTTTGACTTGATTTCATCCCTTTCAATAAAAGATTCCTTTTGAAATCAAATAAAAACAATATAAATTGAAAGATACAAAAAATATGGTTATACTAATAAGTGGAAAGAGATAGATACTAGTAAGGAAGAGAATAATAATAATAATACAGTCTTAGTAAATTATTTGACAGTGTTGTGGGAATTCATTGTTAAGCAGAGTGATGGCATTTGGGAAAAACTGTCCTTGTGTCTAATTGTTCCAGTGTGCAGTGCTCTATAGTGTTGTTTTGAGGGTAGAAGTTGAAACAATTTATGTCCAGGGTGTAAGGGGTCTGTAGATATTTTCACAGCCCTCTTTTTGACTCGTGCAGTATACAGGTCCTCAATGGAAGGCAGGTTGGTAGCCATTGTTTTTTCTGCAGTTCTAATTATCTGTTGAAGTCTGTGCCTGTTTTGTTGGGTTGCAGAACCAAACCAGACAGTTATAGAGGTGCAGATGAGAGACTCAATCATTCCTCTGTAGAACTGTATCAGCAGCTCCTTGGGCAGTTTGAGCTTCTGAGTTGGCGCAGAAAGAACATTCTTTGTTTGTGCTTTTTTGATGACGTTTTTGATGTTAGGTTCCCATTTTAAGTCTTGAGATATGATTTAAAAGAAATGGATAAGTTTT
>NW_026843892.1:0-33126 GCF_029531705.1 Pantherophis guttatus
ATGTGGAGGAAAGAGACTTCACTTTCTTTTCTGATAGACATCAATCCTTCTCCAGGATTGATTATACTAACCACAAATGATTTTATTTCTAGGGTGAAGAAGACGAAGATATGTCCAAGAATTTTAACTGATCATAGTCCGGTTTGGGTGGATTTGAACAGGAAGGGGAGAAAGGAGGTCTTGGAGGTTAAATGAAAATTTATTTAGATATGAAGAAAATGTGAAAGATTTTAAAAAACAAATGAAAGAATTTTTTGCTATTAATATGAACAAGGGTACCTCTATGGAAATGGTTGGGATGCTAGTAAGGCTTATATGAGGGGTATGTTAATACATATGAATAATAAACCAGACTAAAACAACAAAAGAAGCGGAAAGAGATAGAGGAAGAAATAAAAAAGAAAGAACAATTACTTATATTTAATCCAGGAGATAAGAAGGTCAAAGAAACAATAAATATATTACGAGCGCAATTTAATATGTTAATGGCTGATCAGGTGGCAACTAGCTTACAATATGCTAAACATAATACATTTTGTAATGCCAATAAACCAGGTAGGTGGTTGGCCTACATGCTGAGGAAAAAACAGAAATCACGAGTCATTGGTAAGAGAGAATTTAGAGGTAAAGAAGTTTACCAACAGAATATGATCAAAAAGGCTTTTTTAGAATTTTATACAAAGTTATATGCTAGTGACTCAATACAAGGTATAGATATAGATAGATACTTAAAGGAAGGGAATATTCCGGAATTAACGTTGGAACAGAGGGAAGGATTGAATCAACCAATAACTTCTGAGGAGATCATTGCTGCAATTAAGCAGTTAAAAACAGGGAAAGCTCCGGGAACAGATGGATTAACAGTTGTTTATTATAAGAATTTACAGTTTGAAATGGTAGAACCGCTTAAAGCTTTATTTTGTAAAATTCAATTAGGGGGAGGAGTTCCACCCTCCTGGAGAACAGCTTTTGTTTCACTGATTCCGAAGGAAGATCAAAATTGTATCAAACCTGAAAATTTTAGGCCAATTTCACTTTTGAACACTGATTATAAAATTTTGCTAAGATATTAGCGAACAGATTAATGCCAGTTATGCAACAAACAATTCATAATGACCAATCAGGTTTTATAAAAGGGAGGCAAATGAAATATAATGTTAGACAAATTGTAAATTATTGGAATATCTGGAAAAAAAAACCAGGTCCCTGCAGCGTTCATATTTTTGGATGCAGAGAAGGCATTTGATCGATTGAATTGGCAATTTTTGTTTTAAGATAATAGAAAAAATGCATTTTGGAGAGCATTTTATACAATCAATTAGAGCAACATATCAGAACAAACAGCACAAATAATAGTTAATGGAGGCTTAACAGATGCTTTTAAAATTGAGAAAGGTACAAGGCAGGGCTGTCCTTTGTCTCCATTGCTGTTTATTTTAACTTTAGAAGTTTTGTTGAATAAGATACGTGACTCTGATAAAATAAAAAGGAATTGTAATTAGACAGCAAGATTATAGATTAAGAGCATTTGTAGGTGACTTGGTTGTTACTTTATCTCAACCTACAGAATCGGCTCCACATATGTTGGACATAATAGGTCGATATGGTAAGGTATCTGGATTTAAAGTAAATCAACATAAGACAAAGATGATAACTAAAAATATGTCCATATCTCAAAGAGAAGATTTAGGGAGAAAAACGGGCTTGAAATAGTTAAATTTAAGAGTATATATGCATGCAGCCTCAAACACGAAATTGTTTAAAAATAATTATGAAGTTCTTTGACAAAAATTACAGAAAGAAATGGAAAATTGGAAAAAGCTACAACTATCATTACTGGGAAGGATAGCAGCAATAAAAATGAATGTTTTACCTAGGTTCTTATTTTGTTTCAAATGATACCAGTGCTTAAGAAAGACGGAAATTTGATGGAATGGCAGAAAGGGGTTAATACTTTTATCTGGGGTGGGAAGAAACCAAGAGTGATACTGAAAATTATACAGGATGTACGTGAGAGAGGAGGTCTTAAAATGCCTAATTTAAGATTGTACTATGAAGCAGCTGTTTTATCACAAATTAGCGACTGGTTTAACTTAACTGAAGAAAGAATGTTAAACATAGAAGGTTATGATTTGTTATATGGATGGCATGCTTATTTGTTATATAAAAAAAAGTGGATAAAGTGTTTAAGGGTCATATACTTAGAAATGCGTTGTTGAGGGTTTGGGAAAAAGTATCAATATAAGCTAAACTATAAGATACCCATATGGCAAATCCCAGACATGCAATAGAAAATATAAGTAAAGAGCAAAAAACAGAGGTGATTACTTATAAAGAGCTTCTTCTTTTGGAAAGGGGTAAACTGCAATTGAAATCTTTAGATGTATTGAGACTTCCCGTTGGCACCGCAGGCTCCGTAGACGGTCATTCATGACCGCCAGCCCTGCGTCTCCGTAAAAGCCGTTTTGACAGCGCAAATCAGCTGTCAAATGGCTGAAAAAACTCTCCTTCAGGAAAAGAAGGAGAGGAGAGCTGGTGGGCGAGAGGAGAGCCCCCCCGAAAGCCCTCTGGATCATTTCCAGAGGCTTGGAGGGTGTGAGCTCCTCAGGCAGCCCGCCAAGAAGCTCCAGAGCCAGGACGTCCCTGCAAAAGCAGGGCGAGAAGCCGCGATCCGATCCTGCTTTTAAACATGAGTTTGACTGATCCCAAGCGCAGGCAGAGTGGAAAACAAGAGAACAAGCCTTAAAAATACAGAGCTTAACTCCAAAGTTACTTTGTTTCGATCTGAATCTTGAGCTGAAGGCGGAAGATGGAGTCTTTGTCAGGGCTTTGAAAGTGAAAGCCTGAAATGAAAGTGCTTGAGAACTTTGCGCTGGAAGAGTAGATTAGCTGCCTATTAACTGCTGGGAACGGAGAGTGTGGAGGGAAGAGAACAAGGGGGAAAAAAACTACTTTGTTTGGCAACTCAGAGACTTTAATTTAACATCTTTAAAGACTTTGTCACTTTTAAAGAAAAGGGGGGGGGAAGGAAAAAAAATGGCTTCTAAGCAAGTAAAACCAGGAGTTGCTAAAGGAGGGGGAGGCTCCCCAGTTGTGTCAGTGGTGACACAGAAAGCACAACTTCCGGATGGTTCACAGAGCCAGACCCAGAGTCAAGACACAGCACTAATGATTTTAAGGAAGCTATGAAAGAAGCCATGAATAATCAAGCAACAGCAATGAGAAAAGCAATGAACAATTTAACTTTACTTGTTGAAGGGAAATTTAAGAAAATAGAGGAAGATATAGGTTCGATCAAGGGAGCAGTTGCAAAAGAGCATGATAAAATAAAGATGATATTGTTTTTGCTGTATCAGGACTCTCAAATCTTGTTATCCAGCTTGATGGGAAAGTTGAAGAAATTAATGAAGTCAATTTAAATCTGGAGAGTAAAATGTGTGATGTCATGACTAGAACAGAGAAAGTGGATGATGAATTGGTAATGTTACAATACAGATCTATGGAGTTTGCTCTGAGACTGAGAGGCCTGAAGGAAAATAGCAAAGAAAATTTAAAAGACATTTGTGCTGATGCTATGGCTGAGATAATTAAAGAAAAACCAGAAGATGTGGCAATCCAAATTGACAAAATTTACAGGGTTAATTCCTGGTTGGCAAAACAAAGACAGCTGCCACGAGATGTGGTGATTTATTTCACAACTAGGAGGATCAGAAATGAAATTTTACAAGCTTCTTACAATAATAAAGTTCAGATGGCTGGGCAGGAGATGGTGGTTTGAAAGAGATTCCTCCAAAGATGTTGAGGAGCAGGAAAGACTTTGGCTTTTTGGTAAATGAGCTGAGAAATCAACAAGTGGCATACAGATGGGACGTTCCAACTAGCCTAATAGTGACTTATAAAGGAGAAAGATACCGTTAAATACAGTTTGGAAGGCAAAAGATTTTTATGTAAACGTGTTACAGGCTGGATAACCACCCTCACCAGGGGCGGGGGAAGGAAGAAAATGGAGATGATACAACAAGGAAAAGATGGAAAACAGATACAAACCTACGCTGAAGCTGCAGCTGGAGGAATTATTATGGAAGAAGATTTGGATCTTGGGGGTTTACCCCCAACTTTGGAACCACCTAAGAATGGAGAGCCGAAAACATAACGACTGACCCGAGCAACTTATAAATTGCAACAACAACAACCAAAAGGGCAACAATCTCAAGATTCATCTCTAGTAGTACAAAAAACAGAAGCAGTGGGGGGAGCTAGGCCGAAGAGTAAAGTGGAGGAGGAACTTCAGCTGATGCTTACAAAGCTTCGAAAGGCTAAAGATGGCAACTAAATTCCTATCTTGGAATGTTAATGGCCTAAACTCTCCACAAAAAAGAAAGAAAGTATTTCACTACTTGAAACAATTTAACAACGATGTTATTTACTTACAAGAAACACATATTAGATTATCAGACCAAAAATATTTGATAAATTCAAGATTAGGTACAAACTTTGTAGCATCAGCGCCAGAGAAGAAAAATGGATTAGTCATATATGTAAGGAAAGGACTATCAGCTAATCTAATTGAGGCAGATGATCAAGGAAGATATATTGCAATTGAGTTATTGACACAGTCTGGAAAAATGCTTCTTATCGGAATATATGCCCCTAACCAGCAACAAGACAAGTTTTATAAATTTTTACATACTAAAATAATACAGTGGGATTATAAATCTTTTATACTAATGGGTGACTGGAATGGAGTAATTGATACGCAGAAAGATAAAAAAAGCTTATCAAAGACTTCAGCACGTGCAAAACTACCTAAATCTTTTTTTGATATGATGGAAAATATAGAATTGAGAGATATCTGGAGAGAACGTAACCTGGAGGAAAAAGATTTTACCTTTTTTTCTGATAGACATCAATCCTTCTCCAGGATTGATTTTATACTAATCACAAATGATTTTATTTCCAGAGTGAAGAAGATGAAGATATGTCCAAGAACTTTAACTGATCATAGTCCAGTCTGGATTGAATTTGAACAGGAGAGGGGAGAAAGGAGGTCTTGGAGGTTGAATGAAAACTTATTTAGATATGAAGAAAATGTAAAGGAGCTTAAAAAACAGATGAGATAATTTTTTGTTATTAACATGAATAAGGGTACTCCTATGGAAATGGCTTGGGATGCTAGTAAGGCTTATATGAGGGGTATCTTAATACATATGAATAATAAATATAGATCAAAACAACAGAAGAAGCGTAAAGAGTGAGAGGAAGAAATAAAAAAGAAAGAACAATTACTTATATCTAATCCAGGAGATAAGAAAGTAAAAGAAACAATAAACATACTACAAGGGCAATTTTTGTTTAAAATAGTAGAAAAAATGCACTTTGGGGAGTATTTTATACATTCAATTAGAGCAATATATCAGGAACAAACAGCACAAATAATAATCAATGGAAGTTTAACAGATGTGTTTAAAATTGAGAAAGGTACGAGGCAGGGTTGTCCATTGTCGCCATTGTCGTTTATTTTAACTTTAGAAGTCTTGCCGAATAAGATACGTGATCCTGACAAAATAAAAGGAATTGTAATTAGACAGCAGGATTATAGATTAAGAGCGTTTGCAGACGACCTGGTTCTTACTTTATCTCAACCTATAGAAGTGGCTCCCTATATGTTGGATATGGTAGCTGAATATGGTAAAGTATCTGGATTCAAAGTAAATTTACACAAGACAAAGATGATAGCTAAGAATTTATCTATAACTCAAAGAGAAGAGTTAGGGAGGATAACGGGGTTTGAAGTAGTTAAAAAGGTTAAGTATTTAGGAGTATATATTGCAGCCTTAAATACGAAATTGTATAAAAACAATTATGAAATTCTTTGGCAAAAAGTACAGAAAGAAATGGAAAAATGGAAAAAGTTACAACTATCACTACTGGGAAGGATAGCAGCAATAAAAATGAATGTATTACCTAGGTTTTTATTTTTGTTTCAAATGATACCAGTGCTTAAAAAAGATGGAAATCTGATGGAATGGCAGAAAGGGATTAATACTTTTATTTGGGCTGGGAAGAAACCAAGAGTGAAACTGAAAATTATACAGGATATACGTGAGAGAGGAGGCCTTAAAATGCCTAATTTAAGATTGTATTATGAAGCTGCAGCTTTATCACAAATTAGTGACTGGTTTAACTTAACTGAAGAAAGAATGTTAAATATAGAAGGTTATGATTTGTTATATGGATGGCATGCTTATTTGTTGTATGAAAAAAAAAGTGGATAAAGTGTTTAAGGGTCATATACTTAGAAATGCATTGCTGAGGGTTTGGAAAAAGTACCAATATAAGCTTTGAGCCTTGGTAGGACAGTGGTCTAAGGCACCCTGTTATTAAGACCAGCTGTCTGCAATAACTGCAGGTTCGAATCTTGCTAAGGCTCAAGGTTGACTCAGCCTTTCAAAGGTAGGTAAATTGAGGACCCAGTTGTGGGGGCAATAAGCTGACTTTGTATAAATATACAAAAGGATGAAGGCTATTGCTGAGCACATTGTAAGCCGCCCTGAGTCTCCGGAGAAGGGCGGCATATAAATCAAATAAAAAAAAAAAAGCTGAACTACAAGATACCTATATGGGCAAACCCCAGATATGTAATAGAAAATAGAAGTACAGAGCAAAGAATAGAGGTGATTACTTATAAAGAGCTTCTTCTTTTGGAAAGGGGCAAGTTGCAATTGAAATCTCTAGATGAATTAAAAGAAGAAGGGATAATTTTTACTTGGTTTCAGTATGGTCAGCTCCAAGCTAGATGGAGGGAGGATCAAAAAATTGGGGTTATGCAAAATGAGGAAAATTTGGTGAAACAGATTAGAGATCAAAGTCAGATGCATATTAAAAGGTTGTATAATGCATAACTGGAAATAGACTCAGAAACTGAATTGTTAAAGATTGTATGATTAAATGGGCACAAAACTTTCAGGAACCAGTGATGATGGAAACGTGGGAAAAGATTTGGGTCAGAAATGTTAAATTTACGCAAGCACAAAATTTGAGAGAGAATTTTTATAAAATGTTTTATAGATGGTACTTAGATCCTAAGAAATTATCATGTATGTACTCGAATTTGCAAGCTAAATGTTGGAGATGTGAATGTAATGATGCAACCTATTATCATATATGGTGGACTTGCAAGAAAATCAAGGCTTTTTGGATAAAAATTTGGTGGGTGATGCAGAACATTTTGAAAAAAAGGTTGAAATTTACTCCTCAATTGTTTTTACTGGGTATAACGACGGATTGTACAGTATTAGAAACTAAGTTGATTTTGAACTTAATATCAGCAGCAAGGCTGTCGGTAGCGCAATACTGGAAGAAGGACTTTTTGCCTACTATTGAAGAGTGTATATTGAAAGTAACGAACTTAGCAGAAATGGCGAAAATCTCAGCGTATTTGAAGGACTATAAATGAGAAAGATACGTATCAGAATGGAGAAGATGGATTGATTGTATTCAAAATAAGTATCAGACAAGAAAATATCAAATAGCTTATGAATGAACGTTAAGTATTAGAAGTATTATGTTATCTATAGTGGAGTTAAGGTTTCAGGGGGGATTTAGTAGTCTTGAGGATAGATAGGTTAATTTAGCTTATGATTGTTAATTGAAATACCTTGTATTTTGCTCTGGGAAGTCTGGGGGGGAGGGGAGGGAAAGGGTGGGGGGAATATTGGGGGGGGAAATTCTTTTTTTCTGTAAAACTTTTTAATAAAAAAAAAGAGATTCTAGAAAAAGAGCAACGAAGATGATTAAGGAGCTGAAGGCTAAAATATATGGCAAACAGTTGCAGGAATTGGCTATGTCAAGTTTAATGAAGGAATAGGAATGACATGATAGTAGTCTTCCAATATTCGAGGGGTTGTCACAAAGAAGAGGGGGTCGACCTACTCCCAAAAGCCCCTGAAGGCAGAATAAGAAGAAATGAATGGAAGCTTATCATGTAGAGAAGCAACCTAGAACTAAGGAGAAATTTCCTACCAGTGAGAACAATTAATCAGTGGAATGACTTACCTCCAGAACAGGGGTGGGTTCCAAATATTTTTACTACCGGTTCTGTGGGTGTGGCTTGTTTGGTGACCATGACTTGGTGGTCAAGTGACCATGGAAGTGGCTTGGTGGTCATGTGACTCAGTGGGCATGGCAAGGTGGGGCAGCACCTTGCTTTGAGTGACATCAAGTTGGCCACGCCCACTCAGTCACATGACCAATGCTGCAGAGACAGGGTGATTTCCCACATACCTCCCCCTCCCCTTGGGCTGACAAAATAAAAGCCTATACGCCAAGCAGCCCGGACTGGAAAACGCATGGCTGGGGCAGAGGAACATTTAACAAGCTCCAAACTGTTGCTGCAAACCTGGGTTTTGTTTTGGGGTGGTTTTTTTTGTTTTTTGCCAGAAGCCCCTCAGAGATGCACTATTTTTTTACCGAACAATTTCTGCACCACCAAATCTTACTGTACCTCATTGTTGTGGAGCTGCTTGTTGCTGCTTTGGTCGTCAGGGCTGCCCAAGTAAAGAATTGCACTGTCTCAGTTTAGGGCGACTGTGAGGAGCAAGAAGGGAAGCCAAGGCGCTCACCCCACAGCGGCCAACTTCGCACGCTCTTGCTCCCATGCGTGCTTTCCCGCTCTGATCCGGCGTGCACAAAGAGTGTGAAGGGAGGCAGACACCGCGCCGAGAATCCAAGAGCAAAAGTAGCAGCAGCAAGGGTCCCTCCACAGTCCCCTCCCAGGTGACAGCCAGGGCTTTGCTGCCTCGTCTTTTCCTCAGAGACGCGGAGTCCTTGCGGAGGGACACACACCCCTGTCTCCCCCACTACTTTTGCTCTCGGCTTCTGCCAAACTCATTGTTGGGAGCGTCAGGCTAGCCCCTGAATGTACAAGAAGTCTTGGGCAAAGTTCTTAAAAAGTTCAGCCAAGTCTTCTCCTCTTTCTCGGCCTTAATGTGTGTGAGCAAACACACACACCATGAGGTGTGTGTGCTACTCTGCGTGTTTGCTCTGTGATATGAGGCGAAGAAGGCGAAAACTTGGCCGCACTTTGGAAGAGTCTTTGCCCAAGACTTCTCGTATATTCAGGGGCTAGCCTGACGCTCCCAACAATTAGTTTGGTGGTGATCTAAGGAAATGTCTTCCAGCTCTTCAAGATAAACTTTAAGAGCACCAAGAAGAAAAATAGCGGCAGCGGGGGCGAGTGTGTGTGTGGTGTGTGTCCGTCCCTCCACAAAGACTTGGAAGCAGACACCGCACCTCTGAGGAAAAGAGGAGGCAACGAAACCCTGGCAGTCACCTGGGATGGGACCACAGAAGGACACACACACACACACACACACACACGCCCCTGTCACCCTTGCTGCTGCTACTTTTGCTCTCAGCTTCTCGCGCGATGTCTGCCTCCCTTCACACTCCTTGCACACACCGGATCAGAGCGGAAAGCATGCATGGGAGCAAGAGCGTATGAAGTTGGCCGCTGTGGGGTGAGCACCTTGGCTTCCCCTCTTGCTCCTCACAGTTGCCCTGAGCTGAGCTGGAAAAAGCTGCTTCCATCATCCCCATGTTCTTTGCACATGCGCACCCCATTGGATTTGCAAGGCGACCTTCACCAAATTTCCGTCAATGGTACACACAAACCAGTGCAAACCAGTAACAACCCACCATTGCTCCAGAAGTTGTGGATGCTCAATCATTGGAGGTTTTGAAGAAGAATAGCCGTTTGTCCAGAATAGCATAGGGTCTCCTGCTTCAGCAGAGATTGGACAATATTCTGACTTAGTATCCCAGGAGGTGCCTTATTTGAGCTGAGAAGCTGGGTCAGACCTAGTTAATCCTTGGATAGGAGCTACCTAATAATTTTCCTGGAGAAGAAAGCAAAACTAAAACCCACATATTCGAAGAAGGCAGTGGCAAATTGTCACAGAAAACTACATGCAGTAGATATGTATGTCATGCCATCAAGAGTTGATCCTGACTTGAGAGATCACATTCATGGTTAGTATTGGATACTTAATTATTATATAGGCTTAGTTTCACACAAAGTGTTTTCCACTACCTAATGTTTTTCTTTAGGGAACTAGTTTTTTCAACAGACAGAATTCAGAGTGTTGGAGGAAATAACCCTTTGTTTTGAATTGGTCAGCATAGGAAGCATAGCTGTAGCGCAGAATTCCCTTTATCTTCTGTTCTGTCCCTGCTTGACTTGAGTGTGTCTTTCTTTGGTCCTACATTTCTCAATTACTGAAAAATCACTTTGAGACTTTTTTTTTGCACTGTCCCATAGATATTCTTATTAAGAACAGCCTAGCCCTGTTCTCCTACCCATTAAAGCAGTCTGACTTTCCCCCAAATTTCTGCATGAGTTTGAAAATGTGTTGCCACAACTATGGCCATTAGAACAATTTTTACCAGTGGTCTCATTAAAGCAGCCATCCCCTTTTTTCCCTTCTCAAAAGTTGGTCTCCTTTAGTGAGTATCAGAGGTGCTGTATCTGCATGAACTCCCAATCACTTTTCTGAATTATTTTTCACTTATTCAAAACCATGGTATCAAAGTACAGCTTTAGTAACACACTCAATAGAACTATCACTGTAGTTCAAGGTTGAACTATGGAGACCATGATACGGTCTGAGCTTGGTTGATTTCTTGCAGATTTCATTACCAATCTAGATAACATCATCTGTGCTAGCAGGAGGTGGGATTTGTGGACTGGAGGAGGGAGAGGAGGAGGAAGAGAAGGAGGGGGAACAACTGTGGGGTCCTCAGTGCTCTCTATGCTTACTTCCGCTTGCAAAAGTTTCATTATCTGATTACATCATAAATGTTTGCAAGCAAACAGCCAAGTTTAGAGAACACCAAGGATGCCATAATGATATACTCCCAGCCAGGTATAATGATATTGGTGACATAATGTTAGGGGGAGATCAATTAATTGGTGGGGCCTTGAAATCACAACAAAAGCAATAATTCTCCGACTACCTTCTGGCCCAGGGGGTCCATGGTCTCCTTTCTCTCCTGTTTCACCTTTCAGCCCTCTTGATCCTGGAAGCCCATCTCTTCCAGGAGCACCTGGCAAACCATTGGGGGTCCCATGGGGCCTGGGAAGAAACAAGGAATTGCAAGCTGAAAGTAGAGTGTATTCATTTTTTTATTATTGTAAAGAAACAGATTAAGACATTATTTTAAATAAATAAATAAGAAGCATTGACAGCAATTAAAATAAAGAATAAATTCAAGGCTGCGAATAACTTTCAAGAAACAAACACTTCAGAACTGAATGGTCTCTCTCTCTCTCTTTGTATTTATCATCTATCTATCTATCTATCTATCTATCTATCTATCTATCTATCAATCATCTATCTCAGAGAGAGAGAGAGAGAGAGAGAGAGAGAGAGAGAGAGAGAGAGAGAGAGAGAGAGAATGATCTTGGAAGGATTAGAAATCCACAGTTCAGATATTCTAGATATAACAATAACAGAGTTGGAAAGGACCTTGGAGGTCATCTAGTCCAATCCCCTGCTCACACAGGAGACCTTCTTTCTTTATTTCTTCATAATATAAATATGTGCAGTTGTGGGATTTCACCACAGAGAAACATCTCTCCTTTAGTTGCAATAATGTATTCATCCATGCTCAGACTGTAGAGGGAAGAAGCCATCAATCCCAGTGGGCATACTCTGATTTTACTGTCATTTTAGCAAAATGATGGCACAAGATTTCTACAGTCATAGCCAACTGAGCCAATCTCATCACTTAAGGAAGCTTCACTACTACCATCCATTGCTGTTCTCTACAATTTGAGTAATGTGAATCAGTTGCAGACCCGTTCTCTATTCTTAAGAGTAGAACATATATACAATACCTGGTGGTCCTGGATCCCCTTTCATGCCATCCCGTCCATCTCTTCCAGGTATCCCATTAGCCCCTGGGGTCCCTGGGATTCCTGGAGCCCCTGAACATTTCCCCTCCTGCCCGTGACATGGTGGGAAAAAAATAGCCAGTACTGATGCCACATAAAGCAACGTCAATGATGTCATTTTTGCTTAGCTGGAAACAAAGAAAAAGAATGTGCATTAACATTTTGTAGCATTGCTGGACAAGAGATGCCCATCGTATTACCCGTTCCAAACCCTAATTATAACATTTCAAATGGTACGTTCACCTACTCACAGCTGCTTGTTCCCATTACGTTTATCTGACCCAGTAACATAAAGTTGCGGTAGGGAAAATGCACCACAGAATTCAGCAGAACAAAGTAAAATAAATATTGCCATGCAAAATGTAATAGGTTATCTCCCAAACCAAAAAGAACAAGGTTAGCCTTAAGACTGGCAGTTACGTGCAAGTTGAAATCACTATGGTTTCCCAGGTCAACTTACCATTCTTTGCCACAGTAATGAAGTTTTGAAAGCAGTTTTGAAAGCATCTGATTTATACTTGTATTTATGATTGGGAAACAGCAAACTTAAGTGGACATGTGGTATGTGCTTGTAAAATACAAAAGAAGCTAGGGGTGGGTGAAGTTGATTTACTTGGCAAATACCTGAAATGGGGTGAAAACTCCATGATGGGGACAAAAAACATATTGTGAAAGTGCAGATCAAATTTCTTCTCCAAGTGGATTATTCTCTACTATATAGTGGCACCTTGATACTCAATATTAGTTAATTCCTGGAAGTGCGATGAGTACCAAAAATGATGAGTACCAAAGAAATTTTTCCCGTAAGGAATAATGTAAGGTAGCCCACACAGACAAGTTGCAGCTTGTACATTTGAATATCAAAACAAGCAATGAATACCAGAACAAAAAAATTCAGGTCAAAATGCATTGAGTATCAAATTGACTAAGTTTCAAAGCAGTTGAATATTTTAGAAGGAATGAGCTGAAAGGGACCTTGGAGGTCTTCTAGTCCAGCCCCCTGCTCAAGCAGTAGACCATTTCAGACAGGTGGCTGTCTAGACTCTTCTTAAAAACCTCCAATGATGGAGCACCCACAATTTCTGGTGGCAAGATGTTCCACTGGTTAATTGTCCTCACTGTTAGGAAGTTTCTCCTTAGTTCTAGGTTGCTTCTCTCCTTGATTAGTTTCCATCCACTGTTTCTTGTCCTGCCTTCTGGTGCTTTGGAGAATTTGACCCCCTCTTCTTTGTGGTAGCCCCTCAAATACTGGAATACTGTTATCATGTAACCCCTAATTCTTCTTTTCTTTAGACTAGCCAAACCCAAATCCTGCAGCTGTTCTTCATATGTTTTAGTCTCCAGGCCTTTGATCATCTTAGTTGCTCTTCTCTGAACTTTTTAACAAGGCAACACTGTAATATGTTGAGAGAGAGAGAGTTGTAATATGGAGAGAGATTCACTTGGCAAAACATACCTATAAACAATTAAATTTATCAAGAGGGAAATATTTAAAAGATGTTGGACTCTGTATATATTGAGTCCCACTGTATGTGGGGAGAGCTAGTCACCTTTGCTGTCCAAGGAATGCTTGGGAACTTTCAGAAGCACCACAATGAGTAGATTTTCTTCCTGTCTTGATTTTTTAAGGTCCAACTTTCACAACCATAGGTAGCTATGGGGAACAGGATAGAGCAGACATTTGGCGGCCAGGCTGGTATCCTTGCTTTTTCATATTCAACTCAAGTTCATCATTGCTGTGCAACCCAGTGCAATCTGACAATTTATTTTTGAGGTGCATTCACCAGTTTGCATCTCATATGTAGTATCTGCCTACAATCCAGCAATGGTGTATCAGAAGGAGGAAAAATTTGGTTGCTCAGCAAAATGCATGAAACAGAGATCCATTCTTGCATCTCCTGAACGTTAGTTTTCGACTTGGAAGTGACTTTCTCACACAGTCCCAGCACATGGACTGCAACCTGCAGCAGTGAGATCAACATGTAAGATGATTAGGATGGATTTATTTGTGGTGGAGATCTTAGGGTACCCAGTTCATTGAGGCTTGGTAGGACACTATTCTGAATATGAAGACGAAAGAATGACTGTCTTCCAGTACTTGAGACACTTTCACAGAGAAGAGAGGATGACAATCTCATGAAGTCAGGACAAGAAGTAAGGGATGAAAGTTTATTAAAGAGAGATCCAACCTCAAGTACGGAGAAATTTCCTGACATTGGGAACAATTAATCAATGGAATGGTTTGTTTCCCTCAGTTGTGGGTGCTCTGTCAGTGAAAGTTTTCAAGAAGAGATTGGACACTCTTCCTGTTTGCTGCTGGCCGCCGCCAGACGTTCCTTTGGGATCGTCAGCTTCCACTGCCTGTCAGAGCCGCCTTCACAACGGAACGGCGGCTCGAAAAAACTCCGTTCCCATGAGGAAACGGAGATAGAGCCGCAGGGGTGGGTAGAACTCTCTGCAGAGTCCCAAAAGTTTTTCTTTTACTTTTGGGATGGAGCGGATGAGATGCCCCATATCCCCAGCCGCTGCTCCGGGCTTTGGGAGACCTCTGCTAATGCAGAGCCAGGCGTCAAAAGCAAGCCTGCGAATTTGACAGATTACTCAAAGAAAATGTGAGCTGGATCTGTAATACTGAAGCGCAAGTATTTTACTTATCTTTTAAAAATTACTTAAGAGAATAGAGGAAGAGAAAGAGGAAAAAAGTTTCTTTTTAAAATGGTGTCTGCCGCGGCTGGAGAAGAGTTTGAGAGGGAAAGTTCTTCCGTTTTTTATTATTACAATGTAGCGGAATAAATACCACTGGCTACATTTGTAGACAAAACTCCGCTCCTGTTTTTGTTTTTCTCTTTTTCCCCTGGAGGCATTGTTGCTGGCTGGAAGTCTTTTGTCTTGTTTTTTTTTTTTTTTTTTCTTCTAACAAAGCCTGCTTAGGCGGAAACATGGCACTGAGGCTTGTGAAGTCAGACAAACAAATAGGTGGGGGGGATTCCCCCACTAAGAATTTAAAGGAACAAGTTTTAACTCTTCAGTCCCAGAAACCTGATTTTAATATAATAGAATTTCTCTTAGAGGAGATTGAAAGAAGGGATGAGATTGTGAATCAGCAACTTGAAAAATTTAAGCAGGAAACTAAGGAATTGGTGAAATCCAAGTTTGACTTTTTGCAGCAAAAAATTTTAAAAGTGTCAGAATTCATGATTCGGTTGGATACAAATACTAATTTACTAGAGTCAAAAATGGATGAAATTCAAGATAAATTGGACAATAGAATTCAAAAAATTGAAAATGATTTGTTAAATATTCAGGATTATAGTTCAGAAGAAAAATTTAAAATGGATGCTGACCAAAAGTCTGGTAATGTAGAAAATCTGCAACAGAGGATTGAAAAAGAGGTTCTAAAGATACAATATAATTTCACAGAATATGCAATAAGACTTAGAGGTTTGCAGGAAAATAACAGAGATGACTTAAGGAAAATATCTTCTGAATTTCTAGCTGGGATTTTAAAGATTCAACCTGAGGAAGTGTTTTGTAGGATTGACAGAGCTTATCGAATAAACTCCTGGACTGCCAAGCAAAGGCAATTGCCTAGAGATGTGGTAATCTATTTTTCAGATAAAGAAATTAGGAATAAAATTGTGCAAAATTCCTTCAATTCTAATTTGCAATTGTATGGAAGAAAGATTTGGATTTACAAGGAACTCCCACCTAAGATATTAATGGAAAGGAAGAAATTTGGCTTTCTGGTGTCTGAGTTAAAAAGGAGAAATATTCAATTCCGGTGGGACGTCCCAGTTGGTATTATATTGAGATATCAAGGAGAAAGATACCAGTTAAATACTGTTGAAAGAGCGGAAGAATTTTATCAAAATAGGTTGAAAATGATTTAACGTCTTCAGATATAATACAGGATAAGCAGAAGGAGTTGGAACTAAAGACAGAGACTGTACCAGATAAATTGCCTTTGGATTTATCGGATACCCCAGCTGGATTATCTACAAATTTGAGAGAAGTGCCATCTGATTTTAATGTGATGACTTATCAAGGCAAGGACAAGCATGGAAACCAATTAGAGGATATACAAGGGATAAAAAAGAAATGCGAGACACAAAAAATTAGGATGGAAGTCAAACCCACAAAAAGAAAACAAAAAAAGAAATAGGTTGTACAAAAATAGAAATTTCTAACCCAAGCAACAGTGAAGCCAGTGATTTTAAAATATGAATGATTATGTGAAAACATAGAGGAGGCGACATATTGGTCAATATCATCCTGAGGATAGTGGCAGATCTCTGCATTGCCGTAATTTTGGGACATGGAAAGAGCCTCAAATTGATGGTTTTGAATTATCTACTTTGAAACTTCTTTTTGTGTTGATAAATATATTATAATTATCTTGAATTATAAGGCAAGAGAATCACATTGGGACATGCAGAAGATCGGGTTGTTACCCAATACGATGATGGAAATTAATAATCCTGATGAAACCCACAATTATTATTATATGGAATATAATTATAATGTCACTCGGGTGGTTGTTTTTACTTTTATATATATAAGAAGATGTTTACTACTGATGGGGGCAGATATGATTGGAGATCTTGAATAAACTGTTGCATCAGCAAGCTATGTTACCCTATTATGGATGTTGGTTTTAACAATCCAGTGGAAAGACTTCAAGAAGATGGACTATAAATTTAAAGTTATTGTCTTTTCTTTTTTATTTAGATATAATGGAATATATTAATATATAATATTTTTAAGTAGTGTGGGCAGTGAATTAAAGATATCAAGAATTGTTGTGTATGGTAAATTTGTAAGACAGTGGGTGAATAAGCTAGCTACAGACTGATTAGTTTAAGAAAAGGGATTTTAAGTGATACATTTAGGGAGTGGAGGAAATGGATAGAGTGGAATAAATGTTAAATTAGATTTTATGGGGAGCCCGCTTTGAAATGTTATTAAAGTAGGACTTATCGTATAGTTTTAAAGTGGAAGGTGGTTTTGAATTGTTGCAATAATGTATAGATATAAAACACTATTATGCTAAATTAGAAGTTATTTTATAATAGTTATAGTATAATGTGTTTGGTCTTTTTTGTTTTTTTTCTCTTCTTCTTTTCTGAAATGTATGGATAAAGGGGGATTTATAATACTTTTAGTAAGTAAAGGTCAGTATTTTTGAGGAGGGAGTAAGTAATCTGTTATGAATTAGGGTTTTTTTTTTGTTACGAAGAAGTCACAGGGGGGGAAGGGTGGGGAGGGGGGGGTTAGGGAGGGGGGAGGGGGGGAAAAAAGGGGGAAAAATTTGTATTTGAAAACCTTTTCAATAAAAAAAAAAAAAAAAAGAAGAGATTGGACAGTCATTTGTCTGGAATGATCTAGGGTCTCCTGCCTTGATCAGGAGGTTAGATTAGAAGACCTATGAGGTTCCTTCCAGCCCTATGATTCTGTATTCTAAGTAAAAATGCAAAAATGTAAGCTTCTATCTAGACCCCTTCCTTGCTGTAGTAGTTTTCTAATTACATTACTCCATGAAATCTAAGGTGACACTCTTTCATATCATAAACAGGTAGATCACATTTTAATTCTGATGATTTTTTTTCCAGATAAGCTTTCCCTCACATAGGGAAGATATGCTGGGATCCCAGAATGTCCCAACACATACTGAAGATGTGAAGTTAAGAAGATTGCTTTAGAAAAAACACAACAGTGTCTTGAAAGCAAGGCCATTAGGGCACAGTTCCAATCTTGCAACCACAACAGAACTGAGTCAACAATGACTCTCAGAACAACCATTCTTGGAATACAAAGGCTTCGTTGATCTGCTTTCTTCTATGTGATATTTTCCTAAAGTATGAATAGTCTGTGAATAATACCAGGGACGATTAAGAGCAGTACTTCTTTAATGTAAACATCTCTCATAATTTGAGTAGATCAGGAGGAAAACAGTAAACTTAGCTTGGCTTTGAATGAAAAGAACATTGTGTTCATTTGTCCAAAGAGCTGCATGTTCCTTCTGCTTATTGATTCAGGCATCACATGATCACTCAACTGTTGTTGCTTGGGGAACATGAAATAAACTACATGTCAGATCCCTAAAAGTGATACTGCCATTCAAGTGAAGGAAGGGGGGATGTGGATTCGATTTACTAGCATGGCCTGTGTCATCAGATATTTTACAACCTATATCCTGGCGCCAAGGAAGCCTGAGATTCCCTTTACCTGCAGGAATTTATATGATAGCCATGTGGGTTGTCTCACTTTAAAGGGAAATGGTGGGAATGCATGTTTGTTCGGGTTCTCAAAGGAAATAGTAAAGAAAACATCTTCACACTTGTGTATTGGCTGAAATCTGCATTCTGACCTAAAGGGAAGGGTCTCTACCACTTTAATCCTACTGCTTTGCCTAAGGGCATTCAGATTGTGCTTTAGCTGGATGGTTTTCACTTCTGCTTAATAAAAGAATCCTTTTGAACAACTACGTTTCAAGAGTTCGTACTTTCTTAAGTTGGAAGGAGAGGCGATCCTTACAGAAAGCACAATCTGCAAAACGGTCAACCCAGAGAAGCAATCTTTGCTCTACTGAGGGGACCTTGCAAACCATGTCTGAACAAAGCAGAGAGCTGGGAGAAACCGATTGCTGGGGAGAGACAGTAACCGCCACCCAGTCGGATGCCTGTCTCGTGCAACCCATCGGAGAGGATGAGGTAACCCTGGAGAATCCTGAAAAGCCCCGCTGGTCGATTGGCATCGGGAAGAAAGATGGCTGGGATGAGAGAACCAAAGGAGTCACCCTCAACCGTGGCAACCGAAAACCGGGGTGGAAACTGGAACTAGAAGCCCTTACTGACCAGGGGGGGTTGACCGAAGCACCCCTGAGGGAGGACTATCTGAAGAGGCATATAACCCAATTGGTGATGGAGACTTTGGAAAATCTTAACATCCGAAGGGAGCCAGGACAACAACCAAAGAGCACTGAAAGGGCAGCAGTCATGGATGATGCCAGGGGAGGCACCCCCCTCCTGGAGGCCGCCTATCGAGCAGATGGTGCAGCAGCTACTGGAGAAGACCCAGCAAACCCTCCCCCCACAGGCAGCACGCACACCGGCGCCCATTCCCAATCAACCCCGGGCTCCTCAGCTGGAAAGAGAAACTCCCCCTCTTGGGGTGAAGTTTGATGGGAATCCGCAACAATTAGGATTCTTTGTGGCACATGTGCTCACCTACATGCAAGAGTATGGGCGTGATTTCCAAACCCAAGGCTCCCGAGTGCGAGTTGTGACCCTAGCCCTAGAGGGTGCCGCAGCCAGATGGATGGTGACCCTACATAATGCCAACGCACCAGACCTGCCGAATTTCAACCATTTCATGATGGCCCTGCGACGTCGGTTCGAGGACCCACTGGCAGATCGCAAAGCACGTGACCGCATTAAGGTGGTGAGGCAGGGGCGACGGCCAGTAGCAGAGTATACTGAAGAATTCTGGGACCTCGCGTGTCATGTGCACTGGCCGGAAGATATTTTGGTGAGCTGTTTTAAGGACGGACTGAGTGATGATTTATACAATGCCTGCGTGGCCCGAGGGGCACCGAATGACCTACATGAATGGTATGTCACCGCCGAAGAAGCTGAGATAGATATGGCCAGAAACCAGTATCGAGCGGGGCGAGCATGGAAGAAATCCTCACCCCAATGGAAGCAAGAGCCCCACAAACCACAAACCGCATTCTCCCCGAGATCTTCAGCCTGTTTCAAGTGTGGAAAAGAAGGGCACCGAGCTGCAGAGTGTCGTTCGCAAACACCGCCTAGAACCACCCACCGGGGGAGGGTCCTGGAAAACTGGGTTGGCGTGGGAAGGAGACTGCCCTGAGGAGCAGGGAGGCTGTAGAAGTCCCATCCCCTCCCCTCTTTGGGGAAGAAACCCTGGCATCTGAACAGGAGGAATCACACTCGTTTGGAAGCGATCCAGATGATGAGCCACTGGTAAGCAAACCAATTAAACCGCTTACCCTCCCCTTAAGACTATTTATCCCAAACCAGAACAGGGAGATAAGTATCCCCACCCTAGTGGATTCGGGGTGCACCCGTTGTTTGATCAGCCCAACCTTAGTAGGGAAGTTAGGGATTAACGTAAGAAAGCTGAAAACCCCCATTGCTTTCTGCCAACTAGATGGGTCAATAGCAGGAGGGGAGCCAGCTTCTCTGGCCACCGTGCCTCTACATATAGGCATTGGAAGCCACGAGGAAAGGCTTACCTTTATAGTGGCACCTGGCATGGAATGGCCGTTGGTTCTGGACCTTGCGTGGCTAAAAAGATGGAACCCACAAATCAATTGGAAACAAGGCATCATAAAATTTCAGCGGAAGGTGACTTTCGCTGAGTATCCACATAAAGGACTTGAGGGGGCAGAGAAATCGAGAAACGGCCATGCCTGGTCACGCCACACCAACTGAGGGCATACCCATAGAATACAAGGATTTAGCTGAGGTTTTTAGCGAAAAAGCCTCAGATGAGCTCCCCCCCCCCCACCGTGCCACTGACTGTGCAATAGAAATCTTACCCGGCGCGAAACTCCCTAAACCCAAGATGTACAGCATGTCACCGAGGGAGTTGGAAGAGCTGAGAACATTCATTGAGAAAAACCTAGCAAGAGGTTTTATCGAGCCAGCCCGACCAAAAATTGCAGCCCCAGTGTTGTTTAGAGAGAAAAAAGATGGTTCAAAACACTTATGCATTGACTACCGGAACATTAATACTATCAGTGTGCAGAACGTGTATCCTCTCCCCCTTATGAAAGATATGTTAGCACACCTCGCTAAAGGGAAAATTTTTTCAAAGCTGGACTTAAGGGAGGCTTACTACCGTGTCAGAATTAAGGAAGGGGATGAGTGGAAAACGGCATTTAACACCCCCCTCGGCTGCTACCAATTCAAGGTGCTCCCCTTTGGGTTACAAGGAGCTCCTGCAGTGTTTATGCAGTTAATAAATGAAGTGCTGCATCAGCATTTATATAAGGGGGTTCTGGTCTATTTGGACGACATTTTAATCTATACCGAGACCAAAGCAGAACATGTAAAACTAGTCAGGGCAGTTTTAAACAAACTCCGTGCTGCCAAACTTTATGCCAAACTTTCCAAATGTGAATTCCATCAAGAGAAGATTGACTATTTGGGATACCGCATTTCACACCAGGGGGTTGAGATGGATCCTCTAAAAGTGCAGGCTGTACTTGATTGGGACCCTCCACGCACACGTAAACAGTTACAGAGCTTCCTGGGGTTTGCCAACTTTTACCGCCAGTTTATCCCTGCATTCGCTCAGATTGCCCTCCCCATCACCAAGCTCTTAAAAACAAAGGGGGAGGACAACCCTAAACCAAAGCAACCATTGAACTGGACTATGGAATGCCAGGCAGCATTTGAAAAACTTAAATGGCTGTTCTCAGCAGAACCAATTCTACAACACCCAGACACGGAGAAACCATTTGTCATACAAGCAGATGCCAGCGATGTGGCAATAGGAGTGGTCCTGCTTCAGAAGAATGAGCAAGACCAATTACAACCCTGCGCTTACACATCCAAAAAGTTGAATGAGACTGAGCAAAGGTGGGCTATTTGGGAGAAAGAGGCGTATGCAGTTCGTTGGGCATTGTTAACCTGGCGGCACTTCCTAGAAGCAGTAAGACCCCTTTTGAAGTCTGGACTGATCATAAAAATCTAGAAGCCCTAAAGACCCCAAGGAAACTCTCCCCAAAACAAGTACGATGGGCTCAGTACTTTAAATGGTTTGATTTTGCTCTAAAATACCTCCCGGGGGAAAAACTTTCTGGCGGATGCGCTATCCAGAAAACCGCAATACATTCGTGCAAGGTCAGACGTAATCAAACCTATAGTACAAAACAGTCAACTAGCCGCTAAAGTAGTCACCAGATCCCAGGGAAAACAAGAAACAGTGACAGACAATGACACCACCCAAAATTTTAAACAAGCATTGGCCACTGATGAATGGTTTTTGAACAACAAATCCAGCTGTCTGATGAAAGAAGACTTGGCTTGGGTGGGGGGGAAGTTGTATGTCCCTGCAAGCCAAAGACTATGCTTAATGGTACGGTGCCATGACTCCAAATTAGCTGGACATTTTGGGTTTGTGAAAACTTTACACCTGATTAAAAGACAATTTTGGTGGCCATCACTAAAGGACATAGAAAGCTATGTAGCTAGCTGCCCCATTTGTGCAGCAGCAAAAAGACGCCAGGGGAAATCCCCAGATCTATTGCAGAAGGTAGCTGAACCTGCAGCGCCTTGGAGAGAGATTGCTATGGATTTCATTGTGGAATTGCCAAACAGTGAGGGAAATACTGTTATTTGGGTTGTGACAGACCTATTTTCAAAACAGGCACATTTTATACCCTGCCAAAAGATCCCAACTGCTAAAAGTTTAGCCAAATTATTCCTAATACACATTTATCGACTTCATGGTGCTCCACAAAGGATCATCTCCGACAGAGGGGCTCAATTCACCTCCAACTTTTGGAGGGCGTTTTTGGGCTTACTTGGTACTGGCCAGGGGTTGAGCACCTCTTTTCATCCGTGTACTAATGGCAATTCTGAAATTTTGAACTCGGTACTAGAACAATATTTAAGATGTTTCATTAATTTTCAACAGGATAACTGGACCGAACTTTTGCCTTTTGCTGAAGTTGCGTTTAATAATGCTGTCCATTCAAGCACTGGTTTTACCCCTTTTAGAGTAGCAACAGGCCAGGATTTCAGCCCCATGCCTGAACTACCCACAGAAGAACCCACCATCCCCTCACTTAAGGAGTGGATGGACAATTTGCAAAACACGTGGCCAGTGGTTAGATTAGCCTTACAGGAGGCTAGAGAAGCTTTTAAGATTCAAGCTGACAAGAAAAGGATGGAACCCAAACCTTTTCATATTGGAGACAGAGTATACTTATCTACAAAATTCTTGAAATCATTACAACCATCAAAGAAACTAGGGCCAAAGTTCGTTGGACCTTTCCCCATCACTAGAATCATCAATCCAGTAGCAGTTGAACTACTTCTTCCAAAGACACTCAGGCAGATCCACCCAGTATTCCATATCAGTTTACTCAAACGAGAAGTAACCTCATCCCTCAGACCACCTGCATCTACACCACCTGTTCCCATCATGATTGAAGGTGAACAACACTTTGAAATCAAGGAAATCCTTGATTCTAGGATCCACAGGGGAAAGTCCAATACTTAGTTGCTTGGAAACATTTACCATCAGCACACAATGAATGGGTCGCTAAACACCACGTTAGGGCTCCAATCTTACTGAGAAAATTTCACTCCCAATACCCTAACAAACCTTGTTGATCTACTATCTTGAAATCTTGTGTATATTTGTTTTTTGTTTTTTTTTACAGGTGGACCCTTTTGTTTTCTAAGGAGGGTAGCATGTCAGATCCCTAAAAGTGATACTGCCATTCAAGTGAAGGAAGGGGGGATGTGGATTCGATTTACTAGCATGGCCTGTGTCATCAGATATTTTACAACCTATATCCTGGTGCCAAGGAAGCCTGAGATTCCCTTTACCTGCAGGAATTTATATGATAGCCATGTGGGTTGTCTCACTTTAAAGGGAAATGGTGGGAATGCATGTTTGTTCGGGTTCTCAAAGGAAATAGTAAAGAAAACATCTTCACACTTGTGTATTGGCTGAAATCCGCATTCTGACCTAAAGGGAGGGGTCTCTACCACTTTAATCCTACTGCTTTGCCTAAGGGCATTCAGATTGTGCTTTAGCTGGATGGTTTTCACTTCTGCTTAATAAAAGAATCCTTTTGAACAACTACGTTTCAAGAGTTCGTACTTTCTTAAGTTGGAAGGAGAGGCGATCCTTACACTATAATTACTCCAAGCAGTGGTGAAATCCAAATTTTTTATTACCGGTTCTGTGGGTGTGGCTTGGTGGGCTTGGTGTGGTTTGGTGGGTGTGGCTTGGTGAGCATAGCAGGGGAAGGATACTGCAAAATCCCCATTCTCTCCCCACTCCTGGGAGAAGGATATTGCAAAATCTCCATTCCCACCCACTCTGGGACCAGACAGAGGTGGTATTTGCCAGTTCTCCGAACTACTCAAAATTTCTGCTACCGGTTCTCCAGAACCTGTCAGAACCTGCTGGATTTCACCCCTGCCCCCAAGGCATTCTTCCAAATCCATTGCAATCATAGACTCATAGGGCTGGAAAGGCCCTGAGGGATCTTTTAGTTCAACCTCCTGCCCAAAGCAGCAGACTTTATTCCATCCTGGACAAGTGGTCAACTTTTTCTTTAGATCTCCAGCATCCATGATTAAATGGAAAAAATTAGAATCAAATTAAATTATTTAAATCTAATTAAATTAAAAAGTTAGAATCTGTAGCATTCCTGTAAGGAGATCTAGTTGTATCAAATATCTTTCCCCTGTTATGCAGCAAACATATTCAATGAATCCCTGCCAAGTTTGTGGAATAGCCAATACCTTCTTGTAAAACCTTGTGATCCATTTTATTTCAGGATCAGATCTGCTCAGTTTTGATAGGTGGCCTTTGACCTTTCAAGAGCAGGATAAGAAACAATGGAGGGAAACTAATCAAGGAGAGAAGCAACCTTAGAACTAAGAAAAAATTTTGTGATAGTGAGAACAATTACTATATTTTTTTGGACTATATGACGCACCCCAAAAAAAGTGGGTGGAAATGTCTGTGCATCTTATAGAGCGAATGTTGCTGAAGCCCCGCCCACCTGCTGGCCCTCAACCTTCTGCCTCCCAGCAATTTGCCTCCTTGCAGCAAACAGCAAACAGCCTGGTCAGCTTCAGCACAGCCTGATTTAGCACGAGCAGTTGATTGGCGGTTGGATTGGCCTCCCGGAATACCGACGATCACCTGTAGGCTGCAGGGTTTGCCGCCACTACCTATCGCCGCCTTCGTACGCCCCATTTTCAGCCTCCATGTATCCCATTTTTGGCCTCTGTGTGTCCCGTTTTTGGTCTGTTTGAAAAACGGGATGCACAGAGGCCAAAAATGGGGTACACGAAGGCAGTGATAGGCGGCCGCCGCAATCCCAGCCTGAGAAAACCAATCTGTCTGCTCATAGGCATTATGTTTTAAGTAAAATTTTAAAGATTTGATTTGAAATTGTCTGAAATTTATTCTGCGTCTTACCTAAATTGCTGTTAACTCTTGTTGGTGAGGACTCGCTTAAAGTTTCTGAACTTTGGCCTTATTGGAACATGAAAGATGAAATGCAACAGATGTCCCATTCTGATCAGCATGATGTGTTTATGCTAATGTGAGCAATAATTTTGGCAGGCCGATTGCACAAATCCATCCTGTGTCAGTTTTCCTGATGCATTTAAGCAGAGGGGGAAGCGGCGCTGCAAAAGCTTTGGAAAACAGGGTTCTTAAAAAAAACAACCCAACATTGTAGGAAAAAGAATTCTGTGCAATAGCCAGCCTCCGTGGGGTGCGTCCCATACACAATTCAAAAGCAGCTGCAGATTTATCACAGAGCTTTATCTGTGTTTTTTCTCCTTAATGACAATTGTATAAAATGATATAGTAAGATTATATCTTGACAATTAAAATTATATTACATTGGGATTACTGTGCGGGCGATTATTTTTCAAGCAAATCTTTAAATCTCATTTCCTGTTGTGTTCCAACTTGCTGAAATATGTACAGTTTTAAAAGGCAGGTTGAGGTTTAGATGTGATAACTTGCTGAAGCTGTTTTTTTTACAATTCCAGATTTATTTTTGACCTCTAAATTTTTGCTTATTGCAGAAAGTTGCATTGGCGAACCTCATTGGTCAGTCCTAAATTAATATAGTAGTACTGAAAAAGGGAAAGACAGCTTTGAGCTTCCTCTTCCTCAACAATTGTTCTATGGTGGTAAAAAATTGGGGTTGTTTGAATTTATTTTGAATTGGATTTTGACCTCTGGACGTCTTCATTGTTCCTACAGTAAGAAGCTGATTCTGTAAATGTGCTGAATAACTGATTAAAATCAAGAAAGAGAATGAGAAGGCAAAGAATGTTTTAAATTTGTAGGGCAACGTATAAATGGACTTTTAGAAGAAAGAACTGCTTATTTATTTGATGTAGATACCGCCTGATTCCAGAAGGACTCTGAGCCATTCAGAATATCACATGTAAAAGTGAAATGCAGTATAAATAAGAACAATGGATGTGAAGAACAAAGTTTTAAATAATGGCTGATACAGCTGGCACACCATCTGCAGTCATACCCATCCTCCAAAGCTGAGGGCCTGGGTGAAGAATTGAGTCTTGAAGTTCCTCTAGCCTAGGAGTGATTACAGTAGCCAAGATTTCAGAGCGTTTTCTTTTTTTTTTTCTTTTTAAGCATTCTTTTGAAGATTAAGGCTTTGTGGTACACTTTGTTGTCCCAAGAAATAAATATAAAATGTCTTTCTTGGTTTTTAAGCATTGCTTCGTGCAGATTTTTTAAGGAACCAGATAATGCACATCAAGAGCAAGCAATCTTGCACAATATGTTTAAAAGTTTGCATATCAGTGGCACAATCACAACAAAAGGAATCTTTCCATCCCCACCGATGCAGGGCAGAGGCACTTCTTCCAATACCACATCTCATTCCGTTCAGTTTCATCCAGACACAGCGAGGCAGGTTAAGTGCAGGTGGTTTGAGGGATGACTAACGGCCAGGCAGGGGTGGGTTCTAATTTTTTTTACTACCGGTTCTGTGGGCGTGGCTTATTTTGTGGGTGGGGCTTGGAGATCATGTGACTGGGTGGGCGTGGCTAGCTGGTCATGTGGCCGGGTGGCCATGACTCTGTGTATAGGGACTACTCAGAGGGCTGAAAAAAGTCAATTCTGACAGGTTCTCGCACTTTTGACTGGTCCTCACACTTATGACCATCCTCACATTTATGCCCATGCAGCATGCTTAACAACTATGTCACTCATTTCACAACTGCTTCTCTTCACCATGGTGACAAGATAGGGCAAAAACATAAAATGTGAGGACAGTCGTAAGTTCGAGGATTGGTCAAAAGTGTGAGGACCAGTCAAAAATAACTTTTTCAGCCTTCTAAGTAGTCCATATGTACAAAAGGACTACCCAGAGGGCTGAAAAAAGTGATTTCTGACAGGTCCTCGCACTTTTGATCGGTCTTCGCACTTATGACTGGTCATCATTTATGCCCATTGTAGCATTCTTAACAATCGTATCACTCATTTCACAACTGCTTCTCTTCACCATGGTGACAAGATAGGGCAAAAACTTAAAATGTGAGGACAGTCGTAAGTTCAAGGACTGGTCAAAAGTGCGAGGACCAGTCAAAAATAACTTTTTCAGCCCTCTGAGTAGTCCATATGTACAAAAGGATTCAATTATTTCTTCAAAGTGCTGATGATTGCACCCTGGCTGGAAGAACTCCAACAGGGGAGTATTTCTTCCCAACAGCGGTGTAAAAAGCTTAAAACAACCCTTCCCGTTTAAGAAAGTCAAGCAAAAAAATAGCCTCCGGAACGGGAAATGATAGTAAGTCTAGGCATACTGCCTGAGAGGCAGTTTCTGTAATAAAGATTAGGCTAGGAAACACCACCAAATGTTGTAATTAATCCTTAGAGGATTAACCCTGTAAAGTGAAAAAAACAAAAGGAGATTTCTTTCAATGACCAGTTCTCCAAACTACTCAACTACTTAACAACCGGTTCTACTGAAGTAGAATCCCACCACTGAGTCTACCCATTTATTTTTGCAGGCATCGGTCTACTTATTTGTTTGCTTTTAACACTGATCAGCTGTAGGGCGGCCCTTTGAGGCCCGGGGCAAGAGTTTAAACAGTTTTTTTTCCCTCTAGCCATCAGCTGGGACTCAGGAGGCAGCAATAGATTGGGGGTGGGGCCAAATAAAAGGTAAGAATAACCGGGGGGGGCAGAACCGATTCAGTGACATCATATCATCACCGCTACCGGCTCGGCCGAACCGGGAGGAACCCACCACTGGGGCCAGGCCACTAGAAGGTACCTTGGCCCATTCCTCTCTCCAGGCACTCTGAGGGTTAAACTGGGTAGATGATGTTAAGATGAATAGCTATTTTCCATGGTGGCCTATGAGATTCCTTGGCCTGTTGAACATATACGCACATAGAGGACATCACAAGTGTGAAAAGTGTATATATATATATATATATATATATATATATATATATATATATATATATATATATATATATATATATATATATATATCGTCATCTTCAGGCTGGTGGTCTTCGGCTTGTGCATGTGCGAGCAAAGCGTGATCAGAGATGCTGTTCATTTTTAGGAAGGATAGCAGCTCTGAAGATGAACATCCTGCATAGACTCCTCTACCTATTCCAGACTATCCCAGTGAAATTGGAGAAAAAATTCTTTATTAACTTAAATAAAAAAATTTTTATGGGAGGGCAAAAAACCCAGGATAAGCTTGAGCACACTACAGGATGATAAACTTAGAGGAGGTTTTGGTTTCCGGCGTAGGAGAAATACTATAAGGCAGCAGGCCTGATATGGATAAAAGAGTGGGTTAACCTAGATAATCAACGATTATTAAAACTTGAAAGCCATGATTTAATGATGGGGTGTCACGCCTTCCTGTGGAATTCCGGGAACAAGATGTACCAACATTTTAATAATTAGGAGAGCATTAATTGACATCTGGTTGGAGACAAAGAAAAATGTTACACAAAGGTCCCTGGGTGGTTTTCCACAGTGGAGGCGGCTATGCACCCCAATACTATAAATTATCGTAGAATTATACGGTATAGGGATCTATTAGAATCAAATGGACTATTAAGAACACGCCAGGACCTCAGAGATGCGGGAATGGAATTGGATTGGTGGCCCTACCTTCAAGTACAAAATAGATATAGGAAAGACAGGGACGAAAGAGGAATTGATGTGAATCCTAATAGGCTAGACAAATTTCTGGAAGTGAAAGAAGGGAAATTAATATCCAAAATATATAAATACTTATTAGAAATTGACTTAAATGAGAATATAATTAAAGGACAAATGGTCGCCTGGATTAGAAATATAGGTAAAAATATTCAACTAGAAGAATGGGAAAGGATTTGGGAAAACAACATCAAAATAACGAAATCAGTAACCTACAAGGAAAACCAATACAAAATGTGGTATAGGTGGCACCTTGCCCCCACGAGGCTAGCACATTATTAGGAATATATAAACAAAATATCAGAAAAGAAATGACATATTTGATACATCATATAATTACGGCGGCCAGAATAGCAATTGCACAAGTTTGGAAGACTGATCATTTGCCAACTGATCAGCAGATAATACAAAAAAAAATATATGCATGTGTGGAATCAGATCAACCAACACTGAAATTAAAGGATAAGGAAAGCTCAAAGTATTTTAAGGTATGGGACAAGTGGTACGATTGGATTAAGTGAAAAGAAAGTGGATAAGGATATACGTAGTAAACCATATACATAATCTTAATGAGTACTAAATTTTACCTTTCTTTAATAGTGAATTTTAAATTGAGAACTGATAATTGAGAGGGTATTTCCATGCTTACTTCATATAAATACCAACAACAACTTCACCGTCAGGAAAATGAATATGGGACTAGGTTAAGAAATATATAACGTGTAGAGAAGAAGAATATATATAGATATGTAAAAGAATAGAAATGAAATGTCAAATATATGATATTTATTTATTAATTTATTTATTAATCAAATTTCTATACCGCCCTACTCCCGAAGGACTCAGGGCGGTGAACAGCCAAGATAAAATACAGATAATACAAATATTAAAAAATCCCTTAAAATTATTAAATATTTCGGCCGAAACACAGATTAAAACACCCAATTTGTAAAATCACGAATTAAAAAATTTAAAAATTTAAAAGATGGGAGTTAGGCCAGGCCAGCTTGCTGAAATAGAAAAGTTTTGAGAGCACGGCGAAACGTGTGCAGGTCCGGGATCTTCCGTATCTCTGGGGGGAGCTCGTTCCAGATGGTAGGTGCCCCCACAGAGAAGGCTCTCCCCCTGGGGGCCGCCAGTCGACACTGTTTGGCCGACGGCACCCTGAGGAGCCCCTCTCTATGGGAGCGTACTGGTCGGTGAGAGGCTATTGGTAGCAGAAGGCGGTCTCGTAGATACCCCGGTCCGATGCCATGGAGCGCTCTAAAGGTGGTAACCAAAACCTTGAAGCGCACCCGGAAGACCACCGGGAGCCAGTGCAGCTCGCGCAGGAGGGGGGTCACATGGGAGCGCCACGTCGCTCCCATAACCACCCGCGCGGCCGCATTCTGGACCAGCTGGAGCCTCCGGGTGCTCCTCAAGGGGAGCCCCATGTAGAGAGCATTGCAGTAGTCCAAGCGGGAAGTAACGAGAGCATGAGTGACCGTATTTAACGAGTCCCGATCCAGAAAGGGACGCAACTGGCGAATCAGGCGGACCTGATAAAAAGTCCCCCTGGCCACGGCCGCCATGTGCTCTTCTAAAGACAGCCGTGAGTCCAGGAGTGTATGATCTATGTATATGAATATCTTATTATTGTTTTAATTGTTTTTATAATTGTTTGATAATTTAATAAAGTTTGTTTTAATTTTTTTTAAAAAGGGATGCCGTCTCTCTATAAATCTCTCTATAAACTGGTGGGGAGGTGGGGAGTGTTGGCTTTGTTGTTATAAGCAGGTAGGTTGGCTGTGTTGTTACATCTTGATTAGTTGATGGAGCAGATTAGTCAGCTGTTCTGTAACATCCTGTGTGGGCGAGGTCCTAGCTGTGTGCCCATTAGGCTTTTGTGTTTTAACGACCTGGGTAATGGGCCGTGTGGCAGCATCCTGAGCTCCAGTGTTGTGACATCCTGAGTCCTGAGCTGCAACATCCTGGGTAGTTGGCTATGTTGTAGCATCCTGAGTTTTAGTGTTGTAATATCCTGAGTTCTATGATTGCTCAAGACAATATATCAAAGAACTCAATATATCAAAGAACTCAACCTTGACAGCTATCCAAAACAAATATAAACCCCTTAAGTACATCCTAGAACTGACCAACCACTGCCTAACCAACACATACTTCATCCACAATGGACAAAGATACAAACAGGTAGAAGGAGCACCTATGGGATCACCCCTCTCATCCGTCATCGCAAACTTATACATTGAACACTTTGAAACCAACGCTTTAGATAAATCTGAACACAAACCCAAACTCTGGCTTAGATATGTAGATGACACTTTCGTAATTTGGCCACACGGAAAGTAAAAACTGGACAACTTCCTCACACATCTCAACAGCCTACACCCCAAAATACAATTTACTATGGAAATAAAAGCTAACAACCAACTCCCCTTTCTGGACGTCCTAATCTACAAAAAACCCAACGGCTCCCTAGGACACACCATCTACCAGAAAAAAAAACCACATACCAATTGCTACTTAAACTCACAATCACATCACCACCCTGCACAGATCAACTTGTAGCCAAGACTCCAGAACCAAAACCTAGCCGACAAAGACCACCTGAAAACTGAATTACACACTCTCACAAACGTATTAATCTCTAACGGATTCCAAAGAAACACAATTACCAACCTAATCCAAAGAGAGACCCCCCACCCCCCAAGAACCGAGACACAGAACAGGACAACAGCATCGCCCTCCTCCCTTACATCAAAGGCACCACAGATAAAATCAGCAAAATTCTCCACAAACACAATATCAAGACAGCCTTCTGCACTGACCAAAAAATAGCCAACATTTTAAGAAACCCCAAAGACAAGATCCAGCTAGAAAACCAAAGAGTCTATGAAATACCATGCAAAATCTGCCCAGCCACATAAATTGGACAAACTAATAGGAGAATAATGCATGCATTGCAGAACATAAGAACGCAATCAGAAAAGAAGAAAAAAATTCCCCCTTTTCCAGCACTTTAAAACAACAGGAGACAAAATGACTTTGAAGGAACCAAATTAATCTCCAAAACTGAACACTTCAATAAGAGAATAATCATGGAAGCCATCGAAATAGAGAAACACCCCATAACATGAATAAACGTGACGATACCTCCGCCTATCAGACATCTGGAAACTATCCTAGTCAACAGACAAGTCCCAGCCACGAAGATTAACACCAAACCCAAGATAACACATGACATCACCACCAATCATCCTCATCAGATTCAAACTCAAACCATCCATCCCATAGATGAAGTGCAACCACCATCCAGAGGCAGACCACGGTGGCATCACCAGCTGCTGCACCTCCCTCCAATCCCCACACAAAGCAAACTGACACACGCCATGAACACATGGCAAACTCAGAGCCAAACCAAAACCGAGGTGTGGCATCACAGCCGTCTGCTCAGGACGTTACATCAACTACCCAGCCCATTACCCAGGTCGTTACAACACAAAAGACTAATGGGCACATATCAAGGACTCACCCAACAGGATGTTACAAAACAGCCAACTAATCTGCAAATATCAACTCCATCAACTAATCAAGATGTAACAACACATGCAACCAACCGTTCACAGCAACAAAGCCCAGCAACCCCCACCTCCCCACCAGTATTTATAGAGAGACGGCAGCTCTGATCATGCTTTGCTCGCACAGGAACGAAGCCGAAGGCACCAGCCGGAAGATGATGAGTGGGACCTTGTCGAAACATCGCCAAGATTTCTCAATCTTACAGGGGAAAAGACCCAAATACGCCAAGAGTTGCATATATATCCCACTCGTCATCTTCAGGCTAGTGTTTTCGGCTTCGTGCATGTGCAAGCAAAGCGTGATCGGAGCTGCCATTTTTCCAACCATCTTTCCAAGCAGTCTCCATATTTCCAGTGTCTTTTTTCCCACTTGGAACTGAACCCAGAATCTATCAATGGCAGGGAAATAGAAAACAGAGAGACTAGTCCGGCAGAGGCCCTGGTAAACCGGTCCCACCCACATCCCAGTAGACCAGGCTGCTGCCCATCGTGGACACCCCCGGAGCCCAGCCCAGGCACCGAGGCAACGGCGGAGGTCCTCAATGAGGCACATGGCCCCCGCGCGGGATCCCGAAACATCCATCATGGGCCGGGAAACAGAAACAGAGACTCTAGTCCGGCTGAGACCCCGGTAAA
>NW_026843893.1:0-37725 GCF_029531705.1 Pantherophis guttatus
CCAGGGTTACCTACAGCAGCTGGAGGGGAGTGACCTCTACAACCTGCAAATTGCTCCGTTGGCAAATGTGATTGATGATAAACCTGAGGGGAGGGGGGGAAACAGGGTCCTAATTGGAATGTCAATTACGTAGGGTCAGAGCTGGCTTCACTTGGGAATGTGTCAACATCCAGCTCCTAATAAATAACTGGATTTCTTTTGAAGCTTGGCTCAAGACTCATAATTTAATTAGGGCATCCGTCGGAACCCTGACAAAAGTTGTGGTTCAGAAAATGGTTGCAGAAGAATCTGTGGAGACAGAATAAATTGGATAATGGTATTTCTGCCAAGAATTAGGAGAGTTGAATGAACAACTGTTATTTTCATGGGGATTATCCTTTTCCCCCTACTTGGGAAGGAGGCAATGAACAGCAGAAAGTTGCTCTGAATATTCTTTTGAAAGTTCAAAAACCTTTATTCTGCTCTTTCAAATATTCAGGTGGAACATTTAACGGGCTGATTAATTTTTATGAGCGGCACCTCTCCATCTAATGGAAGTGGTAGCTGGCGAAAAACCAAAAGCAAATTACACTATTGTCATGGTATGATTTCTTATTGTGGAAAGAGAACACAAGATTTAATAGAAGAACTATATTCTTGATGTGGTCTGATGATTTATTCTGGGTAGGCATGGAAGATCTTTTAAAAAGTTAGCAATGCTGCTATAGAGACATCCAATGGAAATAAGGAAAAATAAGGAAGGCCTGGCTTCATTACTGTCGTGATGAACAGAAGGAAATAGGCTTTGAGAAATATCAATAAAGTATGGATGCAGCCTGCGCACTCATATTGCTGTTGCTGTAATTTGTCCCATCTGATTCTGGAGGCATAAATAGATAACCATTCTATGGCAAAGATGAGATGATGCCAAGCAATTAACTTGGGTGTACAGAGACCCCAGCCATTGTGAATTTATAAAATTAAGCCCATCCTTTAAAAGTCAGTGAAAATAATGGTTCTTTTAGCATGGCCATCTCGAGGTTGAAGCCCGGGCTTAGTGAAGGACAAAGAAGGAAATTCTGTGGCTGAGTCTTGTTTTGTTTTTATGTCTGTCCAGACAAACAATAAGCTCCAGAGGGTGCTCTTGCCTTAGTTGTCACACAAGTCACACAAGGGAAGAGTGGTCTATGAGTAAGATAGCCCCCTGTCACAAGATTTATTTAATCAATTTGTATACTGCTTCCCATATCAAAAGGGTATCTCAAAATGGTGTAGATGAAAAATGCAAGGTAGGCGTACAGAAAGACAGACTTACAGCAATTAACTCCTTTCAGAAAAATGTGCCTAAAGAATAGGCAGTCCTGTACAGATTGGAATTAATTAACTCAAATAAGGAAGAGTTTGTGTAAATAAAATGTTTTTGTTCATACATTAACAGAACAACAGAGACTATTCTAGAAACATTATAGCCACTTTAGAGGATCCATGCCAGACAGAGAAAAAAATAACTTTTTCTTCTCTTAGTTTTATTCCAGATCCTCTTAGGTTTTCATCTAATAAATATGCATGTATGTATGTGCGCACACACAAAATTCATATTAATGTGATGTCTGATTTGACCTAACTACTTCATATTTTGCCTTTGTGACGGCACTGGAAACGGGCATCAGGAAGAGGAGGAAAAATAAAATAAGTCAAGATGATGACCTGGCTTTGTGTAGATGCGTTTGCCATCTTGGCATTTATCCCCCTGAAGACGGGCATTTACAGTATATATTTACTTATTTAACATAGCTTGTATAATTTGTACACTGCCTGTCCTCACAATTTTGGGCATGCATAGGAAAGCATTTAAAAGAGCTCCTAAAGTGTTGCTCAGATTTCATAAATAATACAAAGGAAGACTATCATTCTTTATTCTTAGAAAACATCTGTCATAAGACCGATTAAAAACTTCTTAAATTACAAGTTAACTTTTTAAACATAAGATTCAGGCAGGATTCCCAACATTGGAAATCAATGTGGTATATTATCAATAATGAAACATCAAAAAAATACGTTGTAAAAATATCAAAAAATGAAATTTATGGCTATACAAGTTACAAAAATTAGCTGGTCAATCATTTTACATAATATACTGGCCTACTGGAGAAAAGATGGACTTGCTGATAAAGACAATCAGCTTAATTTTAAACCTGAACATCTCTATTGGTCAAAACTATTGAGAATGTACTTTTGGTCTAGAAGTTTTTGTCAGGCATAGATTTGCATGTGGAATGGGGGAAGGGGGAAGGATTGAGGGACCTTGCAATTATTTGAATGATTAAATAACAAAGAACTTTTAGCAAAAGGGTGGCATTACCAGCATGCCTTTTCTTCTTCGACATTTCACATGTTATTCTATAGCTTGTGCCCTAGCATTGCAAGTTAATCTGGGGATGGGAGGGGAAATATAAATATAAATAAATACAAATATAAATATTCCAATCAGTGAAGAACTGCATGCTATAGTGGTATAGTCGCTTCCCAATTTATGCCTTTGACTTGTAATTTTCCTGGCAGCCTTATTAAGTAGGATAGCCTATAAATGGAAATATTTATTTATTTATTTATTTATTTATTTTATTGGTTCGATTTATATGCCGCCCTTCTCCAGAGACTCAGGGGGCTTACAATGCTATTGTACAATGCTTAATAGCCTTCATACTTTTGTATATACCTGCTTAGTAGGGCTTTCGGGGCCCCCTAAGCGGTGTTCTTTTTATACAAAGTCAGCTTATTGCCCCCACAATCCGGGTCCTCATGTTACCTACCTCGAAAGGATGGAAGGCTGAGTCAACCTTGAGCCTGGTGAGATTTGAACTTGCAGTAATTGCAGGCAGCTGGTGCTATTTAACAGCACTTTAGTCTGCTGCGCCACCAAGGCTCTTCCTTCCTTCCTTCCTTCCTTCCTTCCTTCCTTCCTTCCTTCCTTCCTTCCTTCCTCCCTCCCTCCCTCTCTCCCTCCCTCCCTCCCTTCATACATATACATATACATCAGTGGTGGGTTGCCCTCGGTTCAGACTGGTTCACAAGAACTGGTAGTAAAACCAGCGGGAGGATCCGCCCATCGCCCCGGATGTCATCATAGGCGATCCGTGCATGCACGATCCTGTTGCGAACCGGTATTAAAGGTAAGTAGAACCCACCCCGATATGCATATACATACATACATATACACATACACACACACACACATGTATGTGTGTGTATGTGTATATGTATGTATGTATATGCATATCGGGGTGGGTTCTACTTACCTTTACTACCGGTTCGCAACACACACACGTGTGTGTGTGTGTGTGTGTGTGTGTGTGTGTGTGTGTGTATGAGTGTGTGTATACACTCAATACATTCTCTAATCAAATTAAAAAATTCTATCAATGAAAAAAACCTCCAAACTATTCTGATCTAGGTTTCAAACTTCTGATAGACTTAATATCTAAGACAGTTAATATCTTACACTGTAAAACTTTTTTTTTAAAAAAAAAAAGCTTCTGAAAAAGCCTATGCTTTCCTATATTTAAATGTTGAAGAATAATTTTTAAGAAGCTGCAAGATGAGAAAACTCTCAGTGGGTATCCTCACAGCCTGCATGAAAATTTTAATAGCACACTCATATTCCTATTCCAACACTTCAGAATTTTCATCTCTATAAAATAATCACCAGGTGACTGATTATGATTAAAGAGATGCATGTCGTGTGATTTTTTTTTCCTTCCTCCTTTTTAACTGTTATAGAATAATGTTGCTGGAAGTTTTAAAGCAGCACACACACACACAAACACTCACACACACATACACACAAACACACACTCACACGTACATACCCCTGAAGCAATATTTTTTGATATGACTGCATACTTCTGAAATCCTCCATATGAAAAAAATGTTGATCTCCTAAGTTTGGTGTTCACACTGTTTGCTTATAAAACCCTCCTGCATCATTTGTGACACCACTAACTTGGAAGCATGGTGTCAAAGATTTGTAAACCAATTTAAGCCTTGCTATATAGCAGGCTTAACCAGCAAAAGAAGAACATTACTATTTAATATTTAAACAATATGTTTAATGTTTGAACAGTAAAGTTCATCTTCTGAATACTAAACTCTGAGGATGGATGGCTTAGAAGGAGCAAGGAAAAATAACGGGGGGAGGGATGGTTTCAAATACAGCAAAACGTTTTGAGAGAGGAGAGATTTAAAAGAAAGGTGAAATGCCCTCCCAATCTAAATTGTAAGTTCTTGGGATATTGTCCCTGAGAAAAATGAGGGGCAGCATTTGTTCTCACTAGTTGTAAATCCCTCCATTTGAAAAATTGCATGGCAAAGCTATGAGTTGGACCAGAGACATGTGATATGGAAGGAGTTCTAAGGGGACTGCATGTTTTTAAATCATGATTTGGAAAATATCTTTTGGGACTACGTTAGCACTGCTTGATACTGCTTTGGTAAGACCACGCTTGGAATGACTGTGTCCAGTTTGGTCACCACATTACAAAAAAGATGTTGAAACCCTAAAAAGAATACAGAGAAGAGCAATAAAGATGATTAGGGGGCTAGAAGTGAAAATATATGAAGAACGGAATTGGCTATGTGTAGTCCAGGGGTTTGCAACCTTAAATGCTCAAAGAGCCATTTGGACCTGTTTCCCACAGAAAAGAAAACACCGGGAGCCACAAAACCCTTCCCGTGCCTGACTATTTTTTGAGCGGCCACAAAACTAGCAAATGTAGTTCAATTAAACGTTCTGTTTTTCTTCTGAAACTTTTCTTTTCTTGGATTTATCCATGGTTGGCCTACCGGGGGTTGAAAAGCTCAGTAAATCGTATGCCAGTGGGTGTCACGCATTGGCGGTTGTCATGCATATTTTGAGTGACAGAGCCACAGCAGAGGGGTGAAAGAGCCACATGAGGCTCCAAAGTCCTGGTCTAGTCTAACCAAGAGAAGGACTAATGACATGATAGTAGTCTTCCAATATTTGAGGCACTGTCATAAAGAAGAGGGGGAGCCAACCTATTCCCTAAAGGTCCTGAGGGCAGGAAAAGAAGTAACGGATGGAAATTTATCAATAGAATAGATCCAATCTAGAACTAAGGAGACATATACTGACAGTGACAATTTTCCAATGCAATGGCTTGCCTCCAGAAGTTGTAGGTGCAGGAAGTCACAGGAAGTTTTTAAGAAGAAATGGGACAGCCATTTGTTTGAAATGGTATACGGGCTCCTGCTTCAGCAGGGGGTTGGATTAGAAGACCTCCAAAGTTCCTCCCATCTCTGTATTTTATGTCTAAATCAGATGCATCTTTTTTTTCAGGGCAAACTTGGGCAAACTTGAAAAAGACATTGCAATTTTAATGAACTGACCTATTAATGCAAGTCTGAAAAAAAAATGCAGCTGCTTTAATGAGGTGTTGCACTCTTGCTTCCCTGTGTTCCAAGGTATGTTTTCTGAATCATTTTTGAAGCAGGCAGGTTTCCCCCTCTTAGCCTTTTTCAATACCTTTTTTTTTTTTTTTTGCTAAAGGAAAGTAACGTGATATTTTGAATGGCAGAAAAGGAAAGAACTGACACTGTCTCCCACTCACGATTGTTCTACCAATTCAAATAATTATCTGAAAAAAAGAGACATTGAGAATTCCCAAAATACCAAGTTAAGGGGGAAAAAATTAGCTTGGAAACTAAATGTGTTAGAGACGGCATACCTTTAAAGTGGGCTCACAGGTGCTTAGATTTGCAATGCTGCTAGATAAAGCTTACTCTGGATTGTACCATTTTTTGTATGAGAGGAACGTAACAAACATCCTTTCTCAACCTGGTTATCCACTGGATGTATAAATTCTCTGTTCTTCTGCATGTATTTGATGCTTAGACCCTGCATATATTTGACTGCGTGTAACCACTGCTAAGAATTTTGAGAGTCACAATATGCCCATCTGGTGAGCACCTAGGTTGACATTTAGAAGTTGCATATTTCAAGGCACTTCTTCCACCACAACTCCTTTTTGTAAATATTAAAAGTAATGTATTTAGGCCACGATCTCATCTTAACAGAATAACAGAGTTGGAAGGGACCTTAGAGGTCTTCTACTCCAACCCCCTGCTCAAGCAGGAACCCTATACCATTTCAGACAAATGTCCAATCTCTTCCTAAAAACTTCCAGTGTTGGAGCACCCACAACTTCTGGAGGCAAGTTGTTCCACTGATTAATTGTTCTAACTGTCAGGATATTTCTCCTTAGTTCTAGGTTGCTTCTCACCTTGATCAATTTTCCTTAACTTTCTCTCTTATGTGACTCCTTGTTCTCTGCAATATATTTCTTTTTAAAAAAATCATATATGTATCAATATCCATCTTATCAATATAGTCTCTTTTTCTGTCCATATGAAATTTGGGGCACCTAGAAGAGATCGTTAAAAGATTTGGAGACTGTAGTAATCAAAGTGCTGATGCCATGCAGCTCCATTCCATGGAAACTGCCTACCTTATGAACTGGTTTCTAATGGTGATAGCAAGCATCCAATACATGCAGATGGCCCAGTGGTGGGTTGATCCCAGTTCTGTCTGGTTCTTGTGAACTGGTAGTAAAAGCGGCGGAAGGCTCGCCCAGACGTCATAATGGACAATCTGCACATGCGCAGAAGCGCGCACACGCACGCTCCCATTGCGAACCGGTAGTAAAGGTAAGTAGAACCCATCCCTGAGATGGCCTTCTAATCAAGAAGAAGACAAACTCGGACACAGTTTGTTTAAAAGTTGATGATGTGTCTCATCAAGAATTGGCTAAAGGATAATCTAGTTATAGAGGGTTATGCAGAATGCCTAAGTGGGATGAAATCAGGAAGCTCATCCAAATTAGGTAGACATATATGTTGTGTCCATGTCTGAAATGATCCACTTCACTTCAGTTACAATTCATATAGACTAGAATAGGTTCCACGAAGAAGTACAGGTAGTTCTCGACTTACAACAATTTGTTTAGTGACCGTTCGAACTTGGCCCGTTCCCAGTCCCACCGGGGGATTGCATGTGCAGGGGCGGGGCACGCAGGGGGGATGTGCGAATTGAATTATGGGTGGGGACACTGTCATACACGTGCACTTTTGGCAACAACAAAAAAGTTAGCTGATCTAACCTATCCAATCATCCAAACCATAAAGTATGCATTCTTTTTTTGAGTATTTAAAACCTTAAACAGCTTGAACCTAGGATATGCAAGGCGCTTCCTATTTTATTGCCTTTTGCTCACTGATGAATTTTAGCAAGTTTTTTTTAAATTTGTCAAGAAAGCAGACTAGCATATGCCTACTGTATAATGCCTATTCTTGTTGAGTGAGTTGATAGTGTTGTAACATTGTCAGATTGTGCTTTTTAACATTGATTATGTTATTATATTTTTACCTTGGGATTTTAAACTTATGTATGCTGCCATGTTAAATACATAATGTATGTCTGTTTAGAACTTGCTGTTTCATTTTTATATTAAATCAATAAATAAAATGCAGCCAAACTTTCTTTTTTTTTCCTGGCTCATTCAAGCACCGCATTTGGCTATTCTCCAAAATAAATTTGTTTGCAAATCTCACTAAGCCTGTAAGGAGATTTTGAGTAACTGATTGCTTTAGCCCTTCTTTGCTCTCACCCAATCTATGCGCTCTCCGCTTAATGTACTGTTGAAAATGGGGATACACAGAGGAAAATCTTACCAGCATGATTAAGTCCCATCGACTTCAGTGGAACTGAATGTCAGCTAAATTAGTCTAGATCTAACTGGTGTACTTGTCTAAATCTTTGTGTTTTAAGTATGGATGAATGGATGGATGGATATATCTGTGCTTGTGTTTCTGTAGTGTGTGGGTGTATACTTACCCATCTATATAGCTACCGTGAATGTTTATTATTATTATTATTAGTTCAATTTATATGCCACCTTTCTCCAAAGACTCAGGGCGGCTTAAGTTTAAACTTTCTTAAAGTTTAAACTTTCTCTGTTTTTGGACAAAATGGGAGATAGCACAATAGCATGCCCCATGTTGAGACTCTAGAAAGAGTGCAGAGCACAGCAACAAAGATGATTAGGGGACTGGAGGCTAAAATGTATGAAGAACAGTTGCAGGAATTGGGTATGTCTACTTTAGTGAAAAGAAGCACTAGGGGTAATATTATAGCAGTCTTCCAATATCTAAGGAGCTGCCACAAAGAAGGAATCAACCTATTATTCAAAGCACCTGAAGGCAGGACAAGAAGCAATAGGTGGAAACTTATCAAGGAGAGAATCAAACTAAGAACTAAGGAGAAATTTTACTAACAGTTACAACAATTAATCAGTGGAACAACTTGCCTACACAAGTTGTAGGTTTTAAGAAGAGACTGGACAACCATCTCTCTGAAATGATATGGGGTTTCCTGCTTGAGCAGGGGGTTGGATTAGAAGACCTCCAACTCTGTTATTCTGTTAATCTAACTTTTAATTTCTCATATCTTGAGTTCAGTTCTATGATCAACCAGATATATTAGGAGTGATCACTGAAGTGTTAAATCATGACCATAGTTTGTTCTCCAAGGAGCCTTCTGTTAAATGCAATGCCTTCCAGCTAGGTAGCCTCAAATTTTTACAGATTTAACATGGAAGTTTTGGTTCACAGAATCCATGCGGCTGCATGGTGAAATTTTAGACCTGATTTTAGTCCTTGGAATAGTTTCTTTTTTCTTAATTTCTCAGACTGGGTTATTATCCTATCTCTGTCAAAGACAACTTTGATTCAAAGTGGATTTCTAGGTTCATACAAAATTTTGAAAGTTTCTCATGCTATCTATCTTGCCTTCTCCTTTGGAAAGCTCAGGATCTAGAAGTGCTGATTTTGTAGGCTTCAAATTGTATTGTAAGTACATTGCATTCTATCTGAAAATTGAACTAAAACCAGCTCAGAGGGAGTTGCAAATTCAAACCTTTTCCAGATTCCTAAAGCACAGAGATTTTATATGTGTCCACTGTCAAATGTGCTTTTTCAAAAGGCAACTGGACTTTTTTTTTCCCCTTGAGGACGTTTTGCTTCTCATCCAAGAAAACTTCATCAGTTCATCCAAGAAACTTCTTCAATTTTTTCACAGAACTGAAGAAGCTTCTTGGATGAGAAGCGAAAAGTCTTCAAGGAGAAACAAAGTCCAGTTGCCTTTTTAAAAAACACATTTGGAACAACCATAATCTGGATGACTGAGAATCTCCATAGATATCCACTGCCAAAGTTCACTTCAGCCCATGTGCATATTACTATGAATAGTAGTATTCTATTAGTAGGGAGGTAGAGACAGATCCTGTCCTTCTTTGCCACCTCCACTTCTTCCTCCTCCTTGTTGTTTTAATGTTTTTAATGTAAATTAAGATTATCTGGCAGTCTTCTTCATACACAATATGAGCTTGTAAACTCAAACACAATTTACAACTTACAGATAGTTCTTATTTAGTGATCACAATTGGGACCTGCAACTGGGTTGTTAAGCGAAGTGGTCTTTAAGTGAAACCACAACTGTACTTACCATCTTACTTCAACTTTCCTTTGCTTTACAGGCCTGCAAAGGCTGTCCGTGTGAGCATTGGTCACAAAGTTACTTTTTCACCATTGTTGTAATTGTGAATGGTCACTGTGAAGGCAGCTGCTAAATGAGGACTACCTATATTGTTGCATTTAATCATAATAAAGTGACGAGTGCTCTGTACTGTATAGTCCCCTATTTCCCCTATTCCCTATCTAGAAATCTAAATTCTTGAGGAAATAAGGAGGATCTATGGGTTTTGCTAAACCAAAATCAATTTTTATCAATCAAATGTTTGGCACTGATGAACAGGTACCTAGTGGGAGATCTTCTGCCATTTTTCTGCAGGATAACTGCATTTTCACCAGCATCGTTTAGCCAGAGAGAGAGAGAAAGTAAGTGACAGAGAATGGGATGATATGCTCTCACAGGGAGGTTCTACTCTTTCAGATTTGCCAAATTCATCATTATATACTCCTGAACAATATCTCTGAAGTTCCTTATCTCAGAGGTCCCCAACCTGTGGGCCACGGACCACTACCCCATTTTGCAACCTTTCCTGCCATGGTTGTTAAGTTCCTCATAGATTAAGTGAATCTGGCTTCTGCATGGACTTTGTTTCAGATGGTTGCAAAAGGTGATCACATGACCTTGGGACACTGCAACTGTCATAAATAATGTCAGTTGCCAAGCATCCAAATTCTGATCACATGACCGGAGGTACGCCGCAACAGTCTTTTAAGTGTGAAAAACTGCCATAAGCTGACTCTGATTCTGGGTTTTATTATTTATTATTTATTAGTTAATTTGGTTTAAAATGGGATTTTGTTGTACATGTTTTTAACTTGTGTTCGCCGCCCTGAGTCCTTCTGGAGAAGGGCGGCATATAAATACATGAAATAAATAAATAAATAAATAAGTCGCTTTTTTTCAGTGCCGTTTCAGTGCCTTCAAATGGTCACTAAATAATTTGTTGTAAGTCAAGGACTACCTGTATTTTGATGTCCTCCTTCTGATCTGGCAGAAAAGTTGAAGAAAATTTCAGGTTGACTGCAGGATCATGTCTTAACCCTCCCATTGTATTACTAACCAGATAGGTTTGTTGCTTGCCTCTAGGCTTAAAAGATAGCCTCTCTGCAAAGCATCTTGAACAAAGAGAAAGAGGTTACAACATTCAGGGAAAGCGCAGCATATATATAGACATTAAAAGGAAATAGAAGATCAAGCAGAATGGATTGGTGTGTTATGTTCTCTGCTTTACTGTGCCTTCCCCTCTGCCTCTTCTTCATTCTCACCCCAAAAATATTTGCTTAAGAGGTGATTGGTCAATTGCTTGACCAAAAATATTTCAATACTAGAGGGATCATCGTTTTTTCTATTATTATTTTTTTCAAGAGTTGCAAGATTATAACACTATTCGACAGTGTGTGACTTGCATTTTCAGGATGTTTAGGGTATTTGGTTTTCTTTGAAATAATCTTTTCCAAAAGTTTAAGCGCACTTTTTTTCTCCCCTTTTCAGCTCCCACAAAATATGGTGGGAAAGGATGCTTTCATTTTAATGGTTTCCACTGCAACATGCAGCTGAAGATCTACTAAAAGAGGGCTTATGCTCTGCTTATGCGGGGGGTGCTCGCATTGCATTTTGAGGGTTTGGGGCACGCACATGTGCATTTGCACGCATTTGCTTGCATTTTGGGCCTTTGGCACCAAAAAGGTTAAACATCACTGGACTAGGGGATGCCTTCTCTGATCAATAACACAATTCTGAATTGGCAACAGCTCTCCAAAGCTTCCAGTCTGGTTTCTGTTTCAAATGCCCATAAAAAGAGACATTATTTTTGTGTGACATTACTTTTGTCATTAATCAACTTTTAATCGCCCTGCCTACTACTGTCTCTACCTACCATCAAGCATACCTAGCAAAAATTCCATTTCAGCCTACAACTTTCTAACAAGCAAAACTTGTCCATTGTAAATGGGCGATGGCCATGCAATGCGAGGGGCTTTTTTCCCCTTTTCTGATTCTATTTAGTAATTGCATAAGGAGCCTCTTGAGAGCTATGAATGTTGGGTCGCTTCTCCCCCAACCCTGTTGAGATTTTGAAAGAGTTTGATTTTCCCTATTGGTTGCAGCATTAGCCATATACTTCACAGTTTGAATCAACCCAAAATGCACGCCGCCAGTGATAAAATTAGGGACTGATCTGACCTATTTCCTGGATTCAACACAGAATCCTCCAACTACTGCAGGAAGAAATCATGCTGGGCTCCCATAACATGCTACCCCCCCACCAAGATTAACCCTAACCAAGCTCAGCATGTTCAGCAGACATGCTTCAGCATGTTGTATGAACATAGGCTGCCAAAGTCTGGGATCAAACTCTTCGGGGGGCCCTAAATGGCTCCCAGCAGATGAAGCCCTCTACCCTGGGGAAGGCCAGCGGGGATGGAACGGCTTCTCTAGCAGCTCCTGACACCCCCCTCCCCTCCCCCCGAAGAGCTCCTTGTTTCCACAGGCTCCGAAAAGGGCACCAGGGCCTCCTTTGAAAAGCCAACAGCCAACTCCGGATGCCAGCTGAGGTCCCGCGTGCAGAGCAGCTGCCCAGGCTGCCAGGGGACTCAGATGAGCGTTTGAGAGACACCAAAGTTTGCCCGGCACTGAGAGTCTCGGCCTGAGTGCTGGGAACCGAGGAAGTGACCCATCGGCTCTCCCAGGAAGGCTGGGCTGGTCTTTGCCAGAAGCCAGGGAGCCTAACAGCAGCAACACACCCGCCATGTGCAGGCACAACCCCTCCTTTTAAAGAAGCCCCGTCCTCTTTGAGGGAACCAGAGGGAAGAGCTGTGCCCCTGGCCAAATCCTCCCCCCCTCCCACACACACACACATAGCGAGCCTCCCCCAAATGGGGCCACAGCCCTGCTCTCCTCTCCATGCCCTGCCTGCCCACCCAGCCCCAGCGCAGAAGCTTGAGGCCCAAGGGGAGAAGGGGCCCCCAGCCCCTCTGGGACAAGGCAGCCCCAGCAGCAGCAAAGGGCTTTCAAGCTCCTTCGGGTGGGAATAAAGCCCCGAAGGACCACCGGAAATTTCTGCATTTTGATTTTGTGGTTTTGGAGCCCCTGCCTTCAATTTGTGGAAGTTGTTCTTGGGCAAAATCATTTAACTGACTCCTGAGCAGGAAGCCCTTAAAATGCTCATTTGAAACCAGAACATGCGAATGAATGTCAATAAGTAGGAATAAAACACACCAACACGAATCATCCAAAAAGCAAAAGTAAACAGGCACCATTCTCCACCGTGAGCCTTTCAGACGCTCAGCTGGGAAAAGACGGACAGGGATCTCGGCGGATGCCCGAAGGAGCAGCTCCTCCTCGGAGCCACAGGGAAGGCTTCTCCGGGGATGGGGTGGGGCTTCGGCAGCCGCCCCAAAGACTGTCTCCCCAGCCCGGAGACCTCCGTGCGGCTCCTCCAGAACTCTCCCCTGCCGGAGGTCTGTCCCCTTCCCTGCCCGGACTCACCTCCACGGCGGACGCACGAAAACCCTAAAGGAAATTCAGGCAATCAAAGAGAAAGAGGAAACTCCTTTGCCGGCAGCAGAGACGATGCCCCGTTTGGTGCTGGACTCCTTCGTGCTCCCAGACAGCCACAACGGCCACATTTCTGGGAGGGCACAGCTGCTCCCCCGCCCCAATCTCTCTCTCTCTCTCTCTCTCCAGGGTCCTTCAAAGGAACAGCCTCAGCCGTCCGCCCGAGCCCCAGGATGCTCCCCAGCAGCTCTCAACTTCATGCTCTCTTCGGTGCTGGACTTCAGGAGGAGGAGGAGGCGACCTCGCTTGCTGCCCAGAGCAGCTCCCCCCTCCCCCACCTGCCCACCCGCCCGGGAACAAATTAATCCCTCCGTCTTATTAGCTGTTGCATGGCAAGAACTGCCGAGCCGAGCCAAGGCAGCTCCTCCGGAAAGAAGGGGGCCGGTGGGCTGGCAGAGCAGCAGGAGGCGGGAGCTGGCAGAGCAGCGCCCCCTCTGGCCGGACTCTCCGGCACTTGCTCTCCATGCTCTGAGGAGGGGGCTGGGGCCGACTGCCATTGCACAATTGGGGGAGGGGAGATCTGCTTTCCCACCCAGATTCTTCCGGCCCTAGCAGGGGATTTGTGTCTCCTCGGCTGGAGGAGAATCAGAGGTGGACTCTGCCTTCCAAGGGCCCCTCCCCTGCCTGGGTTCAGCCCACTGGACTCCCCATCGCAGCTTCTCCTGTGGCCCTGGGCTCTTCCAGAGGGGCCACCCATTGCTGCATCAGAGGATTGGAAGTCCTGGGAGGGGCTCTGGCTATCATCTTGACTGCATCGGCCACCCTCATTCGGAAGCCACCTCCAGAGCTCCAGAGAGCCAAAAGATGAGTGGGAACAAAGCCAGTCCACAGCCTGGCATGTCTTGACCCCTCACCCACCCTCCACCCTGGCCTGCTTCTGAGAGATTCTGCCCTGGGGGTGGGGGGGTCCTCAGGGACCTTCTCGGCTCTCCTGGCCTCCTCCCGTGTTAAGGGCTCTTCTTTGCTCCTCGTCAGCATTCCTTTCCCGGCCAAGAAATCCACCTTCTGGGAAGGCAGCTAGGGGCTCTCTGGCTCCTCTCCGGTTGGCACCAGGACTGGTGGGCATCATCCACTCTTACACAAGACCCGTCATCCGTAAATGGGAAGACGTAGGTGGGTGTTGGGGGTGCTACATGGCACAGCGTGAATGCCCCCCAATGCCCGAGGCGAGCAGAAACCAGGGAAAGAAAAACCTCATAGAACTGCAAAGATAAACTGCCCACCCCCACCCCCACCCCCACCCCCCCGGACTGAGGAAGCAGCTCCTGGCAAAGGAGGCTCATTCAGCCCGCTGGGCCAGAAATGGTCAGTCCCACGGACGCTGTGGGGCCGGGATGGGACTCCTGGGAAAGCAACCGTGGCCGAGCGGCTGAGAGCTCACAGAGGGGACAAGAGAAGGGCAGAGTCCTCAGGAAAGCAATCCAGAACAAAACTGCCGGGTTTCTCAGCCTGGGCTGCCTTAAGAGGTGTGGACTTCAACCCCCAGAATTCCCCAGCCAGCAGGCCTGCAACGGAGCAAAAGAAGACGGTAACTGGGCTGCCTGTGCACTGCAGAGGATTAGGCCAGAGGAAGCTCGCGGTGATTCAGCCACGCGCTCTGTGGCGCAGGGCTGCCTGCTCACCTCTCCTCCCATCAGCTCCAATCGTTCCTTCCTCGCCAGACTGAAGCCTTGTGGGAACAGGATGACGAACAAGTGGGATGCGGGGGGGCCGGGGGGGGGTTGTGTGACAAGCACCAAACCCCACAACCGTTCAAGGGGGAGAGAGGCCCCTTCGCTGCCTGGCTGGACCGGCTCTTTTGTGTCCTTGCAAACTGTTCTCTGCCCACAAGTTCCCGGATGGGCTGCAGGAGGCAGCTTCGAATGCAGGCAGGTCTTGAGGCCTCTTCTCTCCGGCCGTTGCACGATGGACCAGAGGCCTTTCTTCTGCTCCAGGGGAACCCTGGCCGTGTTAATGATCTCACACTCTTCTCTCGGAGCAATCATTGCTCCTTCTCTTCTCTACGAAATCCTCTGACCTTCCCGTTTTCTCTTCAGAGTAGCCGCGTGCATCATGTGCAGCCCCTGATTGCCCCCACCTTCCTGGGGGCAGGCTGGGCACATCTCCATTGCAAAGTTATTATCCCTTTGCTTAGGATCTGAATGCTGGCTCTGGCCAAGAGACGCCCAAGAGCTCCCCCCTTTAGGGCACCACGAAGGTCCCCCAGGAAGCTTGCAAATCTGAACTCGCTCTTTTCTGAGCACCAAAGCCCAGTTGGGACTGTCCTTGTGCATAATCTCCCCCAAATTAGTTTGATATGTATGTATGTAGGTAGGTTCTGGTTGCATATCAGTTTGCACATCTGATCACTGCCCAGAGTTATGTACTTAAGATGAGTACAGACATACATACATACAGTACATACACCTGAGCAGGAACAGGAACAGCCTTCCTGGAGGGGAAAATGCCCTCTGCTGCTCCTCCTTCCCAATTGCATCCCTTGGTGATGGAACGTGTGTGTGTGTGTGTGTGTGTGTGTGTGTGTGTGTGTATGTGTGTAAGCGGGGAGGGGGGAAACCACAGGGCACAGTCATGCTAATTACCACTTTTCTACCTTGGTTACTGGATGAACCCAGTTCGGGAGAACCAGCGATAAAGAAATATTAGATCAGCGCAATGCACAAATCCATTTAATGTCACTTGACCATGCAAGAAAGGGGAGTCTGGTGCAACTGACAGCCTTAAATTAATTGCCCATCTTGGGGAACATTAAAAGCAAAATGTCAAACCAGGAATGATTAAAGGTATGGAAGAGCAGAAGGCCTGACTCCTCCTTTGGAGCCTGGACAGCAAACCCCTCAGCCCTGGACAGTCTCTGCCCAGGCCTCTGATGGACGGGGGATCCCCAGACTGTCTGGGGTGAGCAGATGGGGGGGGGAATGGGAGACGAGGAAGAACCCGGTGAAAGGAGAGGGAGCTGATTTGACCCTGATTCTGAGAGAATTAATAGGGGCCAGTGGGAGGATGGAGAAAGAAGGTCCGATGGACGAAGCAGAATCGAAACACACCCAAGAAACTCATCAATACACACCCACACGGGTCCTTTCTTCCAAGCAAGAGCCCACCAGATGTTAGCAGTCACCAGGGCCCTCCAAAGGCTACCAAGCCCAAGACAGCCAGAGTTACAACCGGGGGTGGGGGGTGGGGGGCTGCTGCACAATTCCCATCGCAGCGCATTTTCTTCACTTTGGGGCCTCTTCTGCCAGCTCAACAGCCTTAGACGGAAGAAGGTGGGTGGGGGCTTCTCTCACCCCCCCCATCCTGGACCCCCCCCAACTACCAGAGCGTTTCCTTTTGGCGTAGGGGAGATCAACACCATTCCTCGCAGTGAACAGATTTAATTTGCGGCATGAATTTGCAGAAAAAGCTGATCCCAAACCATGCAAAGTCCAGGTGAGCACGGAAACTTCTCACCTGGTTTCTGAGAAGAATAAAAGGAAGCTATAGTCACGTTGGCCTAAATATTAAAACGCAGGGGGGAGGGCCTTCCTGGATCTCCCCCCCCCCAGCCTTTTCTCAACACCGGAAGGTTTGTGCTCGAGTGCTGCGTCACTAACAGGGACCGTTGCGCAACCTTTCGCCTTGGCCCTTATCAAGAGTCAGAGGAAGCGGCAGCAGGGCTGCCCCTCTCAGGAGAGGCTCTTTTCTTGACAAGAAATCATAAAGTGCCTGGTGTGGGACTAGAAGTCAAATATGCACGGAAGAAGCAATGCCACTACAAAGCCCAGCAGGCACAACTGGGATCTCTGCCATGCCCAGGTTTGACCTCTCAGGTCCAGCCTCCTGCCCGCTCAGGCCAGAGAGAAGCGTCTGCTCAGGATCCCCCCCATCAGCTGGCCAGATTCAGCAGTGCCCCCATATGATGCCCCGACCCTCTGCATCCCCTCCTTCTCAGCGACACCACTTGAAGAGGCCTGACCAGCCCATGAAGCCCCCTCTCAAGGCAGAAGCGCTTCTCTGCTTCCCCACGAAAGAGATCGACGCAGAACGAAACAACGAGTGGGATCGACTCAAGCAAAACGATTCCTCTCCCAAAACTAGGCGGAAGGGCAAGTCTTTCGTGAGCCCCTCGGGGTCCTGGGCCTTTAAATGTAATCCTCTGTACATTATTTAAACCACAAATTTTTCCAAAGTCGGCACTGACAAAACTCGCAAGGTCTTGCTGTGAAAGCTTTTTGTGCCGCGCAGTTTTACAAAGGATTTGCATTTCCCAACCTAGGAAGATGCTCCTAGCTCAAGAGGTGGCCGGCTTGTTTCAGGGGGCGGATGAAGTGCGCCGGGCTTCGAGCAACAGACCCCCATTGTTGATCTGCGTGCCACAGAAGCACCACGTGAGGAAACCTGGCCACAGTCCACAGCAAACTTTTCAGAAATCCCAGAGATTGATGTTTAAACTACGGATGTCGAATCGCAGCCACTTTAAGGCTTCTGGACTTCAACTCCCAGAATTTCCCAGCCAGCACAAGGGAGTTGAAGTCCAGAAGCCTTAAAGTGACAGACACCCCTGGCCTAAACAAAACCAGCACTTCTTTTGATTTGGTGCCCCAAAGCACACAGGTTCTGTCTGCATACCTGAGACCCCCTGGGGCGCCCCGAAACACAGATTCCACTACCTGTGGTAGGGGTGGGAAAGGCAGGAGTCCCCTCCGAGGTCTCGATCCTTCACACAGGCTGGGCATCCCCCTTTGGCCTCAGCCGCTGAAGGTTGCCCAGTTTCTGGAGCCCTGGAGTGGTTTCTTGGACCACTGAGAAACCCTTCAAAGAAAGACACCCCCCCACCACCTCTTCATGCAAAGAAATGGAAGGAAGAAAAAATTGGCTCTACCTCCTGGAACTGGAGCCGGACTTTGGTGATAGCTCGAATCCAACGGGCTCTTGCCGGAGCAAAAAGCGGCGACTCATTTTCATCCAGGAGGCTGGCAAGAAACAAAGAACACAAAAAGAATAACGTGAAATAGAGTATTTTCTTTTAACTGAGAAAACTGGAATTAGAGGGATTCTCACTTCCATTGCTGCATATTTACACTGTTGGCGCAGCATAAACTGTAGAAATATATTGATTACAGTGATTGGTCAATGGGCCTGGTGGCTCAGCAGACTAAAAAGCATTAACACCAGCTGTCTGCAATTACTGTAAGTTCGAATCTCACCAGGCTCAAGGTTGACTCAGCCTTCCATCCTTTCTAAGGTGGGTAAAATGAGGACCCAGTTTGTGGGGGCAATAAGCTGACTTTGTATAAATATACAAAAGGATGAAGGCTATTGCTTCACGCCTTGTAAGCCGCCCTGAGTCTCCGGAGAAGGGCGGCATATAAATCAAATTAAAAAAAAAAAAAAAGGAAGGAAGGAAGGAAGGAAGGAAGGAAGGAAGGAAGGAAGGAAGGAAGGAAGAAAGAAAGAAAGAAAGAAAGAAAGAAAGAAAGAAAGAAAGAAAGAAAGAAAGAAAGAAAGAAAGAAAGAAAAAAAAGCTGACTTTGTATAAATATACAAAAGGATGAAGGCTATTGCTTCACGCCTTGTAAGCCGCCCTGAGTCTCCGAGAAGGGCAGCACATAAATCAAATTTTTTTTAAAAAATGGGCCAAAGATGCCCCTGGTTCCAGGCTCCACTCAACGGTTGGGTTTTAACTTTAAAGACCCTGACAGCAGCTGGGGGTCCTGTTGGGCAGCCAACTTCTCTGTTTGATGAGATGGCTGGGAGAGCCCCTCCTGCTCAACGTTCGGCCTGGGTGGACTGAGGGCAAAAGGCTCCCCGAGGGAGAAGCCCTTCCCTCCAGGACCCCTCTGGCTTTAGGGTCTGAGCAAAAGAGCAAGGCACTGCTCCTTCAACCAGAATTTAAATGGGACAGGTTTTACAGCCATTTTCTCTGCCGTGGCTCCTGCCCTCTGGAACACCTGTCTCCCGAGGAGAGATGGGCTCCTGCCCTCCAGACTCTTCCTAAGAGCCTGAGGGCCCAGGTGGCTTGGGGTACCTATGGGGGCCTTTCACACTGGAGGTGGTTGGCTAATTAAACTCTAGCCCCACCTCCCCACCCCCGACCGGTTCCCTCCTCTTCCCCTCCTGTGTTAATGATTTTATCTGCGGTGTTATTTTACAACTGACGATTTAAATGGTTTTTTAAAAATGTTTTTATGTTGTCAAGCACCCAGAGTGGTTGGATACGAGATGGGTGGCTAATACTTTAAGGGAGTGAGATGGGGGGGGGGCTTGCGCAGTGGGCCCCAATGAAGAGGAGGAAGGACACTTTCTGGATGTTTCTCTAGAGGTAACTGTGGATTTCTGAAGGGCCGTCAGACGGGGGAGGGAGCAGAATTCTCCCGGATTATCCCACAAGGGCAGGGCCACCCCTAAACCTGGCCAGGCGAGGTAGGCAATTGCGGGAAGTCCTGGGAGAGAAACTATCCGAGGTAATCTAGGATTCTGCCCTTCTAACTGGAGAGGGACAGATGACCTCCCTGGCCGGGCGATGGGATCCTGGGAAGCCACGGAGGGGGAGCTCCTCAGAGGGGGGAAGGAAAGCCCAAGGGACTCGTTTGTAAGCTGCCTCTCTCAACAGAAGGCGACTCTGGGTGGCTTACAAACAGCAAAAGGATAAATATAGAAATGACTAAAATTAATATTACTATGCTATATAAAAACTGGAATTAAGGAGATGGGGGCCCACGGGGATGAGATCAACCGGTTCCAGCGATGAGGAAGACCCCCCCACCCCCCCCCCAAACCAGGTGTCCAGGTGTTCCGTGGGGCCAGGACCACAGCAGAAAAGGCCCCTCTCCTGGACACCCCCCTCCAGCCAAAATTCCTTGGCCCACGAGGTCCACAGCAGGCCCCCTGCATTGGAGGCAGGCTAATCCCATGGAGCAAGACACCCCAGACCCATGGCACAGAGTTTCCTACCTCCCTGGTGGTTCCGGAGCAGCTTTGGGGGTGTCCTCTCCCTCTCCTGGGAACTGAGAGCGCCCACCTTCCTCAGCCTCCTCTTCTTCTCCTTCACGGAGTGCTTCCTGGGACTCGGCCGGCTCGCTCAGGGGCTCCTGGACATCCGGCAGGGTCAGAGCCACAGACCCTGCTTCTGGGAGTTCCTCCTCGTGCTCCGAGCCGGGGGGGCTGCCCTGCTCTGGCTCGCTCAGCTGAGAGCTGCCCGGACTGATGTTACAGGAGGAACCAAACTTGCTACTGCTGGCAGGACTGTTGGGGGGGGGGGAAGGGGAGAGAGAAAGAACAGGTGAGTGTGCAGAACTCGGTGAGCCCAAAGGGTGGGCAGCCAAGGAATGGAGAAGGGGTGGGGGGGACGAGCAGGGCTGGCTACAAAAAAAGGGGGGTGGGCAATCAGGGACTTGCTGGAGGATAAGATCACTCTTCCAGACCCATCTGGCAGCTCCTGAGGGATCCTCCATCCCCATCCGGTGGAGAGTCTGCAGAGATTCCCAATTCCCGGACATCAGATAAATGTCGAAGCTTCGAGCGTCTCCCTCAGAGGCTGCCTCTGACCTGCGCCCCAGAAATTGGGGTCTCCCGTCTCCACCACCCAAGCAGTCCAGGCCCCCTCCCCCTATGCTGTATTGCTGACTCAGCAGGAGACTACCTCCCCCTCCCCCTGAGCCTTTCTGCTCCCCCCCCTGCAGACCAGCTCAGATCAGGAGCTCCTGAGAGGATTCCCGGGGCTTCCTTCACCCCCAACTGGAAGAAGCAATCGCCAGTCCCAGGTATTAAAATGGACAATGGTGGGGGTAGGGTGGGGTTGGAAGCTGGGCACCATGGTGTTTGGAGTAGAATGTCTACTAATCTCCATTTTTTCCAGCCTAGCAGTCTGGAAAAGACACGGCTACAGCTAGCAAGGGAAGAGAGGGAAGTGGAGGAGGGGAAGAGAACAGACAAGGGGGCTGCACAGGACCCAAGCACTGCAGGGCCGACCTTGGGAGACCCACAGGATTCGCCCACCCAGCTACGGGAGGCCGAAAGCTGCTTGTGGGCAGAAACTGGATGCCCAGACCAGCAGCATCGCTGGCAGATCTGGGTGGGCCCAGAAGTGATCAACTCATACCCCTGAACCCCTCTGGAAAGAGCGGAGACCCCTGGGATGCCCGGCCCGGTCCCCCCATAACAAGGCCTCAGGCAGCCACTGCTCAGCCATGTTGGCCTCCCCCAATTGGATACAACTGGGCAGCCATGAGGAAAAGCAGCATGGATGGCAGCTGGGATGGTGGTGGTGGGGGATCCCAAGAACAGCCGTTGCGCCTCCCAATCCACCTGTTGAGTATTTTGCATTCCCCCATTCAGCCCTTTGCAGAAGAGCAGAGCTGTCTCCCATGGTAGGATTTTCGTAGGGCCTCTCCTGGCGAGTGGGAGCCGTGGGCTGTTCTCAGAACCCACCCACCCCCCTCTCAGGTCTGCGAAGGCTTACAAAATCCACGTTCAAAGCTGCTCACCGACACACAAAGACGTGACACACAAAGGGGGAGGCCAAAGCGAAGGAAAAGGAGGGAGGGAGGGAGAGGGACAAGTCGGGGCTCAAGGTCACCCGAGTCCTCCATCAGGGACCGTACAGCCGCAAGGGATGGACCAGAGGCCGCTGACCATGGCTCTTGCCTCATAAATGGACCAGCCGCCTCCATTTATGGGCTGCATTTGCTACTGGCCTGTGCTGGAGAGGGGGTCGTGGGCTACTCTCCTCCACCAGCAGTAGCCCAGCAACATGGGGCCCCTCCTCTGGGCATGCGATGCCATCCTTCTGCTCTGCTTGACCAGGAACGGAGGCCGTGTCTCCTGCTTCTTCTCCTTCCAGGGTCGGGGCAGGAGGGCCTCTGGGAACAGCCCTCAGGCCATCTTCCTGCTCTTGACCCTCAACTTCCAGGCCTTGGCCAGGCTCAACCTCAGCAGGAACACTTCTGGCCTCTAAGAACTTCTCGCCCAAGCTGTCCATCTCCACGGATAGAAGGCTGGACTCGGGGACTGGATGCCCCATCGATGCCTGCTCAGGGCCGCACGAGGGCTGTGGTGCACTGAGCGCCAGATTGGAGGGACCATCTGACGGGGCTTCCAGCTTGGAGGAAGGTTTCAGTGGCGCCTCCGGTTCCTTCTTCATCTCTTTTTCCTTCGGGCCTTTCTGCCAAGGCAGGGAGAAGTCCAGCTTCCTCCCAAAAACCGTCTCTTGGAGGCTCCCGCTTTTCTCCACCTTCTCATCGCTTCCTCCACGAAACAGAACGGAAGAGACGCTGCTCAAGCTGGACCCGAGACCTGGCTCAGCACCGGTCTTGCCAGCTGCAGGTGAGAAGAAGGAGCCCATCGGTTTGGTGCTGCCGGTTGAAGACCCAAAGCCGAATTTGGGCCAAGGGGGCTTGCTTAACATTTCAAATACAGACGAGGCGCTGAGGGCCTCTGCAGCAGGAGAACTGGCAGGCCCGTTACCTGAGGTGCTCCCCAAGGCCTCAACGTCCGGAGGCTTCTCACTAGTGGCTGAAACCTCCTTCTCCTCAAAGGGGACACGTTTCGTGTCATGGACACTGTCCGCATCTTCATGGTGCAAATCAGGGGTCTCGTTCAGAACCATTCCGGCTTCCACTCCTAGGCTCTCACCTCCGTTTGGTGGACAAATATCAACCTCTTCCAATGTCTCTGCTTTGATCTCCTCCAGCATCGCAGCGGATTCTGCCACAACCACCTGGTTGAGATCTTGACCGCACATATCGGCATCCCTCATTTCATCTGAAGTTAGGAAGTCCACTTGCCCCTCTTCAGGGACTTGGCTCTTCTCTGAGATCAAGGTATCCAGAGCGTTTGGCTCAGGCTCTTGGCAAATGTCTGGCTTTTGGTTGGCTTCCATTTCCAGGTCCATTTGGAGAGTTTCTCCTGCCAAGGTCAACAGAGCATCTTCCTTCAAGATGCTTCTGGCCTTGGTCTCCAGCAGCACACCTCCCAGGCTCTCGACTTGCTGTTTCCCTGAGCTGCTTGCTTCTGAGCCCTCCTCTCTACCTGCCTTGCTTTCTTGGGTGCTGAGCGGCTCCTTCCCTGGAACTGAGCCTGTAGCTTCTTTCATGCCAGAGTCCACATGGGCAGGTTTTGAGGGCATTGAAGGAGGCTGTTCCGCTGCTCCTTTGGAGAAGCCAAAGAGGCCACCTGTGAATGTTGAGGGAGGCCCACCTCCCTGAAATGCGCTGCCAAAAAAGGAGGCACTCTTCTTCTGCACACCGGGGGCATCTGGAGCATGGAGTGGGCTGCCCAAAAAGTCAGAGAAAGTTTTAGTGGGTTTGATTTTGGTGAAAAAGCTTGAAAACTTCTCCACTGAGGAATCTAGAACAGACTTGTTGCTTGTAGCTTCTTCAGGCATCTTCAGCCTATCCAGCTCCCCCAGTGGGACCTTGGGGAGAGGCTCCTGGCCCTGAGCCTGCTGGGCTCCAGCATGGGAAGAAAGGCCAAGTCCTTGCAGGTGCTCCGGCACCACCTCCTGGCCTGACTCTGGGACAGCAGCTCTCCTCTGGGCCACAGAAGTCTGATCAGAGGATGAACTGGGGTGTTCGGTGTTTTCAAAAGCTTCATTCCCATCCGGAAAAGGAGCAGCTTTCTTCTCAGACAAACACACCCTTGTCTCATCCCGCTCAGTTGGGCTCTGGGGCAGCTGCTCTGGAAGGTCTGGGATTTCTGGAGGTGAGAAAGTCCCATCCTCCTCTGGGACTTCAGGATCTTCGCAGGTAGGGCCAAGCTGTACCAGCCGGTCTTCTTCCTTTGCATCACTGAGAGCCGGGCTGGCTGTAAGCCGCTCTCCCAAGGCACATTCTCCGGCCTTCTCGGCCACCGGGGCACTGGCTTCACTCACCCTGTTCTGCAAGCTGCAAGCTTCCTGCTTGCCCAACACAGCATCTCTAATCCCGGAGATGGACCCCTTCTCCTGCACAGGTGGTTTCCTGGCCATCCCAATGCCAGCATCAGCAGAAACAGATTGCCTCAGGAGTGGTTCCTCCTTCCCTTGCAATGGAGGTGGCTTGGCAAGGTGACCTTTGTCAGGAGCAAACGATGGTTCTTCAGGGCGGAAGGAGGCCCAACTGAAGAAGCTGAAGCTGGAGCTGTCTGGAAGCCCTTTCTTGGCAGTGAAGGGGATCTTGAACAAGCCTTCTGTCTCCGGACCTCTGGCCGTCTGAGAGGGTGCAGGGGCTGGAGCTGGGGCTGGGGCTGGGGCCGGGGCTTTCTTGGAGACAGGGAAAAGAGAGAAGATATCCCAGCTGCCGGTTGTCTCCTGAGACTTTGGAGGCGCAGCTTGGGACAAGCCAAAGGGGAGTCTAAACGCAGGTTCCTCGGGTGGCTGCCTGGCCTTCTCTGGCTGGACCTTACCAGGCAAGACTCCCTGCTGCCCATTGTCCATCAAGGAGGACCAACTGGTGCTCAGGGAACTGGACTTCCTTGCTGCCGAGTCCCCCAGCAACCCAGAGAGGCTCCTGAGCTGGCCTCCCTCTTCTGGGGGTGGGCTGCACCACCCCAACCCTGGACTTGTGTGTGAGTTAGCTGCCTGCTCAGCCTTTGCAGGAGGCGCTTCCTTGACACTGGCCGTTTCCTCTCCGGCCTTTTTCTGGGGCTCTTCCTTAGGGAAGAGGTCCTTCTTGGCCATACCTGCCCCAGGTGGCTCTGAAGAGACACCCACCTCAGAAGCAGGCTTCTTACTAGGTTCCTGAAGAAGTTCCTGGGATATTTGCCCGTTGCTCAGTGGTGGGACGGGGGTGTCAGACGGGGCGGGGGCTGGCTCCTTGGTGAAGAAGTCTTTGATCGAGCCAAAGAAGGAAGACGGAGCCCCCGGGAGCTCTGCCTGGCTCTGGGTTTCGTTTTTCACCTGATGGGGCTGAGAGGTTGGCCAAGGTTGCAATGGAGGCTTGCTTCCCTGCATTTTAAAGAAACTGAGTAATCCTGAATCTTCAGCAGCCGGTGGGTCTTCTCTGGGGCTACTTGTTTTGAGGTCACTCTTAGAAAGAGTCTCCTTGGCCTTAGTAGCTATTTGGCTCAGGACCGGCCAACTGTTTTCAGGTTCTCCCAGAGACCCTGGAACTGCCTTAGCATTGCTGTCTGGCTGGGCAAATGTGTCGGAAGTGAGACCCTGGCTGAACTGAGAGGCGGATCTGCGCAGGGGAGCCCTGTTCTGGGTGGGAGACGGAGCAACCGCAGCCCCTTCTCGTGCAGTGGGAACAGGCAGGGGTTCCAGCTGAGGTTCTCCCTTCTTCCTGGGTGGTGTTCTAGACATGGCTTCCTTTGCAGGAAACCTTGACTGTGGGCCCTGGTCCTTCTCTGCCACATCCTCCAGCATCTCATCCTTCCCCAAGCCCTGACCCATCAGCCCACCCAAGGCAGAAAGCCAAGAGGAGACCCTGTTGCTTGTGGTCTTCTTCTCTTCTTCGGCCATCTGTGCTTCGGCAAGAGACACTGGTGGGAGATCAGATTTGGCGGCAGCTCTAAAGATCTGAAAGCCAAAAGGTTTGGTTTGCTGGCTTTCAGAAATGCTAGTCCTAGGGGCCACATCCAGTGACTTGGGTTGGAATTCCTCCTTTAGCCCCCCGCCAGAGACCACCCTGAAATGTGCCCGGAGGTCAAAGGGCGCATCTTCTACAGACCCGTCCCTCTTCTCCTCAGGCCTAAAGCCCACCTTATTGGGTTTCAGAAGCCTGTACCCTGAGAAGTCTAAAGGCTTCTCTTTCTGGTGGTAAGCAGATTCCTCAAACATTTGAGAAAAGGTCTCTACGTTCATAAACTTGTCCCTTCTTTGAAAAGCTACAGACAAATCAAGAGGCTTGTTTACAAAATAATCATCCCACTCTTCCTCTTCAGCCGACCAGAATAACTCATCTTCAAGAGGCACTTTGAAGCCACAAATGGAAACCAGGTCCCGGTCCGTCACAACACTTTGCAAAGAGCCCTTGAGGTCACGGTCCTCCCAGCTGTCTGGATGAGGGTAAATGTCGGAAGTGCAGATGTAAATATACTGCCCGGTAGAATCAGTGAGTAGAGAATAAACATACTGGCCGTCAGTGTATACGTAGTAACCGTAATCACCGTCTTCTGACGGCCACCACACTCCCTGCAGCAGAGGCATCAGCCAATCCAGGGACTCCTGACAGGGCGCCAGCCAAGGGTCCTCCACATTCAGGGGCTCCTGATCAATTAGGGTCCACACATCAGCGCCATAAGCAGATGAATAACTTAAATCTATTGGCCCGTCTTCAAAAATGCAGTTGAACTTGTGTGGAGAAAGACTTCCGTTCAAATAAGGAGTTGCCCACATTTCATTTTCCCCCAGACAAAAGTCAGGTGATCTAAGCGACGCAGCATTAAAATCTGTTGTTGCTGGATCAAAATTCTCACTTGATCTCCAATCCATTGGATTGGCATTCCCATCCCTTTTACACAAATTCATTACCGTGTTGCTAGATTCTGACCAGGTCAGGACCTCATCCCAGGAGATGGGATTCTGGTTTAAGACGTAATAAAAAGGCATGGATGTCTGAACCGTCTTTGCTGGACAACTCCTGGGGTCGTAGTCACTATCCAAGGGGGAGCCACTCCTGATTTCCTCAGAAGCAGGAGGTTCTCCTAACCAGTTGAGCAAGTTGGCATTCCGTGAGGAACATCTGAGAAGTCCACCTACATTTTCATGGGGAATCCCTGGATGAATATGAGGTTCTGCATTTTTTCTAGAAAGGGCTGGCTTGGTTGATAAGTATGTCTTCTTCTGGGAATGGTTCAGAGAGGCAGATCCTGCCTGGAGGGCAACGGATTCCTTGCCTGTGCTAGGCAACCCGACCTCCATCTTGGGAGCTTGGGCCACTCTCTCTTCTACCTTCTCTTTCGCCTGGTGTAAGAGGTTCCTTAGGAAGCTGCCTGCGCCCTCTTGCTCCTTGGTGCCTTCTTGAGTTTGGAGTGCCACTTGAGAAGCCCCCTCTTTGGAATTAGTCTCCTCCACATTCTTTTCAAAGATCTGCCCCAAACCACCCAGAAAGCTCAGATTTGGCTTGTCCACCTTACCCGGAGATGGGTTTTCACCTGAACCGAATCTAAATAATCCAGAAAGCAAGCCAGGTGAACGGTCCTTCTGGCCGGCTGTGCTGTCTTGAGCATCTTGTCCTTCCTTGGAGGATAAACTGCCAGCCAGAGGAGAGTGGGGAAGTCCGGACAGGAAACCCTCCTGGGCATCACCCAGAATCTTAGTCCTTCCGACTCCACTAGTCGCCTCTGAGTTTTCCCCTGACGGATCCAGGCTGGATCTGTGACCTTGGGAGGTGGCCGTGGTTGCTGCTGCTGCTGCTTCTCTGCCTGCAACACCATTTAGATCATTATTGCTTGGGTCACTGTGGCCACGCCTGCCACTCTCGGCACTCTCTGAAGTGTCTGCAGCCACCTTCTCCTGAGGGCCACTTTCTGGTCCCAAAGGGCCAGTTTCCGGTTTCCCCTTCAGCTCCTCTTTATTCTCTGGTGGAGACTTTGAGGAGGAAGTCTGGAGACCCTCTGAATTGCTCCCCAAATGTCCCTCTTTGGGAGCCTCGGGGTTTTCAGCTGAAGCAATTTTCAAGAACGTAGAGAAGAATCCTGTTTTTTCCTTATTCTCCTGCGGTTTGTCTGATAAGCTGAAGCTGCTCAGGAAGGAAACCTGCAGCTTCTCAGGGAATGGGAAGGAGGCAGCTTTGCTGCTGGAGGAACTGGCTTTTCTGACATCGTCTTCGGACTTGCACTGTTTCCCCACACCCAAGGACGTCTCTTTGGCTGGAGGGTCAGCGGGAGTGGAAAGGGGCAAGAGGCTGAAGCATTTTTTAAGAGGACTAAAAAAACTGACGGGAGATTCTCTTTGTTCTGAAGGTTGGGGGATGCCCTCCTTTGGCCCTTCCTGCGGCTTGACTTCAGGAGGCTGAGCTGCTAAAGGCTCCGGAGGGATTTCCCGATCTGCCTTGTCCAGCTGCACTGAGGGGCAGGGGACTTCGGGAGACTCCGCTGGCCTCCTGGGAACAGCCACGCCCTCAAAACTCGTTTTCAGGCTAATGTCGGCAGAGGAGCTGGAGACGGAGGGTGCTGGACCCCTGGTGGGGTCAGCTGCTGGTTCCCCCTTCCTTGTTTCCAGGGAGGAGTTTCTGGGTTTAGTGCCATCTTCGCTAGGCTTCTCTCTGGCCTCAGCTCCACTTATGGGCAAGGGTTCAGCCTCTACAGGGGTTCCCTCTTTCGTGGTCTCTTTCTTTGGCTCCTTCTTTTCCGTCAAGGATTTTAAAGAACCGAACATACCCAAGACAGAATTCACAGCCGCACTTGTCTTCTGAAAGGCAGACTGGCCCTCGGCATCATCTGCAGGATGATCGAGGGCTGGGGGGCCCGGACAGGCCTTGTCATCCCCGTCAGAGACTTCTGGGAGACTCACACTGTCAGCACCAGCTAGTTTCACCCGGCTCTGATCAGGGAGGGAAGCCAGCCTTTCTTCAGGCAAGCGGAGATCAGGCCTGCTTTCCGTTTCCACATCCAGATGAGGCTGACTGGATGAGTCCCTTGCGGGGACATCTGCCGTCTCAGTCGCTGAAGACACAAACTTCTCCATGGATGACGCGAAGAGCGTCTTTCCAGAGCTCACTTTCTCGGTAAGGAAGCTGAAGAAGGACTGGGCTGTGTCTTTCACCCCCAGAATGTCCGATAAGGCCTCTCCTCGGCTGTCGCTCTTCTCTTCCTCCTCCTCTGCAGGGGCTGCCTTGGCCTGCTCTGCCTGGGCCGTCTCCTCCGCCACCTGGATGGGGAGGCCATGGTTCCTGCTTTCCTGCTTTGGAAGGGCTTCCCAGCTGCTAATCTCTTCCTCCTTTTCGGCCAGGTATTCAGACACCGTCTCCACCAAGCACTGCAGCTCGTCCACCGCACTGAGGTCTTGCTCCGGTGGCGCTTGAACAGGCAAGAAGGCCACGTGTTCCTTGAAAGAGCCACGCGTGGGCTCATACCAGCCATGGGCCATTTCCCCCTTCCCTTCCTCATCTGAAGCAGGAGAGCCCCCAAGATCTTCAGGCCAGCTGTTGCCTTCCAGTTCCTCAAGAGCTCCGGACGGTGGGAAACAACTGGCTGCCTCTTCTGGGTGCAGCTGACCTTCACCCCCAAAACGGCCTGGCTGAGGGTCGCAGTTTCTCTCTGGGCTGTCAGAGAACCAGCCGCTTTGGGCCAGGTGGGTGTTTCTGTATGGAAGCAAATCCCAACATCCAGGCTGCTGAGCCCCAACTTCCCGGAGGCTATGGCGGCTATAAAGATCAGCATCATCGTAACTGGTGTTACGTTCGGTTCTTACTCTCCTGCTGCTTCCAGAAATAACGGTTTCGTGGGGAATTCTCGACCTCCCATTGATTTGAGATCTTCTCCATTCACACTCTGTATTATCTCTCCGTTTCTTTTTCCTTCTCCTGTCTATAGTATCGTATTCCGCTGGATACGATAGGGCCTCGGGACGTGCTAATTCCACACAAACTTTATGAGAGGACCTGGAACTTTTCAGATGGCTACCGTTGCCCTGTTTGGAGAATCGAGGCCTCTTTACCTCCTGCCAATTCCTAGCTCTTTTTTCTAAAAAATCTTCTATCAGCTGTTTGCCTAGTTCGTCATAGTCCTCAACAGACTCTTCTCGGTCAAGATCGTGGTCAAAAGGAATAATCCTGACTTTCCCACTGCTAATTAAAGATCCTTGACTGGTAATGGAAAAAGGGGAAGAAAAAAAGAGGGGGGGGGAGGAAAGGCAAGAAAGATGGAAAAAGAACTTTAACATAACAGAAAAGGAATTTCACAAAGAATAAATACATGAATTTTATGAGCAAAAATAAACAAGTATGAAATAATTAAAAGATGTACAATTCTAACCTTGTTTAATGTTTAGAAAGCACCAATTTTATTACGATCATTTCTCAATACTGCAAAAGAAATGAGGAAAGAGCAGAAGATTTGAGGGCTGGATCCTTGGTGCCCTTTGGGGAAAAGATGGGAAGCCCCCGTAAATGGGAGGGTCTCCAGACCACGCAGGCCGATTGTCCTGGAGGATCCCCCAACCCTTTTCATCTGGGGCTGGCAGGATGAAAACAGCCCCTGCCACCCTCAGCGAGTTCCTTCTCTGTTACTAGGGGCAATTCCATCCCCGGCCAGGCTGGGGGGCAGGAGGGGGGGCCTCAGGACTCAGCGGAGCGACTGAGCAAGGCACGTGAGGCAAATATGGGATGTCCCTGATTTAGGACCAGTCATTTATTGATTGTTGGAAGTTCCGACAGACCTACCTGGGGGCTGCTTACGAACTGGATTCGAAGTTCCGATTGTCGTCTCTCCCCCCCACCCCCACTTTGGCCCCCTGGCAACCAGGCCACATTCAGACACTTGCAGCCTCAAGCACACACAAGAACACAATTATGACAGTTTTGCCAAGACAGAGCAGTTACTTCTGGTTTTTGGCCCCGACAGAGAACTAGTTCACTTAACAACAGCAGCCCTCGCTTAATGACTGCTGCAAAACAGGTGGCAAAATCGGGCTGGTCAAGGGGCTGCCCTGCTTTTCAGCCCCCAAGAATTACCACTGTAATGAGTAGGTCCCATTACAGCCGTAACTCGAGGAGACAGAATCATTTAATTAACAGAATAATTTAACAGAATAACCGCAGTGATGTATTACTTGGAAACGTTTATTAAATACAGCGGCATGTTAAAAGTGTCTATAAAAAAGAAGCTATCCCAGATCATGGCAGGAGTTTAAGGCGCATTCCAACCGCTCCCTGCCCGACTGGCTTGCTTGGACGGATGAAGCTGCTTGCAGGAGCAGAGAAGCCTCTCAGGCTAGCAACAAAAACCAGTCCAGTTGCAATGGCCGTTGGACGATCACAAATCAGTACCTAGAATGCACACTAACATATACTTGAATAGTGAAGCAGACTATTGATTACATTAAGCCTAAGACGAACAGCCCTCTGTGCACGAGGTTCTCTCACGCTCCTTATCATGAGCAGCCGAAAGGGAAATCGATGCAGGGCCCATCTCGGGAATTAAGGCCCCTACTTGAAGGGGTCATTCAGGGCCGGGCCACTTGGATCAGAAAGGCCAGGGTCAACTCGCCACGGCCAGCTCCCTATGAGACAATTCACCAATTCCATTCAACTATTTATGTTTAGGTTTATGTTTGTTTATGCTCATTAAACTTCTATACCGCCCTTCTCCCGAAGGACTCAGGGCGGTGTACAGCCATATTAAAACAAACATATACTCACAAAATTTAAAAACAATTTAAAATAAAGATATAAATTTGTTAAAAGTTACAAACACCCAATTTAAAATACATTTTTTAAAGCCAGCCCGGCCTGTTGGAACAAAAGAGTCTTAAGGGCACGGCGAAAGGTACGTAGGTCGGGGATCATGCGAACCTCCAGGGGCAGTTCATTCCAGAGGGCAGGTGCCCCCACAGAGAAGGCTCTCCCCCTGGGTGTCGCCAGTTCTTAACTTAAAACAGTTAAGAACTTATTTTAATTTTTGTCATTCACATTTCGCTTTGTCCCTCCTTCATGGAATCCTCTAATGATTCTATTCCACTATTTCTCCGAGTTTAGTGCAACTCTTGTCCTGCAGTTGAGTTGTCCAGTGGCGAGTTGTCGTAGACCCCCTGGGACCCCACCCTTAGCGATCATCCACTGGATTGTCCCCAAGACAGGACCCCGCAGGGGCAGCACTGTTCCACGGGCAGCCTTTCCACAGAACAAGGAGGCCATGCAGCAGCAGGGACCGCTCAGGACCCGCCACCATCCCGCCCCACCAAGTGCAGCCGGCATGCCACGGCACACGACACACGACACGGAAGCTGCTGCTGCTGCTGCTGTGGCAGCGCCACCCACCTATCCGACATCTCTAAGGAGTGCCGGCTTTCTAGGGACAGCTGGCGACTGGTCACTTGGCTGGAATGCGATCCGGATTCCAGGTCGGTCCGGCCACTCCCAGTCGAGTCTACGCTGCCGTGTCTTCTTCAGAAGGCCGGGCCGAGGTGGGGACAAGAAGCAGAGAAAGCAGCACAGGAAGTTGAGAGAGCCCGGGGGCTGCATCACGGGATGGCAACGTTAACTGTGGGGCAGGCCAGCTGCGCAGGGTGGCCCTCAAGGCACCCAACACACCCCGAAGCCAGTCGGGGACCAGACTGGGGCCCTTGAGGGGTGTGGAATGAGAGTGTGGCAATGGCGCTCTCTCTCTCTCTCTCTCCCCCTTGCCCAGTGAGGTTCACATCCAGAGGATGCTGTTGAGTGAAGCTTCTCTCCTCCTTTCGGACTTTCCACCCTTTGGAATGAGCATTCGCTCCCTTTGATGTCTATGGGGATTTTCCTGGTGGCCCCACAGGTGCTTTTTCCAAAAGGCAACTGGACTTTCTTTTTCCTTTAAAGCATTTTGCTGCTTCTTATCCAAGAAGCTTCCTCAGTTCTGACTGAATGGTGGAGGATGGAAGGGCTTCTATTCCTGGCAGTCCTCTGGTCCTTAGCCCTCTTTCTGAGAATCATTGAGGCCACTTGGGGCTTCATCTGTGGCCTCAGGGTCACCTGGATCAGAGTGCAAAGGGGTGGGGTGGGGCCCTCCTGGAACCCCTGAAAGGACCGTGTTGTAGACAGGAGGCGGCTGGTGTCCTATTCCCGGATCTGCGCACCTTCCGTCGCGCTCTCAAGACTTTTTTATTCCATCAAGCCGGCCTGACCTAAATCTTTCCCCTTTAAAATGTAAATTTTAATTTGTTTTAAAATTATTGGGTGTTTTAAATTTGTCTTGGCCAAATTGTTTAATTCGGTTTTATTCTGTTTTTAAATTTTGTATTTATGTGTTTTATTCTGTGGCTGTTCACCGCCCTGAGTCCTTCGGGAGTAGGGCGGTATACAAAATCCAATAAATGAAATGAAAATGAAATGAAATTCCTCTCTCAACAGATTTGCACTCTGATTCAGGTGACCCTGAGGGCAGAGATGAAGCCCCAAGTGGCCTCAAAGACTCTCAAGAGAGGGAACGACCAACCTCCAGAGTCCTGAAGACCAGATGACTGCAACGGATCTAAATCCTTCCATTCCCCACCAGTCAACCAGAACTGAAGAAGCTTCTTGCAGGAGAAGTGAAACGTTTTCAAAGGGGGAAAAAACCCCCAAGAAAGTCCAGTTGCCTTTTGAAAAAATGACCTTTGGGATTCGCTCTGCTTCCATTTGAGGCAGGGGACCAAGCTTGGGAGGTGGGCTGCCCAGGGCTGGTCTTCCTAGAGTCAAATCAAAGAAGCCATTATTGAGCTAAAGGCACTCAAAGCCAGCCTCCGTCCACAAAGGGTCGTCGGGAGACTGAAACGTGGCTCCAGAGTCCTTCTGAAATGCCCAAGTCATGGAGGCTGCAAAGGAAGGTTCTGGAATTCCCACATTTTCTGCAAAGCAGATCCCACCCAAGATAAAATCTGTGCTCCTCAAACTGATTGGTTGTAAATATATGCTAAGCGCGAACATTATTTCAACATTCTCCCTAACTGGACGCTTGCATGTTACTGAAACGGGAACTGCCCTAACAAAATATATGGAAGGGAACGTCTCCTCTTCTTCCTCACCCTCCAAGCCCCCAAACGCCAGGGGTTATGGGGCTCCTGAGCAATACGACTGGGCTCCCCTTCTGCAAGAGGAGGAGGAGGGAAGCTCACAAAAGGAAAAAATACCCACCCGCAGTTTGCCGATACCACTCTGGGGAAGAAACATTTGGCCCCAAGAATGTCCTTCGTGTCCGTTCATCGCCCAACAAAATGTCCTCCTCCTGCCAGATCACTTGCCCCAGGATACAGGTAGTCCTCGACTTATGACAATTGGCCCCCAAATTTAAATTGCTAGGTGAGAAATTTGTTAAGTGAGTTTTGCCCCCGTTTACGACTTCCCGTGCCACAGTTGTTAAGTGAATAACTGCAGCTGTCAAATTAGTAATCCCGTTGTTAAGTGAATCTGGCTTCCCCTTTGACTTTGCTGGTCAGAAGGTCGCAAGCAGGGATCATGTGACTCCGGGACACCATGACCGCCATAAATGATTCAGTTGCCAAGCATCTGAATTTTGATTATGTCACTGTGGGGATGCTGCAACAGTCGTTCAGTGTGAAAAATGGTCATAAGTCACTTTATTCAGTGCCGTTGGAACTTGAACGGTCACTAAGCGAACTGCTGTAAGTCGAGGACTCCCTGTATTAGGCAAGCGAATCCCTGCCGTGAGACAGAAGTGCCCCCGGGGGCTGCTGGTGGGGTGGGCAGCCTGGCCTCCAAGAGCACCCACCTCATGCCAGTCTGCTCGTCCGAGGCGTACCCCCGGAGGGGCTCCACGCAGACCCCCTGCTGCTGCAGACGGGAAGCCCCCCGGAACTGGTGGGCCGAAGCGTTGGGCTGGGAGGTGGTGCAGTAGGCAGGGGGGAGGCTGGCGCTGGTTTCGCTGCGGTAGTCGCTGTCCCGGTCGTCCACGGCGCTCTCGTGGCCTTCCGAAGCTGCGAGACACGAGATGCTGCGTCACGGGCAGGGCCTTCCTTGGGTTCAACTCAATATGGGGGGGGGGCAGGGACACACACACACACGCATGCACACACACACACACACACACACAGACACACACACACATCCAACCGGTGAAGCATTTCACCCCTCGATTATCTGGAGAAGGCAAAGGCGGGGGTGGCTTTATTCTGAGTGAAAAGTGGGGTACGGCAGAGGGGCTGCTGGGCCGACTTTATGTGCGGAAGGAGAAGCAGGTTGCAGTGCAGGGCCTTCACCTGGCTCCCTTCCTCTCTGGAGGTCTTCAGCCCCCTTGTACCACCAGGATGGCCCACTGGCCCCACCCCAGGGCAGCTCTGGCCAGGGAAGCAGGGGGGGCGAGGGGGGAAAGTCTGCCTGCAACCCCCAGCATTTCAGTTCTGAGATCTCCTGGAAGGGGCAAGGGGGGGTGCCTTAAGCCCCATAGGGAGGGGGGTTGCCAAACAGGGATCCCTCAGGCAGCCCCACTTCTGGGGTGGGGGGAGGAGGAGGCGGCCAGAGAAGAACCCGAAATGAGCCCAGCCTTTCCTCTTCCCAAGCAGGGAACGGCCATATGTTCCGGATCATTTCAGGTCCGGGATGGGGAGCGGCCCAGAGCCACCTGCCTGGCTCAGGGGAGACTTTGGGGAGCGTGAAGCGTTTGGTCCCTTCCCCTCCATCTCGCAGGCTGGGGCCAGCCCCCCCCCTTTCTGCCTCCTTGGCCTTAAGCAGGCTAAAACAATGTTTGGGTAGAAGTTCTCCGTTAGTTCCACGCAGAGGAGAGAAGTGGCGCTCCTAGCATTTTCTCTGCCTCCCTTGACTGATTTAATTCCATGCTTCGTGGCCTCCCTGAGGAAGAGAGGCGTCCTGATACGGAATTCAAAGGCAGGCGGGAGGCGGCTGACTTCAAAGGGTCCCGCAAAGGAATTTGATTGTCCACACTGCGGAGGGGGGCAGCACTTTTAATGAGCTCCCCACCGGAGGGGCCAATTTCACTGCCTAGAAGTCTCCAGCTTTACACAAAGGGAATTATTTCTTATACATGAAGGCAGCTCCTTCCAGCAAGAATATCATTACTGCATGAATATTTTTACGGGCCTCGCTTCCCTCCCCCCAAATGCAAACTCTTCAAATGCGTGAATGAAGAGCCCCTGAGCGGATCCCAAATTGAGGTCACACACACACACACAGTCACATGAAGCCTTTCTTTTATCAGGTGGATGGAGAGTGAGACAGTCCCAGAGAAGGCCCCACCACTTTGGAGAGGGTCACTAAAAGGCCATCTGGTCCAGCCTCTGCTCAGGGTGGGAATCTCTCTTGACGAGGGCTGTCCCTCTAGCCTCAGCAAAGGGGGCCCCACCATCTTTCCAGGCCAGGCCTCCCCTTGGCAAAATGTTCTTGCGTTTGGGTGGTTTTCCCAACGTTCCCTCAAATTTGCTTCCTGCATCTTAAATGCATGATTTTACGTCCCCAGTCAGGGTTGTTGCGAGAAAAGTTCTCGTCTATCCCTTCCTATGATATCCTTCAAGGCATTTCAAACATTATTTTATTTCCTGTTAGGCATTTCCTCTGGAGCAGGATGTGTCCAACCTTGGCAACTTTTAAGACCCTGCACTTCAACTCCCGGAATTCCCCAGTAGGCTATGCTTCTTAGCTATGCTGGCTAGGGAATTCTGGGGGCTGAAGTCCATGAAATTGGGTCTTGCTTTAACCAAGAATTGCAGCTAGCACTTTGTGCCAGTCTCATATTGCTGGCTCGCGGTTCAATCTGCAATCAATTCCTAATACATTTTCTCCCATCTCCCATCAACAACCTTGGTATTCCCCTCTCTTTATCTATACATTTCTTTTCCCCAAGTGAAATGCTTTGCGCATTTCCGTTAAGATTTCATGTTACCTTTTTCAGTTCATTTCTCTATTCACTCAAGATCATTTAGAGACTCATCTAAAAGCTCAGACTGTGGAAAGAGTGCAGAGAAGAGCAACGAAGAGGATTGGGGGACTGGAGGCTAAAACATAGGAAGAACAGTTGCAGGAATTGGGTACATTTGGTTTGATGACAACAAGGACAGGGGAGACAGGATAACAGTCTTCCAATATCTCAGGGGTTGCCACAAAGAAGAGGGAGTCAAGCTATTCTCCAAAGCACCAGAAGGCAGGAGAAGAAGAAAAAAAGGATAGAAACTAATCCAGGAGAGAAGCAACCTAGAACTAAGGAGAAATTTCCTGACAGTTAGAACAACTAGCCAGTGGAATAGCTTGCCTTCACAAGTTGTGAGTGCTCCATCACTGGAAGTTTCTAAGAAGAGATTGGATAACCGTTTGTCTGAAATGGTGCAGGGCAGTAATGGCTAACCTTTTGCTGTCGCGTGCCAAAAGCGGGGGGTGGGGGTGCGTGCGTGCGTGCATGTGCCCACACCCATAATTCAATGTGCATGCACATGCCGCCACCACCACCCGCGCTCCCCCCCCCCGCTTTTGGCACGCGATGGCACTGTGGGCCCGGTAGGCCTGTTTTTTGCCCTCCCTCGGCTCCAGGGGCTTTCTAGGAGCCTGGGGAGGGCAAAAACAGTTTTCCCCCCCCCCCCGAGGCTCTCCGGAGGCCAGAAATGGCCCGTTTCCTGACATCTGGTGGGACCAGAAGGCCCGTTTTTTGCTCTCCCCAGGCTCCAGAGGCTTTCTAGGAGCCTGGGAAGGGCGCAAACGGCTTTCCCCACCCCCCTGGAGACCATCCGGAGGCAAGAAACGGCCAATTTCCTGACTTCCGGTGGGCCCGAAAGGCCTGAAAATCAGCTGGCTGGTGCACACATGCGCACTGGAGGTGAGCTAGGGCAATGCTCGCGTGCCCACAGATATGGCTCCGCGTGCCATAGGTTCGCCATCACGGATGTAGGGCCTCCTGCCAGAGAAGGAGGTTGGACTAGAAGACCTCTGAGGTCCCTTCCAGCTCTGTTATTCTGTTCTGTTCTATTTTGGTTGCAGGGGATAGGCTAACCCACTCAAATCTGTGCCATCTGTGGGGCTGGTAAGCATTCCCTATGCCCATCCCAATCA
>NW_026843894.1:0-25782 GCF_029531705.1 Pantherophis guttatus
AAAAAAAATTTTTTTTTCTCAAATGTAATAACGGATGCTAGAATGTGATTCGGGGTGGAATTCCATGTCTAAAAATATTATTATTAGCTGTTTTTAAAAATCGAGTGTTTTTGCTGCCCGAGGAAGAAAACGCGTGATGCCGCGGTCAGAAAAAAAGCTGCCCAGGAGCAAAAAATTTTCTTTTCTCAAATGTAATCACGGATGCTAGAATGTGATTCGGTGGAATTCCATGTCTAAAAATATTATTATTAGCTGTTTTTAAAAATCGAGTGTTTTTGCTGCCCAGAGGAAGAAAACGCGTGATGCCGCGGTCAGAAAAAAAGCTGCCCAGGAGCAAAAAAATTTTTTTTCTCAAATGTAATAACGGATGCTAGAATGTGATTCGGGGTGGAATTCCATGTCTAAAAATATTATTATTAGCTGTTTTTAAAAATCGAGTGTTTTTGCTGCCCGAGGAAGAAAACGCGTGATGCCGCGGTCAGAAAAAAAGCTGCCCAGGAGCAAAAAATTTTTTTTTCTCAAATGTAATAACGGATGCTAGAATGTGATTCGGGGTGGAATTCCATGTCTAAAAATATTATTATTAGCTGTTTTTAAAAATCGAGTGTTTTTGCTGCCCGAGGAAGAAAACGCGTGATGCCGCGGTCAGAAAAAAAGCTGCCCAGGAGCAAAAAAATTTTTTTTCTCAAATGTAATAACGGATGCTAGAATGTGATTCGGGGTGGAATTCCATGTCTAAAAATATTATTATTAGCTGTTTTTAAAAATCGAGTGTTTTTGCTGCCCGAGGAAGAAAACGCGTGATGCCGCGGTCAGAAAAAAAGCTGCCCAGGAGCAAAAAATTTTTTTTTTCTCAAATGTAATAACGGATGCTAGAATGTGATTCGGGGTGGAATTCCATGTCTAAAAATATTATTATTAGCTGCTTTTAAAAATCGAGTGTTTTTGCTGCCCGAGGAAGAAAACGCGTGATGCCGCGGTCAGAAAAAAGCTGCCCAGGAGCAAAAAATTTTTTTTCTCAAATGTAATAACGGATGCTAGAATGTGATTTGGGTGGAATTCCATGTCTAAAAATATTATTATTAGCTGTTTTTAAAAATCGAGTGTTTTTGCTGCCCAAGGAAGAAAACGCGTGATGCCGCGGTCAGAAAAAAAGCTGCCCAGGAGCAAAAAAATTTTTTTTCTCAAATGTAATAACGGATGCTAGAATGTGATTCGGGGTGGAATTCCATGTCTAAAAATATTATTATTAGCTGTTTTTAAAAATCGAGTGTTTTTGCTGCCCGAGGAAGAAAACGCGTGATGCCGCGGTCAGAAAAAAAGCTGCCCAGGAGCAAAAAATTTTTTTTTTCTCAAATGTAATAACGGATGCTAGAATGTGATTCGGGGTGGAATTCCATGTCTAAAAATATTATTATTAGCTGTTTTTAAAAATCGAGTGTTTTTGCTGCCCGAGGAAGAAAACGCGTGATGCCGCGGTCAGAAAAAAAGCTGCCCAGGAGCAAAAAAATTTTTTTTTCTCAAATGTAATAACGGATGCTAGAATGTGATTCGGGGTGGAATTCCATGTCTAAAAATATTATTATTAGCTGTTTTTAAAAATCGAGTGTTTTTGCTGCCCGAGGAAGAAAACGCGTGATGCCGCGGTCAGAAAAAAAGCTGCCCAGGAGCAAAAAATTTTTTTTTCTCAAATGTAATAACGGATGCTAGAATGTGATTCGGGGTGGAATTCCATGTCTAAAAATATTATTATTAGCTGTTTTTAAAAATCGAGTGTTTTTGCTGCCCGAGGAAGAAAACGCGTGATGCCGCGGTCAGAAAAAAAGCTGCCCAGGAGCAAAAAAATTTTTTTTCTCAAATGTAATAACGGATGCTAGAATGTGATTCGGGGTGGAATTCCATGTCTAAAAATATTATTATTAGCTGTTTTTAAAAATCGAGTGTTTTTGCTGCCCGAGGAAGAAAACGCGTGATGCCGCGGTCAGAAAAAAAGCTGCCCAGGAGCAAAAAAATTTTTTTTCTCAAATGTAATAACGGATGCTAGAATGTGATTCGGGGTGGAATTCCATGTCTAAAAATATTATTATTAGCTGTTTTTAAAAATCGAGTGTTTTTGCTGCCCGAGGAAGAAAACGCGTGATGCCGCGGTCAGAAAAAAAGCTGCCCAGGAGCAAAAAAAATTTTTTTTCTCAAATGTAATAACGGATGCTAGAATGTGATTCGGGGTGGAATTCCATGTCTAAAAATATTATTATTAGCTGTTTTTAAAAATCGAGTGTTTTTGCTGCCCGAGGAAGAAAACGCGTGATGCCGCGGTCAGAAAAAAAGCTGCCCAGGAGCAAAAAAAATTTTTTTTCTCAAATGTAATAACGGATGCTAGAATGTGATTCGGGGTGGAATTCCATGTCTAAAAATATTATTATTAGCTGTTTTTAAAAATCGAGTGTTTTTGCTGCCCGAGGAAGAAAACGCGTGATGCCGCGGTCAGAAAAAAAGCTGCCCAGGAGCAAAAAAAATTTTTTTCTCAAATGTAATAACGGATGCTAGAATGTGATTCGGGGTGGAATTCCATGTCTAAAAATATTATTATTAGCTGTTTTTAAAAATCGAGTGTTTTTGCTGCCCGAGGAAGAAAACGCGTGATGCCGCGGTCAGAAAAAAAGCTGCCCAGGAGCAAAAAAATTTTTTTTCTCAAATGTAATAACGGATGCTAGAATGTGATTCGGGGTGGAATTCCATGTCTAAAAATATTATTATTAGCTGTTTTTAAAAATCGAGTGTTTTTGCTGCCCGAGGAAGAAAACGCGTGATGCCGCGGTCAGAAAAAAAGCTGCCCAGGAGCAAAAAATTTTTTTTTTCTCAAATGTAATAACGGATGCTAGAATGTGATTCGGGGTGGAATTCCATGTCTAAAAATATTATTATTAGCTGCTTTTAAAAATCGAGTGTTTTTGCTGCCCGAGGAAGAAAACGCGTGATGCCGCGGTCAGAAAAAAAGCTGCCCAGGAGCAAAAAATTTTTTTTCTCAAATGTAATAACGGATGCTAGAATGTGATTCGGGGTGGAATTCCATGTCTAAAAATATTATTATTAGCTGTTTTTAAAAATCGAGTGTTTTTGCTGCCCGAGGAAGAAAACGCGTGATGCCGCGGTCAGAAAAAAAGCTGCCCAGGAGCAAAAAAATTTTTTTTTCTCAAATGTAATAACGGATGCTAGAATGTGATTCGGGGTGGAATTCCATGTCTAAAAATATTATTATTAGCTGTTTTTAAAAATCGAGTGTTTTTGCTGCCCGAGGAAGAAAACGCGTGATGCCGCGGTCAGAAAAAAAGCTGCCCAGGAGCAAAAAAATTTTTTTTTCTCAAATGTAATAACGGATGCTAGAATGTGATTCGGGGTGGAATTCCATGTCTAAAAATATTATTATTAGCTGTTTTTAAAAATCGAGTGTTTTTGCTGCCCGAGGAAGAAAACGCGTGATGCCGCGGTCAGAAAAAAAGCTGCCCAGGAGCAAAAAAATTTTTTTTCTCAAATGTAATAACGGATGCTAGAATGTGATTCGGGGTGGAATTCCATGTCTAAAAATATTATTATTAGCTGTTTTTAAAAATCGAGTGTTTTTGCTGCCCGAGGAAGAAAACGCGTGATGCCGCGGTCAGAAAAAAAGCTGCCCAGGAGCAAAAAAATTTTTTTTCTCAAATGTAATAACGGATGCTAGAATGTGATTCGGGGTGGAATTCCATGTCTAAAAATATTATTATTAGCTGTTTTTAAAAATCGAGTGTTTTTGCTGCCCGAGGAAGAAAACGCGTGATGCCGCGGTCAGAAAAAAAGCTGCCCAGGAGCAAAAAAAATTTTTTTTCTCAAATGTAATAACGGATGCTAGAATGTGATTCGGGGTGGAATTCCATGTCTAAAAATATTATTATTAGCTGTTTTTAAAAATCGAGTGTTTTTGCTGCCCGAGGAAGAAAACGCGTGATGCCGCGGTCAGAAAAAAAGCTGCCCAGGAGCAAAAAAATTTTTTTTTCTCAAATGTAATAACGGATGCTAGAATGTGATTCGGGTGGAATTCCATGTCTAAAAATATTATTATTAGCTGTTTTTAAAAATCGAGTGTTTTTGCTGCCCGAGGAAGAAAACGCGTGATGCCGCGGTCAGAAAAAAAGCTGCCCAGGAGCAAAAAATTTTTTTTTTCTCAAATGTAATAACGGATGCTAGAATGTGATTCGGGGTGGAATTCCATGTCTAAAAATATTATTATTAGCTGTTTTTAAAAATCGAGTGTTTTTGCTGCCCGAGGAAGAAAACGCGTGATGCCGCGGTCAGAAAAAAAGCTGCCCAGGAGCAAAAAATTTTTTTTCTCAAATGTAATAACGGATGCTAGAATGTGATTCGGGTGGAATTCCATGTCTAAAAATATTATTATTAGCTGTTTTTAAAAATCGAGTGTTTTTGCTGCCCGAGGAAGAAAACGCGTGATGCCGCGGTCAGAAAAAAAGCTGCCCAGGAGCAAAAATTTTTTTTCTCAAATGTAATAACGGATGCTAGAATGTGATTCGGGGTGGAATTCCATGTCTAAAAATATTATTATTAGCTGTTTTTAAAATCGAGTGTTTTTGCTGCCCGAGGAAGAAAACGCGTGATGCCGCGGTCAGAAAAAAAGCTGCCCAGGAGCAAAAAAATTTTTTTTTCTCAAATGTAATAACGGATGCTAGAATGTGATTCGGGGTGGAATTCCATGTCTAAAAATATTATTATTAGCTGTTTTTAAAAATCGAGTGTTTTTGCTGCCCGAGGAAGAAAACGCGTGATGCCGCGGTCAGAAAAAAAGCTGCCCAGGAGCAAAAAAAATTTTTTTTCTCAAATGTAATAACGGATGCTAGAATGTGATTCGGGGTGGAATTCCATGTCTAAAAATATTATTATTAGCTGTTTTTAAAAATCGAGTGTTTTTGCTGCCCGAGGAAGAAAACGCGTGATGCCGCGGTCAGAAAAAAAGCTGCCCAGGAGCAAAAAATTTTTTTTCTCAAATGTAATAACGGATGCTAGAATGTGATTCGGGGTGGAATTCCATGTCTAAAAATATTATTATTAGCTGTTTTTAAAAATCGAGTGTTTTTGCTGCCCGAGGAAGAAAACGCGTGATGCCGCGGTCAGAAAAAAAGCTGCCCAGGAGCAAAAAAATTTTTTTTTCTCAAATGTAATAACGGATGCTAGAATGTGATTCGGGGGGAATTCCATGTCTAAAAATATTATTATTAGCTGTTTTTAAAAATCGAGTGTTTTTGCTGCCCGAGGAAGAAAACGCGTGATGCCGCGGTCAGAAAAAAAGCTGCCCAGGAGCAAAAAATTTTTTTTTCTCAAATGTAATAACGGATGCTAGAATGTGATTCGGGGTGGAATTCCATGTCTAAAAATATTATTATTAGCTGTTTTTAAAAATCGAGTGTTTTTGCTGCCCGAGGAAGAAAACGCGTGATGCCGCGGTCAGAAAAAAAGCTGCCCAGGAGCAAAAAAATTTTTTTTTCTCAAATGTAATAACGGATGCTAGAATGTGATTCGGGGTGGAATTCCATGTCTAAAAATATTATTATTAGCTGTTTTTAAAAATCGAGTGTTTTTGCTGCCCGAGGAAGAAAACGCGTGATGCCGCGGTCAGAAAAAAAGCTGCCCAGGAGCAAAAAAATTTTTTTTCTCAAATGTAATAACGGATGCTAGAATGTGATTCGGGGTGGAATTCCATGTCTAAAAATATTATTATTAGCTGTTTTTAAAAATCGAGTGTTTTTGCTGCCCGAGGAAGAAAACGCGTGATGCCGCGGTCAGAAAAAAAGCTGCCCAGGAGCAAAAAAATTTTTTTTTCTCAAATGTAATAACGGATGCTAGAATGTGATTCGGGGTGGAATTCCATGTCTAAAAATATTATTATTAGCTGTTTTTAAAAATCGAGTGTTTTTGCTGCCCGAGGAAGAAAACGCGTGATGCCGCGGTCAGAAAAAAAGCTGCCCAGGAGCAAAAAATTTTTTTTTCTCAAATGTAATAACGGATGCTAGAATGTGATTCGGGTGGAATTCCATGTCTAAAAATATTATTATTAGCTGTTTTTAAAAATCGAGTGTTTTTGCTGCCCGAGGAAGAAAACGCGTGATGCCGCGGTCAGAAAAAAAGCTGCCCAGGAGCAAAAAAATTTTTTTTCTCAAATGTAATAACGGATGCTAGAATGTGATTCGGGGTGGAATTCCATGTCTAAAAATATTATTATTAGCTGTTTTTAAAAATCGAGTGTTTTTGCTGCCCGAGGAAGAAAACGCGTGATGCCGCGGTCAGAAAAAAAGCTGCCCAGGAGCAAAAAATTTTTTTTCTCAAATGTAATAACGGATGCTAGAATGTGATTCGGGGTGGAATTCCATGTCTAAAAATATTATTATTAGCTGTTTTTAAAAATCGAGTGTTTTTGCTGCCCGAGGAAGAAAACGCGTGATGCCGCGGTCAGAAAAAAAGCTGCCCAGGAGCAAAAAAATTTTTTTTCTCAAATGTAATAACGGATGCTAGAATGTGATTCGGGGTGGAATTCCATGTCTAAAAATATTATTATTAGCTGTTTTTAAAAATCGAGTGTTTTTGCTGCCCGAGGAAGAAAACGCGTGATGCCGCGGTCAGAAAAAAAGCTGCCCAGGAGCAAAAAAATTTTTTTTTCTCAAATGTAATAACGGATGCTAGAATGTGATTCGGGGTGGAATTCCATGTCTAAAAATATTATTATTAGCTGTTTTTAAAAATCGAGTGTTTTTGCTGTCCGAGGAAGAAAACGCGTGATGCCGCGGTCAGAAAAAAAGCTGCCCAGGAGCAAAAAATTTTTTTTTCTCAAATGTAATAACGGATGCTAGAATGTGATTCGGGGGGAATTCCATGTCTAAAAATATTATTATTAGCTGTTTTTAAAAATCGAGTGTTTTTGCTGCCCGAGGAAGAAAACGCGTGATGCCGCGGTCAGAAAAAAAGCTGCCCAGGAGCAAAAAAATTTTTTTTCTCAAATGTAATAACGGATGCTAGAATGTGATTCGGGGTGGAATTCCATGTCTAAAAATATTATTATTAGCTGTTTTTAAAAATCGAGTGTTTTTGCTGCCGAGGAAGAAAACGCGTGATGCCGCGGTCAGAAAAAAAGCTGCCCAGGAGCAAAAAAAATTTTTTTTCTCAAATGTAATAACGGATGCTAGAATGTGATTCGGGTGGAATTCCATGTCTAAAAATATTATTATTAGCTGTTTTTAAAAATCGAGTGTTTTTGCTGCCCGAGGAAGAAAACGCGTGATGCCGCGGTCAGAAAAAAAGCTGCCCAGGAGCAAAAAAATTTTTTTTCTCAAATGTAATAACGGATGCTAGAATGTGATTCGGGGTGGAATTCCATGTCTAAAAATATTATTATTAGCTGTTTTTAAAAATCGAGTGTTTTTGCTGCCCGAGGAAGAAAACGCGTGATGCCGCGGTCAAAAAAAAGCTGCCCAGGAGCAAAAAAATTTTTTTTTCTCAAATGTAATAACGGATGCTAGAATGTGATTCGGGGTGGAATTCCATGTCTAAAAATATTATTATTAGCTGTTTTTAAAAATCGAGTGTTTTTGCTGCCCGAGGAAGAAAACGCGTGATGCCGCGGTCAGAAAAAAAGCTGCCCAGGAGCAAAAAATTTTTTTTCTCAAATGTAATAACGGATGCTAGAATGTGATTCGGGGTGGAATTCCATGTCTAAAAATATTATTATTAGCTGTTTTTAAAAATCGAGTGTTTTTGCTGCCCGAGGAAGAAAACGCGTGATGCCGCGGTCAGAAAAAAAGCTGCCCAGGAGCAAAAAAATTTTTTTTCTCAAATGTAATAACGGATGCTAGAATGTGATTCGGGGTGGAATTCCATGTCTAAAAATATTATTATTAGCTGTTTTTAAAAATCGAGTGTTTTTGCTGCCCGAGGAAGAAAACGCGTGATGCCGCGGTCAGAAAAAAAGCTGCCCAGGAGCAAAAAAATTTTTTTTTCTCAAATGTAATAACGGATGCTAGAATGTGATTCGGGGTGGAATTCCATGTCTAAAAATATTATTATTAGCTGTTTTTAAAAATCGAGTGTTTTTGCTGCCCGAGGAAGAAAACGCGTGATGCCGCGGTCAGAAAAAAAGCTGCCCAGGAGCAAAAAATTTTTTTTCTCAAATGTAATAACGGATGCTAGAATGTGATTCGGGTGGAATTCCATGTCTAAAAATATTATTATTAGCTGTTTTTAAAAATCGAGTGTTTTTGCTGCCCGAGGAAGAAAACGCGTGATGCCGCGGTCAGAAAAAAAGCTGCCCAGGAGCAAAAAATTTTTTTTTCTCAAATGTAATAACGGATGCTAGAATGTGATTCGGGGTGGAATTCCATGTCTAAAAATATTATTATTAGCTGTTTTTAAAAATCGAGTGTTTTTGCTGCCCGAGGAAGAAAACGCGTGATGCCGCGGTCAGAAAAAAAGCTGCCCAGGAGCAAAAAAAATTTTTTTCTCAAATGTAATAACGGATGCTAGAATGTGATTCGGGGTGGAATTCCATGTCTAAAAATATTATTATTAGCTGTTTTTAAAAATCGAGTGTTTTTGCTGCCCGAGGAAGAAAACGCGTGATGCCGCGGTCAGAAAAAAAGCTGCCCAGGAGCAAAAAAAATTTTTTTTCTCAAATGTAATAACGGATGCTAGAATGTGATTCAGGGTGGAATTCCATGTCTAAAAATATTATTATTAGCTGTTTTTAAAAATCGAGTGTTTTTGCTGCCCGAGGAAGAAAACGCGTGATGCCGCGGTCAGAAAAAAAGCTGCCCAGGAGCAAAAAAAAATTTTTTTCTCAAATGTAATAACGGATGCTAGAATGTGATTCGGGGTGGAATTCCATGTCTAAAAATATTATTATTAGCTGTTTTTAAAAATCGAGTGTTTTTGCTGCCCGAGGAAGAAAACGCGTGATGCCGCGGTCAGAAAAAAAGCTGCCCAGGAGCAAAAAAATTTTTTTTTCTCAAATGTAATAACGGATGCTAGAATGTGATTCGGGGTGGAATTCCATGTCTAAAAATATTATTATTAGCTGTTTTTAAAAATCGAGTGTTTTTGCTGCTCGAGGAAGAAAACGCGTGATGCCGCGGTCAGAAAAAAAGCTGCCCAGGAGCAAAAAATTTTTTTTCTCAAATGTAATAACGGATGCTAGAATGTGATTCGGGGTGGAATTCCATGTCTAAAAATATTATTATTAGCTGTTTTTAAAAATCGAGTGTTTTTGCTGCCCGAGGAAGAAAACGCGTGATGCCGCGGTCAGAAAAAAAGCTGCCCAGGAGCAAAAAATTTTCTTTTCTCAAATGTAATAACGGATGCTAGAATGTGATTGGGGTGGAATTCCATGTCTAAAAATATTATTATTAGCTGTTTTTAAAAATCGAGTGTTTTTGCTGCCCGAGGAAGAAAACGCGTGATGCCGCGGTCAGAAAAAAAGCTGCCGAGGAGCAAAAAAATTTTTTTTTCTCAAATGTAATAACGGATGCTAGAATGTGATTCGGGGTGGAATTCCATGTCTAAAAATATTATTTTTAGCTGTTTTTAAAAATCGAGTGTTTTTGCTGCCCGAGGAAGAAAACGCGTGATGCCGCGGTCAGAAAAAAAGCTGCCCAGGAGCAAAAAATTTTTTTTTTCTCAAATGTAATAACGGATGCTAGAATGTGATTCGGGGTGGAATTCCATGTCTAAAAATATTATTATTAGCTGTTTTTAAAAATCGAGTGTTTTTGCTGCCCGAGGAAGAAAACGCGTGATGCCGCGGTCAGAAAAAAAGCTGCCCAGGAGCAAAAAAAATTTTTTTTCTCAAATGTAATAACGGATGCTAGAATGTGATTCGGGGTGGAATTCCATGTCTAAAAATATTATTATTAGCTGTTTTTAAAAATCGAGTGTTTTTGCTGCTCGAGGAAGAAAACGCGTGATGCCGCGGTCAGAAAAAAAGCTGCCCAGGAGCAAAAAAATTTTTTTTTCTCAAATGTAATAACGGATGCTAGAATGTGATTCGGGGTGGAATTCCATGTCTAAAAATATTATTATTAGCTGTTTTTAAAAATCGAGTGTTTTTGCTGCCCGAGGAAGAAAACGCGTGATGCCGCGGTCAGAAAAAAAGCTGCCCAGGAGCAAAAAATTTTTTTTTCTCAAATGTAATAACGGATGCTAGAATGTGATTCGGGGTGGAATTCCATGTCTAAAAATATTATTATTAGCTGCTTTTAAAAATCGAGTGTTTTTGCTGCCCGAGGAAGAAAACGCGTGATGCCGCGGTCAGAAAAAAAGCTGCCCAGGAACAAAAAAATTTTTTTTTCTCAAATGTAATAACGGATGCTAGAATGTGATTCGGGGTGGAATTCCATGTCTAAAAATATTATTATTAGCTGTTTTTAAAAATCGAGTGTTTTTGCTGCCCGAGGAAGAAAACGCGTGATGCCGCGGTCAGAAAAAAAGCTGCCCAGGAGCAAAAAATTTTTTTTTTCTCAAATGTAATAACGGATGCTAGAATGTGATTCGGGGTGGAATTCCATGTCTAAAAATATTATTATTAGCTGTTTTTAAAAATCGAGTGTTTTTGCTGCCCGAGGAAGAAAACGCGTGATGCCGCGGTCAGAAAAAAAGCTTCCCAGGAGCAAAAAATTTTTTTTTCTCAAATGTAATAACGGATGCTAGAATGTGATTTGGGGTGGAATTCCATGTCTAAAAATATTATTAGCTGTTTTTAAAAATCGAGTGTTTTTTGCTGCCCTTGGAAGAAAAAACGCGTGATGCCGCGGTCAGAAAAAAAGCTGCCCAGGAGCAAAAAATTTTCTTTTCTCAAATGTAATCACGGATGCTAGAATGTGATTCGGGGTGGAATTCCATGTCTAAAAATATTATTATTAGCTGTTTTTAAAAATCGAGTGTTTTTGCTGCCCGAGGAAGAAAACGCGTGATGCCGCGGTCAGAAAAAAAGCTGCCCAGGGCAAAAAAATTTTTTTTTCTCAAATGTAATAACGGATGCTAGAATGTGATTCGGGGGGCAATTCCATGTCTAAAAATATTATTATTAGCTGTTTTTAAAAATCGAGTGTTTTTGCTGCCCGAGGAAGAAAACGCGTGATGCCGCGGTCAGAAAAAAAGCTGCCCAGGAGCAAAAAAATTTTTTTTTCTCAAATGTAATAACGGATGCTAGAATGTGATTCGAGGTGGAATTCCATGTCTAAAAATATTATTATTAGCTGTTTTTAAAAATCGAGTGTTTTTGCTGCCCGAGGAAGAAAACGCGTGATGCCACGGTCAGAAAAAAAGCTGCCCAGGAGCAAAAAAATTTTTTTTGCTCAAATGTAATAACGGATGCTAGAATGTGATTCGGGGGGCAATTCCATGTCTAAAAATATTATTATTAGCTGTTTTTAAAAATCGAGTGTTTTTGCTGCCCGAGGAAGAAAACGCATGATGCCGCGGTCAGAAAAAAGCTGCCCAGGAGCAAAAAAATTTTTTTTCTCAAATGTAATAACGGATGCTAGAATGTGATTCGAGGTGGAATTCCATGTCTAAAAATATTATTATTAGCTGTTTTTAAAAATCGAGTGTTTTTGCTGCCCGAGGAAGAAAACGCGTGATGCCACGGTCAGAAAAAAAGCTGCCCAGGAGCAAAAAAATTTTTTTTTCTCAAATGTAATAACGGATGCTAGAATGTGATTCGGGGTGGAATTCCATGTCTAAAAATATTATTATTAGCTGTTTTTAAAAATCGAGTGTTTTTGCTGCCCGAGGAAGAAAACGCGTGATGCCGCGGTTAGAAAAAAAGCTGCCCAGGAGCAAAAAAATTTTTTTTTCTCAAATGTAATAACGGATGCTAGAGTGATTCTTTGTTCTTCTGTGATTTTTGGCATTCCTGATTTCCCTATGTACTGTTTTATTTTGTCTTCCTCTATTTTCCCCTGATTATATAGGTTCACATAAAATTTCTTAATAATTTCTTTTTTGGCCTCTTTACTATATTGAATTTCTCCTTTATCATCTTTCAATTGGTATATCATTCTTTTTTCTGTTCTTTTTTCAGTTTATAGGCTAGCCATCTGCCCGTTTTATTTGCGTATTCGAAATAGTTTTGTTTCGCCATTTTTATTTTTTGGGCTAGTTCTATTTGGTTTATCAAATTCAATTTATGCTTAATCATTTCCCATTCTTCTCTTATTGTTTTGTTCTGGGGCTTTTCCTGGAGTTTTTGTTCTATTTGTGTTAGGTCTTTCTCTAAATTATCTAATTGTTTTTTCTTCTCTTTATTCTTTTTCCTCGTACATGCTATTACTAGGCCCCTTATATATGCTTTTAAAGTATCCCATGTGTTTTGTAAAGAGGTTTCCTCTATTTTATTTATCTGGAAGAATATTTTTACTTCTTTTTCTAACATCAAATTAAATTCTTTTTCTTTACATAATCTTTGGTTCATTGTCCATCTCTTACGTCTTCTTTCCCCTTTCCAATTTATAAATAGTGGATTGTGGTCTGCCCATTGGTTTGTGCCTATCTCAATTTTTTTCTACTTCTATTTTGATATTTGGGGTCATCCATGCCATGTCCAGTCTTGACCAGGAGTTATGCGGATGGGAGTAAAAGGTATATTGGGCCTCTTCTTCATGTGTTTCCCTCCATACGTCTGCCAAGTTTAGTTCTTCAGCCATAGTGAAGAATTCTTTTGGAAGTATTTCTTTTTTCTTTTGTTTTTTTTCCCCAGTTTTGTAGTCTTTCTTTGCATTTACTATTGCATTATAATCCCCTATTACACAAATATCGTCATATTCTAATTCTGCTAGTTTTATATGTAGGTCTTTAAAAAAAAACCTGTAGTTTTTGGTTAGGTGCATAAATCCCTACAATTAACATTTTCCTCTTTCCTATTTCTAATTCAACCATCACCACTCTACCTTGCTCATCGGTATAGACTAGTTTAGATTGTATTTTTTCTTTTACGTAAATCACTACTCCTTTTTTCTTTTTTTGGGCTAGAGATAAATATAGTTTTCCTAATTTGGGGTTTTCTAGGATTTTTTGATAATCTTTTTGAATGTGTACTTCTTGCAGACATATCACATCTGCTTCTAATTTTCGTAATTTTGTGAAAATTTGATTCCTTTTCTTTGGGGCATTTAAGCCATTAATGTTTACCGAAAAGAGTTTGATCTGTTCATCCATTGCCTATCGTATCTGTTTTTTTGTGTTTCTTGTTTCCATCCGTTCCCTAGGTTTTGCACCTTCTCTCTGTTCTCTCTCTTTTTCTTGCCTCTGTCTTATTTCTTTTTCTTCCTTTGTTTCTATTGGTTCTTCTTCTTGACTTTTACTATCTGTTTCCTCCTTGCTTTCCTGTTCTACTTCTAGTCTAAAATGTGTGTTATGAAATTCTCTTGCCTTTTCTAGAGTATCTATTTTATATTTTTTGTCTTCCCACGTAACTAAGATCCCCTCTATTGGCAGCCATCTATACATTATCTTATATTTGATCAATAGTTGTGTTAAAAACTGATATTGTTGTCGTAGATTTCTTACTCTTCGGGGTATCTGTTTTAAAATTATAATTTCTTTTTCATTATAGATCACCGTTTCTTCTCTAGATTTCTTATAGGCTTCATCTCGGATTGATTTTTTTAAAAATTTAACATGGACTTCTCTCGCCAATCTGTGTCTTCTTATATAATTTGTTTGTACACGATAAGTTTCTTCCAATTGTCCTTTTATTTCTTCTGGCTCTTTTTGTATCATTCCTGCAATAATCTCCACCATCTTTCCTTCTAAATCCTCATTTTTTTCTTCTGGAACATTTTGAAAACGCAAGAAGTATGAGGCCTTTTCCATTTCGAGCATGGCCAAGGAGTCTGACATTTCTTTGTTTAGTTGTAGGGTTTTTTGTTCCATTGCTTCTACTTTTAATTCCACGTGATCTATTTTTGTTTCCGTTTTCCTAATTCTCTGTTCATTTTCTGCTATAGAATTTTGAATGCCCCCAATTTTATCCTTCATAGTCTTGATATCTTCCTTGACTTCTCCTAATTCATTTCTAATCTCTGCATGGAACGTTCTCATTTCTTCCTGATTTTCAGCTATTTTTTCTTGTGTTTGGAGCAGTGTTTCCTGGATCTTTTGAAACATATCTTGTATTACATTAGGTGCCATTTCCAGTTTTTCTTTTTCTTTTTCTTTCCCCATCATGCTATCTATTGTTTTTTGTTGTGAGGAGGAAGGAGTCATTACTAACGTATTGGTTGTAGGTTTTTTCCCTGTCTTTGTTATGGTGGATGTTGTAGACATTTTTAATATTCGTGTAAAGCTTTCCAACCTTAACATCAATTATTAAATTATTCCTTAATATCTCTTTTCCCCTCCAAATACTACTTATACACCACACAACTTATATATAGTTATATTATATTATATTGCCAGTTATCCCAATTGAGCAATTAATTCTTATTCACAGTATAAATCTATTTACTTATCAATCAAGATTTTAATTTAATTTTCTTAATTTTCTAATTAGCAATCTTTCCAATTACCCCCTTTATCAATCAGTCTATCTCAGAGATACAGTCAACTCATCTGTTATTTTGTATAAAAATCAGTCTTTCACTTTAACAATAATTCCTTGTCTAACTACAATTTCACAATACAATTTATAGCTATAAAAATAATATCAACTTATATATTTCTTTCAAATATTAAACTTATTAATTAATTAAACAGTTCAAAATTAATAATTCACTTAATTTTTATTTTCTTTAGTCCTTATTGTCTTCTTGCTTTACCTCTCTCAATCTGTTCTTTCACAGTCAAAGAAAAACGTGATCTGTGTCCATCTCAGTCAGTTTTTTTTTTTTAATTCTTCTCCCAGTAATCGGATCTCTGCATTCAGTTTTCAAATCTTTTTTTTTTTAAACTTAAGTTCTTATTGTCCAAAGTTATTTGTAAATCCAAAGTTCAAAATCCAGACCGGTTTTCTGTATCCGTGAAATTCACTACTTAGTCCTGTATTTCAGTCTCTGCCCTCAGTTTTCGATGTTTGGGTTTTGAATCAGTTATAATTCCCAGGTCCAAATGGCTTGTCTATATCCACAGAGTCCACAGGCTGCTCCCTTTGCTCAGCTGTAAAAGTCCGCACTCACACCGCTTCGAGCGCTATTTCTCCTTTTCTTATGTTTGCTTAGTCATTCTATGGGATTCTCTCTTCCACGCTGTAGCTGTTTCCCCTTTTTTCCTTCTCCTCTTGTATCGCCGCTGTTGTAACTCACTTGGCTTCTTCTGATTCGATCGCGCGTCCCCGTTTGCCGCCTCTATTGTAGGTGATCTATCTGACAGTCACTCGGATCTTTCACGAGTGTCAAAGTCGGGGCCAATCTTATCTCCTCGGGGATGATTTTCCACAGGGAGGGAGCCACCACGGAGAAGGCACTTCTTCTTGGTCCCACCAGATGGACCTCTTTCGGAGAGGGACTTGAAACATCCTAAGTGTCAAGGACCAACACCTTTAAGGCAGCATCTCCAGATTTCATCCTGGGCAACGACAATTAGAGTTTTCTGTTTCTGTTCAATGCTTGGTATTAACATCCTCTGATAAAGGAATGGGCAAGGTTTAGGTCCAAATGTTTAGAAAAGATACTCAGTGTGCAAATACATGGTTTGAGGGACCAACTGGCTGGTGTAAAACAGCTGAGAGGTGGGTTTCAGCAAGTTCTCACCAGTTCTGGACAACCGGTAGTAAAAATTCTGTCTGGCCCCGCCCCATCTATTCTCTGCCCCCCAAACCCCAGCTGATCAAGAGGAAATGGGGATTTTGCAGTAACCTTCCCCTGGAGTGGGGGAGGGAATGGAGATTTTACAGCAGAGGTCTTCAAACTTGGCAGCTTTAAGACTTTTTTTTTTTTAATTTGATTTATATGCCGCCCTTCTCCGGAGACTCAGGGCGGCTTACAATGCGCTAAGCAATAGCCTTCATCCTTTTGTATATTTATACAAAGTCAGCTTATTGCCCCCACAAACTGGGTCCTCATTTCACCTACCTTTGAAAGGATGGAAGGCTGAGTCAACCTTGAGCCTGGCGAGATTCGAACCTGCAGTAATTGCAGGCAGCTGGTCTTAATAACAGGGTGCTTTAGACCACTGTACTACCAAGGCTGGCATAGCTGGTTGGAGAATTCTGGGAGTTGAAGTCCACAAGTCTTAAAGCTGCCAAGTTTGAGGACCCCTGTTTTACAGTATCTTTCCCCTGCCACGCCCACCAAGCCATGCCACACCCACCAAACCACACCCACAGAACCGGTAGTAAAAAAAATGAAACCCACCACTGAAACAGCTGTCTACATTTCTGTGCTTTTGCACTTGTGTTGAACTGAGAGTAAATGCACAGTAACCGCAGCGATGGCTCCCCCAGTCCTGGAAATTGTGGTGCTGAAGCTGGAAACTCACACCCCTGGCTCCACGCTGCCAGGAAAACCAACTTGAGCCGCATGACTCAGGAAGAAGATATGCAGCTTTTCATCTTTGTTTTATCTATGTGTCAAATTTGGAGACGGCCTATCTCCCTCGCAGAGCCACTCTTCATCCTGCACTCAGGTTGCAGAAATCGTCTGGCTCTTCCTTTCGCTGTCTCTGTTCGCCGGCAAATGCCTGGGAGTCAGTTTATGTCATCTCCTGTCCGGATTCTAAGCAGATCTATAAAACACATCAGTTGGAATTGGAGGTGTACACAAGGGAGAGTGGGAGGGAATCCAATTAAAGAACGAACGTCAAGCACAGTTTCTCCAGATTGTGTTTCTGGCCTCTGGTTGAGTACAGGTAGTCCTACATTTATAATCATTCATTTAGGAACCACTTTGCAGTTATAACCACACTGAAAAAAAGCGACTACAGCTGGCCCTCACTCTTACGACCAGAATAACAGAACAGAATAACAGAGTTGGAAGGGACCTTGTGGGTCATCTAGTCCAACCCCCCCACACCCAAGCGGAAGACCCTACACCCTTTCTGACAAATGGCAGTCCAGGCTCTACTTGAAAGCCTCCAGTGATGAAGCTCCCACAACTTCCGAAGGCAACTTCTGTTCAATGGGTTGATTGTTCTCCTTGTCAGGAAATTCCTCCTTATTTCCAGGTTGAATCTCTCCTTGGTCAGTTTCCATCCATTATTCCTTGTCAGCCTTCAGGTGCTTTGGAAAATAGCCTGACCCCCTCCTCTCTGTGGGAGCCCCTCAAATATTAGAAGACTGCTGTCATGTCTCCCCTGGTCCTTCTCTTCACTAGACTAGCCAGGCTCAGTTCCTGCAACCGTTCATTGTATATTTTAGTTTCCAGTCCCCTAATCATCCTGGTTGCTCTTCTCTGCACCATTGCAGAATTCTCTCAGCCATGTGATCAAAATTTGGCCTTCCCAACAAAACCTCCCAAGGAGCCTCGCACACACCCTCCAGACCCTCCAACAGCACGCAAATCCGGGAGTAAACCAGTGGTGGGTTTCAAATTTTTTTACTACCGGTTCGGTGGGTGTGGCAGGGGAGGGATACTGTAAAATCTCCATTCCCACCCCACTCCAGGGGAAGGTGACTGCAAAATCCCCATTTCCTCCCTATCAGCTGGGACTCAGGAGGCAGAGAATAGCTGGGGGGCAGGGCCAGTCAGAATTTTTACTACCGATTCTCTGAACTACTCAAAAATTCTCCAGAAACTGGTCAGAACCTGCTGAAACCCACCTCTGAAGTAAACACAACCCCGGAACAGGCTAAAACCACAACATAGAGTTAGCGAAAGGCACAATTTGGGGCTGTGAGAGGGATGGCTTGGCTTGGCTTGGCTTGGCTTGGCTTGGCTTGGCTTGGCTTGGCTTGGCTTGGCTTGGCTTGGCTTGGCTTGGCTTGGCTTGGCTTGGCTTGGCTCGGCTTGGCTCGGATCGGCTCAGATTGGATCGGATCGGATCGGACTGGCTCGGCTTAGCTCGGCTCAGCTCAGCTCGGCTCGGCTCGGCTCAGCTCGGCTTGGCTCGGCTCGGCTCGGCTCGGCTCGGCTCGGCTCGGCTCGGCTCGGCTCGGCTTGGCTTGGCTTGGCTTGGCTTGGCTTGGCTTGGCTTGGCTTGGCTTGGCTTGGCTTGGCTTGGCTCGGATTGGATTGGATTGGCTCGGCTTGGCTTGGCTCGGCTTGGCTCGGCTTGACTCAGCCTCAGCGCAGCTCAGCTCAGCTCGGCTCGGCTTGCTTTCCTCCCCAACCTCTTCTCCCTGCCAACTACATTACTTCCCAGAACGACCTGCTGCTGCTGCTGCTGGCAGAGTAACGGTTCCCATTGACTCTTGCTGATGCCAGGGTTCCTCGAAAGCCCCGCTTCTCCGCCCAAGCTGGAGAAAGAGGCGCGCGGGCGACTGGCAACCAGGCGCACCCGAGTTTGCGCGCGGCGCTCAGCAGCCGCTTCGCCCCTTTTTGGCTGGCAAGGCGAGGGAGCCGCGGGTTCAGCGGAGGGGGCGTGCCCGCTTTTTGCCAAGGACAAATCTGCGCATGCCTCCACCGGGGAGGGGGAGGGAACGGGAGGCTTCCTCTACCCCCCACCCCCACCCCTCCCCACCCCTCCAGTAGGTGGCTCCGGCTCCAACCTCTCCGCGCTCGTCTTTCGCGGCAGCGCCAGGAGTCGGAGGTCGGACTGGAGCAGCGCCGGGCGCGGAGCCCCCTTCCCGCCGCGAGAAAAGCCCAGCCGCCTCCCCTCGGGGAAAGGGGGATCGGGGCTTCGTGCCCATCAGGCGCGGCGGCGGAGCCCCGGAGGAGCCGCCGTTGCCCAATTCAACCCGGAGGCGGAGGGAGTCTCTAAAGGGGGCGCTCTCCGTGGTGCTGAATCGCGCTCCATCTCCGGACGGCCGTGGTTGCGAGCGCCCCTACGGCTGTCTAAAGGGCTCCATCTAATCCCCTCTTCCCTGGGTCGAACCCAGCCTGGCCCTGCCCGGATCGCCGGGCTCTCCAGTTGAGCGCACCCCTCTCCTCCCCAGAAGACCCCCGTCCCCCCCCCCCCACCAGTTCCGTGGGAATCATGGCTGCGTTGACAAAGGTTGCCTTCGCCTCGACCCTGCTGGCGGCGCTTTGGGGTAGGTGCTGGGGAAGGGGTTGGGGGGGTGAGAGGAAGGGTCTCTCCTTCCTGGAACAATGGGAGCCCTGGTGGAAAGACGGGGCGCGGTGGGGAGGGGGCAAAGTTGGGGGGGAGGGGGATGGATTTGGCAGGGCAAGGCAGGAGGACCCTGCGAGGGAAGAGCGGCGGTTCGGAGGCGCGCTCTGGTGGCTTTGCACCGCTCCTTGGGGGGAACGAGAGAGGCTGCCATGGTGAGAAGCGCGGCTTTCTAATTAAAAGCTGCCTGTTGTTGTTTTGTGGCGGTTTTGCTCAGCTGGAAATCGGGCAGGCAAACTCAGGCGCCTGGCGGATTGCTGTGGCAGGTGAAGGCTGTGTAACGGGAGGAGAAGCAAGGCAGGGAATCTGAAGGGATCTCGGCTAACCGAGAGAGTTTCGGGCTTTTTCTAAAAGAGCCAACAGCCGTCTCGTTTGAGTTTTAAGCCCTCTCCTTCCAATTCTGGAAGGGTTTTTTTTTTTTTTAATTTGATTTATATGTCGCCCTTCTCTGGAGACTCAGGGCGGCTTACAATGCGTTAAGCAATAGCCTTCATCCTTTTGTATATTTATACAAAGTCAGCTTATTGCCCCCACAAACTGGGTCCTCAATTTACCTACCTTAGAAAGGATGGAAGGCTGAGTCGATCTTGAGCCCGGTGAGATTCGAACATACAGTAATTGCAGACAGCTGGTGTTAATCACAATGCTATCAGTCTGCTGAGCCACCAGGCTTAGACATCTTGGATGTTTGTTTTTTCTTCCTCCGGAATTAAGCTTTTTGTGTTTAAAATCCTGTACAAGAGGTGCATTTCTAGACTTCTTCTCAAACAGTTTTACCCAAAAGTATTTTGGTTTGGCTTCGGTTTGTTGTTGGCTTGCCAGCTCACATTGGCCGATGTTAGATCTGGTTTTGCTAAACTTCACAGGGGATGCTAGTCTGTAAAGAAATCGAACCCAACATACACACCCCAAAAAACAACCCCATCCTAGCTTGGGTCTGAGTCCATTTCAAGTGACACAAGGGTTCACTTCTAGGAATGGGACCCCCGGGCTAATGACTCTACCCTCCACCCCAATTTTGAGTATGTGCCATCAAGTTGGTGTCAATTCTTAGCAAGCCAGTTTGGTCTAGTGGTGAAGGCACCAGGATACAAATCAGGAGACTGTGAGTTCTAGTCCTTCCTTAGGCATGAAAGTTGGCTGGGTGACTTTGGGTCAAACATCAGGAGATAGTGAGTTCTAATCCTGCCTTAGGCATGAAAGCTGGCTGGATGACTTTGGGTCAATCACCAGGAGACTGAGAGTTCTAGTCCTGCCTTAGGCATAGAAAGCTGGCTGGGTGACTTTGGGCCAATCACCAGGAGATGGTGAGTTCTAGTCCTGCATTAGGCATAGAAAGTTGGCTGAGTGACTTTGGATCAAACACCAGGAGATGGTGAGTTCTAGTCTTGCCTTAGGCATGAAAGCTGGCTGGGTGACTCTGGGTCAATCACCAGGAGAAGGTGAGTTCTAGTCCTGCCTTAGGCATGAAAGCTGGCTGGGTGACTTTGGGTCAAACACCAGGAGATGGTGAGTTCTAGTCCTGCCTTAGGCATGAAAGCTGGCTGGGTGACTTTGGGTCAAACACCAGGAGATGGTGAGTTCTAGTCTTGCCTTAGGCATGAAAGTTGGCTGGGTGACTTTGGGTCAAACACCAGGAGAAGGTGAGTTCTAGTCCTGCCTTAGGCATGAAAGTTGGCTGGGTGACTTTGGGTCAAACACCAGGAGATGGTGAGTTCTAGTCCTGCCTTAGGCATGAAAGCTGGCTGGATGATTTTGGGTCAAGCACCAGGAGAAGGTGAGTTCTAGTCCTGCCTTAGGCATGAAAGTTGGCTGGGTGACTTTGGGTCAAACACCAGGAGATGGTGAGTTCTAGTCCTGCCTTAGGCATGAAAGCCACTGGGTGACTGGGCCAGTCATTCTGCCTCAGCCTGACTCACAGAGTTGTTGTTGTGGGGAAAGAAAGGAGGAGAAAGGAGATTAGGCATCTTCACCCCGTTGAGTCACTTATTGAATATTAAGGCAAGATTAAAAATCAAATCAATCAATACTCTCCCTAACACCTGCCCACTTTTAGGTCCTGATCTTCTTCCCTTTCCCCCCCACCCCCCTCATGCTCTTTGCTTCCCCTTCTGGCCCAACCACTCCACCTTTTGAGGCAACAGGGATGGGAAAGGCCATTTGTCTTCCTTTCTGTTTCTAGTCTTGACAGTTTCACTCAGGTTTCTTGAGGATAGGAAAGAGACAGATTCACAGCCCCTCCCCTTTTGTTCTCTTCCTCATCTCCCCTGCCTTCTCCAGCCCGTCTCTTTACTTTTCAAGCAGCAGCAGCTTGAATGAGATGGCACTCACCGCCTGGAGGGGCCCAACAATAACGGTGGCCCCATTTGAACTCGTTGACCTAAAAACACTGAGCCACAAACATCACTATCCTGCCCTGTATGGATACAGCAGGGCCCGCAATAACGAAGCAAAGCATGAAAAGTGACCTCAATTCCACTCCCGGTGAAAGGGACTTTTTTTTAAAAAAAGCAATTTATTTATTTATTTTATTTAGTTAGTTAGTTTGTCAAGCACGTATGAGAAAACAAGGATAAGTAAGAACATAAACATAGTGTTGTGGCCCGTCAGCGGCCTGTGCAGCTAGTAGCTGATTCCGACAGCGAGGAGGCTGGTGTGGTGCTGTGCCAGCAGTCTATGCAGCTGGCACTCGAGTCGGACAATGAGGAGGCTAGAGAAGATGTGGTGCCAGAGGCGGAGATTCAGCCAGGGCCTTCTGAACCTCCAGAAGCTCCCTTAAGTGAAGAGGATGAAGAGGAGGAGCCTCTTCTCAATGCATGGGCACGCAGAGCTGCCAAAAGGCAGGAGTGGCTCCTTAGGAGGAGGTCTCCTGGAGAGTAAGGCTTGGGCTAATTGGCCACTCCCTTAGCTATTTAAGGAGGAACGCCGACTGAAGCAATTTGCAGGGAACAGCTTCATTCACATATCTTCGTGTCTTGTCTTGCTTATCTTATCAGCTTCCTGCAAATTGCTTCTGGGCACTCTGCCAACCACAGTAAGCTTTCAGTATTACTTTTTGAATTCCTGGCGGCTGTTAATGCAGTTAATTAACAGCCATTGTTGTAAAAAAATTGGTTTATTTAGTAAACTAAGGTTTGAATGAACTTATGTGTGCTGCATTCTTTGGGGTCCGTAGCTGGGGCAGAACACGTATAAACATATAAGTATAAACAGGTAAAAGTACCCTGTTTCCCTGAAAATAAGACCCAACTGGAAAATAAGTCCTAGCATGATTTTTCAGGACGCTCGTAATATAAGCCCTACCCCCAAAATAAGCCACAGTTAAGACTGTCAGCCAGATGGATGCATTTAGTACCGCATTTCCCAAAAAATAAGACCTAACCAGAAAATAAGCCCTAATGCGTCTTTTGGAGCAAAAAATTAATATAAAACCCGGTCTTATTTTCTGGGAAACACAGTATATACATAATAAATGAGTATGAATAAATGGGAACAGTAGGACAGGGACGGTAGGCAGGCTGGTGTGCTTACCACCCACATCCCTTCTGCGTTCCCATGTCATATTGTCTGCTTAAATGTCACAACCCCAGATCCCTACGAGAGAGCTGCAAAGGTGTCGGGCAACTTTTCTGCTTGAAAAGTGCAGTGATTGGGCGGAAGGAAAAGGAAAAGGAAATGGAGATGTGGGTCTCTATTACTAAAACACAGAGTTGTGTGGATCACTTTGGACATAGAAAAGCCCATTGGGAGACTAAACCTACAAGCCTCTGTAAATCATCATCATTTAACGACCCCATAATCCCTTGCAGGGTGGAGTCTGGGCAACTGAATGGAGCTGAGTGTTTACTGGCCGGAGGCCTTTCCTGTCGCCAATGCGGAGTTTTGTTCAGCAGATATAATTCTCATTGTGCCCAGAGAGAGAAATATCTGCCTCTACCTAGGATCGAACTCACAGCCGCCTGATTGTCCACCTCTAGGCCGCCACACCACTCTTACAGGCCTCTGTAAATGTTTGTCCTCCATCTGTGGAAAGACACTGTTCTGCCAAAATCTGGAAGCTCTTGAACTTGAGGTTTAATCGAGTTTAGCATTGTTCATATGACCAGCCCTAAGCAACTTTTTTTTCTGATCTGTCTGTCTTGGATTTCATCTTACAATCATTAGCCAACATGCTAACTAGGTTGCTGGAATTTAACACATATGAATGAAGAGACACATTGGGGGAAGGTGATAATTCAGCCCTTTTTCTAAACTGGCAAAGTTATTTTGAATGTTGTTTTTATCTTCTAGAATTTATTAGGAGTTCCACCAAGGTTTGTACTGTCCGTTGGTGTGATAAGTATTTTTTTTTTTTTTTTGCTTTAATGTTTATGCCGCCCTTCTCCGGACACTCAGGGTGGCTTACAGTGCGTTAAGCAATAGCCTTCATACTTTTGTATATTTTATACAAAGTCAGCTTATTGCCCCCACAATCTGGGTCCTCATTTCACCTACCTTTGAAAGGATGGAAGGCTGAGTCAACCTTGAGCCTGGTGAGATTTGAACTTGCAGTAATTGCAAGCAGCGGATGTTAATAACAGTGCTTTAGTCCACTGTACTACAGGCTTTTCTTCTTTAGCAAAGTTTTGAATGAAACATAGAAGGGTATGAGGCTCAAAGTTGAAGCTTGATGTGCCTTTTTCCAGGTCTGATGAGGAATCATTGATGAGCTGTCTCTTGAGCTGGGATGAGTTGCACTGATGACATTGCCTACTTGGTGTCGTGACCTAGGCCCAAGCAGTTATTACCAGACACAATCAGTCCTAAACAAACATATTTTAAGAAAAACATATTGAGCAGCATGTAATTTCCTCTGTCTTGTGCATTGATCTTCCTTTTTCTTTCTTTTCTGACTTGGTGACGGTTGGGTCTCTCCTGGCCGCACATCTTCTCCACCTTCAAACTGGGCTGCATCATCTCCGTCATTATCCAGTGGGCATTTGTTTCTCCGTTTGCGTCGAGGTCCCTTCAGAAACCGAGGCCGTGCAGGGATCACGCATGAAGCTCATGTGCATTTCCTGTATGAAGCGAGAAGAGGTTTTGGCAAACACCGTGGTGAAGTGGTTCTACAAGCCCGAAGGAGGACAAGACGTAGCTGTGAGTGATTACTTCTGTACCTTGAATGCTTGGACCATGGGAGATGGGAGGGGGGGAATGGGAACAGGGCAGGGTGAAATGCTCCGAAGTCTGCTACTGGTTCACTTTGCTACCGGTACTCGGTGTGTTATGTGCCAAACGCGCACTTCACACACGCATGCACTGTGCATGCCAAAACGTACTTTGGATGCACATGGACAGTGCGTGCCAAATGCACGCTTCGTGCACATGCACAGCCACTACCGTGCAGCGCTGAAAAAGGAGGTTTAAGAAGCCTTTCGTAAGGTAAGTAGAACAGCGAAGGTGGGGGAACATCTGTGCCGACGATTTAGATTTGCTAGAAAGCAGAATTTCTTGCTTTCTAACGAATATAAATTGCACGGCATAGCTGATCGTCAGAAATACCGGTTCGTCCGAATTGGTAGCATTTTTTTTACTACTGGTTCACCCGAACCGGTAGTAATAAAAGCTACCGGTTCGGGCAAACCGGTCCGAACCGTTAGCATTTCATCCCTGGAACAGGGTCTCAGAAAGTTTGCAGATTTCAGCTAAACATTAGGAGAACTGTCCAGATTGTAGGAGGATGAATGGAAAGGAGATCTGATTTATAATACTTTTTTAAATTTTGTTTTTAAATTCATAAACATTTTGAATACAGTGTATTGCCAGGGTATCTCATTTACAAAAGAAAAACAAAGAAAAGACAATAAAAAATATTAACACATATACCGGTAACAATAGTAATAATGTAACAGAACAGTTTTGGCTAAATTTCTTTTTATATTAGCTTATTTATAATTCTGTTGAGTGTATTGGCATATTTATAGTTATAAACCATCTTTATATTTAATTCATACATAGCAAGAATCTTTCTTCATCTAATTTTCTACCTCTTATCTCTAACCACTCATAAAATCTCTTCCATATCAAGTCATATTCTGTGTCTTCTTTATCTTTAATTTTTAAAGTCAGTCTGTCCATCTCAGCACAGTCTAACATTTTCCGAATTACATCTGGTGGAATATTCTCATTTTTCCAGCATTTTGCAAATACAATCCTTGATGCTGTCGGTACATGCAAAACTAAATATGTAGTCCAGTGATGGGTTTCAAATTTTTTTACTACCGGTTCTGTGGGTGTGGCTTGGTGGGCGTGGCATGGGAATGATACTGTGAAAAATCTCCATTCCCTCCCCACTCCAGGGAAGGATACTGCAAAATCCCCATTTCATCCCGATCAGCTGGGACTTGGGAGGCAGAGGATAGATTGGGGCGGGGCCAGTCAGAAATTTTACTATTGGTTCTCCGAACTATTCAAAATTTCCACTACAGGTTCTCCAGAACTGATCAGAACCTGCTGAAACCCACCTCTGATGTAGTCCCTTTATCATATATTTTTCTTGACTGTACACCGCCTTGA
>NW_026843895.1:0-106541 GCF_029531705.1 Pantherophis guttatus
CTTTAATCTTCCTTGATATATTGAAATTTTAACTCTGTAATAATAAATTTGGTAGCAAATATACCCTGCCCAGGCATCTAGCAATATTAAAGTCAAACAAAAAGGCAGAACATGATAAGATTATTATTAATTCAATTTTATTATTAATTCAATTTGTATGCCGCCCCTCTCCGAAGACTCAGGGCGGCATACAAAAAGATTACTTTTTTATTTTCCTAACAATGAAAAAAAAAATCTGGAAGTGATTTAGTTGGTGGGGAAAAAAAAACACTAACAACTTGTTACTTAAGACAGGTTATGTCCCAATTTTAGGAGGACTAGATGGGTCAACCTATTTTCCAAAGCACCAGAAATCAAGACAAGAAATAATGGATGGAATCCATTGGATGAGAAGTGAAACATCTTCAAGGAAGTACAAGAAAGTCCAGTTGCCTTTCGAAAAAGCACCTCTGGGACAACCACGACTTGGATGCCTCTCTATAGACAATGGATGGAAACTAAATAAGAAGAGAAGCAACCTAGAACTAAGGTGACATTATCTAACAGTGAGAGCAATTAGCCAGCAGAACGACTTGTCTTCAGAAGTTGTGGGTGCTCCATCACTGTAGAAGAGACTGGAAAGGCACTTGTTTGGAATGGCATAGGGTCACTTGCTTGAGCAGATGGTTGGACTAGAAGACCTCCAAGATCTCTTCCAACCCTGTTAGTCTCTTAATAAATGAGAAAAAGCTGCAACAAGAAGATTGCATAGACCAGTGGTTCTCAACCTTCCTAATGCCGCGACCCTTTAATACAGTTCCTCATGTTGTGGTGACCCCCAACCAGGGGTGGGTTCTAAATTTTTTTACTACCGGTTCTGTGGGCATGGCTCATTTTGTGGGCGTGGCTTGGAGGTCATGTGACTGGGTGGGCGTGGCTAGCTGGTCATGTGACCGGGTGGCCATGGCTATGTGTATAGGGACTACTCAGAGGGCTGAAAAAAGTCATTTCTGACAGGTCCTCGCACTTTTGACTGGTCCTCACACTTATGACCATCCTCACATTTATGCCCATGCAGCTTTCTTAACAACCATGTCACTCATTTCACAACTACTGCTTTTCACCATGGTGATAAGATAGGGCAAAAAACGTAAAATGTGAGGATAGTCGTAAATTCGAGATCTAGTCAAAAGTGTGAGGACCAGTCAAAAATAACTTTTTCAGCCCTCTGAGTAGTCCCTATACACAGTGTTTAGTCATTTCAATTAAATTTACAATTTCTATATTTCCTTTTTGCCATATTTATTCCTCATCTATTTTTGTAGAAAACCAATATTACCCTTCATCCTCATCTCTAATCTTAATCAAATTCAATTTTTCCTTTCTATTCTATATTATAACCCTTCCCATTGTCATCTATTTTTATATCCATCCTCACATTGGTTAATTATGTAATATTACAGTTGTTTAATATAAATTCAATTAGTTATATAACTACCTTTTTATATATTAATCAATATGAACATGAATATTCCAATTATTTCCATGCAATTCAGTTTCGTACAAATCAATTAATTATATTTACCAATAATAATAAACCAAATAATTTCCCCCATATATTCCTCCAAACCACAACTTAACCATTTCTGCTTTCAACACAATATACAATTAATAGTATCTCAATTATTACAATTCCATAGTTAAATAGAGCTTTTTTTCTTTTGTGTTTTAAAATCTTGAACTCTCCTCTTTTTCCCTAAATTTCCCATTGTTTGCACCTACCTTTTTTGGTGAGGAAAAAGAAAAGAAATCTGCCTGGCTAATTTTTCAACGTTGCAGCAACAGCAAAGCCAACAGCCTGCTTTAGTTTCGGTTTTGTTTTTCAGCATAGCTAGGGGAAAAAAAATCTGCTCCAGGACTCTTTGCAAGGAAGCAGCAGAGCCCTCCGCAAAACAGCTGGGACCAAATCAGCTGAGAGTCGGGAGCCGATCTAATCAAGGGCTAATTAGCCTATGCTGAAGCTCCGCGGGCAATAAAATTACAAAAAAACCACCGAACCATTTGTTAAATTGCTGGCTTGCCCGCCCCTCGCCCACCACTATTTATTGGCAATAAATAGTGGTGCGGAGGGGCGGGGCAAGACAGCAATTTAACAAATGGTTCGGCTGCACCACTGGCTATAGGGCGGCCCTTTGAAGCCCCGCGCAAGAATTTAAGCAGTTTTTTTTTTCCTCTAGCCATCAGCTGGGACTCAGGAGGCAGCAATAGATTGGGAGTGGGGTAAGCGAACGGCCGGCAATCCAACAGAGCAGAGAGTGAGGCTGAGTGAAGGCATGGGGGGGGAGAAAGGGCTTTGGCGACCCCTGTGAAATGGCCGTTCGACCCCCAAAGGGGTCGCGATCCCCAGGTTGAGAACCGCTGGTATAGACTGACTACAAACATTGGCATGAAAAGTAGCAACAATGGTGCATTGGAAGATCTTCAAGGAAATACCATTTGCTGCAAGAAGAACTGTTAGGACTGCAAAATAGACAAGTAGAAAATGAAGAAGCTAAAATACTCTGGTAATTTAGAATTCAAACAGACAAATACCTGCCATGTAACACCCCAGACTTAATAATTGCCAATAAGAAAGAAAAAAGAAATGTCTAGATAGTGATGCAATAGTAAGATGTCCATAAGTGTGAATCTGATGCACTGCACTGACTCTTCAGCCCCTTACTGACCATAAGATGGCATATATTAAAAGTGTCATATTTACTTATTATCTACCTTATCTGTTTTTTGTTTACAGGTAATCCTTGCTTAGCGATCATAATTGGAATCCACACCTTTGTCATTGCTATGATCACTGAATGACATATCACATGACAGTGATGGACTTGCTCTGACACTTCTCTTGAGGTCACTAAGTGAATCACCTGTGGTTATTATGTGAAATGATCCTGATTTGTGATTTTACTGCCAGCTTCTCTATTGATTTTGTTTAATTGTGGAAACACACAACTGGTGATCATAGGACCACAAGTTGCTGCCATGGTCATTAATTCCCACCATTTTGAAATGCCAGAATGGGTTATAAATGTACAGACTGGTTATACAGATACTTTTTTGGTGTTGTCAAAACTAAACATGGTTAAATGAAGCAGCCAGTAAGCAGGGACTATTATAGACAATTTTTCAGGTTAATATCCTTTTCACATTTTTTTTTTTACAAGTGCTCTGTCTTGCTATTTGTATCAGCTTTATAATAAGATTTAATCGTTGGGCTATCATGCATTGTCTTAAATATTCATTCATATAATGGAGCGTCTATTGCATGGCCTACCGGGTGTTGTGCCCTACTTCGATGATGTGCTCATCTCTGTGTCTTCTTGAGATGAGCTCATCAGTCGAGTACGGGCTGTCCTCTTACGTTTCAGGGAATCTGGCCTTAAATTGAAGAAAAGCAAATGTATGATTGGCGTTCCAAACGTGGAGTTTTTAAGGTATTTGATTGATGCCAAGGGTATACATCCAACCCCCTCTAAGGTTGCGGCTATTAAGCAAGCTGCGACACCCACTTGTAAAGCAGAGTTACAAGCCATTTTGGGACTCTTGAATTTCTATAGTGTATTTTTACGTCATAAGGCCACGGTGGCTGAGCCCCTACACCGATTACTGAACAAGGACACACCGTGGATGTGGGGTCCAATGCCTCCATGGCTTTTCAAGCTGTGAAGGACTTACTCACATCTTCGGCTGTTCTTGTGCAGTATAGCTCAACTCTGCCCCTAGTGTTGACGGCTGATGCCTCTCCTTTTGGGGTTGGGGCCGTGTTAAGCCATAGGTTGCCAAACAGCTTAGAGGCCCCCGTGGCTTTTTACTCGAGGACCTTGTCCTCTGCAGAACGCAACTATAGTCAACTTGATCGGGAGGCTTTGGCAGCTGTTGCCTCCATCTAAAAATTTCATGACTACGTCTATGGCTGCCATTTTGAGCTGGTGATGGATCATAAGCCCCTCTTGGGGCTTCTAACTGGTCACCGACAAACGCCACAGTTCCTGTCTCCCAGGATGTCCCGTTGGACAGAGTTCTTAGTGAACTATTCATACACCCTGGTTCACTGTCTCCAGGTAAGCTCATTTCACATGCTGATGCCCTCAGGTGTTGCCCATTGCCTCTGCCTGTGGTTGACCCTGCGCCAGCTCTGTCTGTCCTGATGGTCGATGAGCTGGGCACCCCCTTGACCCCCACCGATATCGCTGCTCAGTCCCGCCAGGACCCCGTCCTGTCTCAGGTTTTGGACTGGGTGGGTAGGGGATGACCGTTAGGGAAGGTGGGTGAACCTTTCGTACCCTACAAAATCCGTCAGCAAGAATTATCAGTCCACCTGGGATGCTTACTATGGGGTCATAGGGTAGTGGTTCCCCCCAAGCTGCAGACGTCAATTCTGCAGCAATTACATAAGAGTCATCCCAGCATAGTCCGAATGAAAGGCCTGAGCCGAAGCTATGTCTGGTGGCCCAAAATTGACAAGGACATTTCAAATTGGGTCTCCAGTTGTCCAGAATGCCAACGATCAAGGCCGGCGGCTCCCACCTCCCCCGCAAGGGAGTGGGAAATTCCCAGGGGGCTGTGGTTGCGTATCCACCTGGATTTTGCTGGGCCATTCTTGGGACGCACTTTCCTTATTGTGGTGGACACATTTTCAAAATGGGTAGAGTTGGAACTAATGACCTCGACCACGTCTGAGGCGGTCATTCGGGTGTTACACAGGTTATTTGCTATCTACGGCCTTCCAGATGTGCTGGTGACTGATAATGGGCCGCAATTAACATCTGCCACCTTCCAGTTATTCCTAGTTAACTTAGGAATCTGCCATGCTCAGGTAGCACCGTTTCATCCTGCGGGAAATGATTTGGTCGAACGGGCGGTGAGATCTGTCAAGGAGACGCTGGCCTGACTTAAACCCGCCGATTGGCCAAAGAAAATGGCTGTTTACCTGTTGGCGCAGCACACAACACCGTGCTCTACCACAAACAGAAGTCCAGCGGAATTGCTTATGGGTCGCCGCCTGCGAACTATGTCGGACTGGCTACATCTCACATATGCACTGGAAAGCACTCCGGTTGGATGTCAGACACCTCGGGCATTTAAGGTGGGAGACCTGGTGTTCACGCAGAATTATGGGGGTGAACCGTGTTGCCTGCCAAGGCAAGTGACTCATATAACAGGTCCCTACTCTTACAGAATCCAGCTTGACGATGGTGACATGTGGATCAATTGTGCGGCCAAACTGCCCCAAAGCCTAACTAACGCACCTGGTGCTTCCCCGGCGCACCAGGACGAGCACCTGCAGTTATCAGCACCAGTTATCATTCCTCTGTCCGATGCCCCTGGCCCGAAACAACCTTCATTATGCTTACCGTATGTGTCTGCATCTGCAGACACAGCGGCTGTCCTGGAAGATCCACCAGCCTGTCCACCGGCCACTGAGGAACCGACCCAGCAGCCAGCTGTTCCTGTGTTGAGATGATCAAGCCGAGTGCACACGCGTCTGTCTTACTTGAAAGATTACGTGTGCACCAACCAGGGCTGAAGGGGTGTTGTGTTCAGCACATTACCTAACAACGGAGGTGCCGTTCCCTGATTGGCTGATGCAGAAGCAGCCACAAGGGTGCCAGTTGATTGGTGGTTGGGTTTGACAGCCGGCATATATAAACACTGTCAGGCTTTTGTTGCTGTTCATTCAGTTCTGCCGTTCGTTAATAAAATAGTGTTGTACCGATTGTCTCGCTTCAGCCCATATTTAACCGGGAATTTAGCAACAACCTCCTGCTTTCTAGCCATTTTAACATGGTTTACTCCCTCTCACAATGCTCTTCGCCTCTGAAGTGTAAAACAAACAAGCTGAAAACAACTATTCCCTGGTAAGGCCAAGCACAAAACGTATACAGCACCTTTACCATTAAATGACCTTTCCTCAGTCTTTCACAGGCTGCAGAGCAGTGTGTTTTGAAATTGACAACATTAAAATATATGGACTTCAACTCCCAGAATTCCACAGCCAGTTGGTAATGATATATAATGTCTCTGAGAATCATTCCTGGATGAATTAGTGATGAAGAAGTTGACCTTGGAAATCTTCAACATATTGCAGCAAAAGTCAAAATTCTACCTGCTTTTCACCCTTCACTGAAATGGGTTGGAGGGGGGGGCTGGAGACCCAGTTCTGTCTTCACTGTCTCTATTGTCCGTTTCCGAATCAGGATGGGAAAGGAAACACCAGACAACAAGCTGGAGGTTGTAGTAAAGTTTTACCTTCTGCAATTCGGCACGCTCCAACAATCACCCAGTGCAGTTTCAGTGAAATATTGTCAGCTCTAACCATACGTGCTCCCATCACCATTTTTAAACCCAGTGCACCCCACCCCGCTACTCCACCCCAAACCCTAGCGCCGATTGGAGGGTTCCAGCTGCTTCCTCTGGCTAGTAATTAGTTGCAAGTAGTCCAGGGACATCGGGTTCGGGAAGCCCCCATTAATGTTGGCTAATGTAGTCAGCTTGGCGTCTGCGCAGGCATGGCTCCGTCCACCTCTCAGCTGAGAGGCGGCAATGCATCTGACAGTGCCAGAAGAAATGGAGACCCCGAAAATAGTGATCGGAAGAGGGTCCCACCAGCCAAATTCAGGAGGAAGCAGGTGGCGTTAAGGCAAGATTTTCAGTACTGGAACGAGGGGCGGCATGCTTTGTTTGTCTCCATCCCCGCCAGAATGACAGCCCCGGCAAAGTGGGGCTGACATCTATTTCATCATGATCAGCAGATGTGGCATTGTTGTCCTCATTTAGTTAAAGGTGAGATAGCCCCCAAATATAGTGGGTAGTTTTGTTTTTGTTTTTTTTCAGTTTTACTGATTTTTTTGGGGGGGGAATTTTTTTTTTATTTTTAAACAAAACTTAAAGCATAAAACAATTATCATCCATTACAATTACAGAAAGTGTATTGATTGGTTACAAATCTTTTGTGCTTAATCCTCTATCAGGATTTCTGAAACAAACGGGGGCATCTGTGTGGGAGGGAGTTGTCAAAAAAGTCACATTCATGGCTGGAAACATGTGACTAAAAGTCTATCCAAGGTTGCCACCACTACCACCATCATCATCAGAGTTGTAAGGGACCTTGGAGGTCTTCTAGTCCAACCCCCCCTGCTCAAGCAAGAGCCCCTATACCATTTCAGACAAATGGTTGTCCAATCTCTTGTAGGTCATGCAAGTCTTAATTTGCACAGTTGTGGACACTGTCTTGGGGTGGGGGGGTTGACACTGACTCCAAGGATGCAGGGGAATGCAAAGAATTCTAGTATGTCATGGCAAAGCAAAAATATAATTTAAAAATGTGAGTATATCATAATAATATCAAAGGAGTCCTCCTCCTCCCCATGAATCTTTTCCATGGAGGAGTGTTTATGAAATCTCAGCCAGGTCTCAAGAGTTACCACAGTGTCACAATTGCATCTCCATCAGAGTGGACAGACCTTTTCCCCCTCACAAACAGAAATGAACTTAAAAGTGTGATTCACTACACACAAATATACCTGTGCAAATTAGTTGTACTTGTTTTTTTTTTAAAACAAAGAACCACGTTTTCAAGAACCATGCTGGAAATCACATCTTGTTCTTGGCCAAATCTTCAGATTTGTACAAATGAGCGCTAGTTCTTGTTTCCTGAAGGACTTCCACATTGCCCTTACTTAGAGGCACTCTGCTCTTCCTTGGGCATTGATGTCTCTTTTAATTGTGGTTTCGGCAGTGATGATAAGGGAACAGCATTGCTTGAATCCAGCTGTGAAATACGTTCATGAAGAAACATGCCCTCTTCCAGAATGTCCTTGCATCACGTGGACATTTTTTTTCTCTTTTGAAATGAACCTCTGTCCATGCTCACTTCCTCTTTTTTGGAGAAGGGGGTCACTTGCAGTTCTTTCCTGCTCCCCTCTCACTAGCTAGGTGAACATTTACACAATGGGCTCCTTGGGCAGAAGGACAGATGAAGTCAGAAGGTTGACAACCCATTTCTTCCACAAGATCTCGTTCAGATGACTCTAAGACTAGAGAAGGCTAAGATGTGGAGATGATTTTCTTATGGAAGATTTTGAACTGGGTTAGGCTACTGAATATATAGAAATGTTACCTTTTTAAAAAAAAAAAACTTGGGTTACATTCTAAGGTACTTCCTTTGTAGATCTTGTACTACGCTAAAGGGATGACAGCACTTTCCTCATGATCTCGATTTCACTCCTGCCAAGCTCATGAGTGTGATAGACTTAAGTTGTCCTTGGAGTACCTAATATTAAAGGAGTATTTCCCCCTTAATTCTGATCCAATCCAAGAATAGCCACAGAGGATCTAAATCTATTTTTGGGAGAGAAATCAGAGGAATGCAGTGACTAGAAGGAATAAAGAGGGAGAAAAGGCTGGGTAAAAGGTTCCAAGGAAGAGAGACATTTTTTGTCAGCCTTGCCAGGTAGGCCAGATAAGAAGCAAACCCAGGAATAATATCTCTAACTTTATTGTAAGTTTACTTTAAATGTACTTTGCAAGTGTGAAAGTACACCTCCCCTCTCTCACCCTTACAATCCAATGAACTTTTTAAGAAGTTTGTCTTGCCCCTATTCCTTCTGTTGACTCAGCTGCCTCTTATCTGACTGTTGCCCTGTCTGTGGCTGTTCCTTCTGTCTCCCAAGGTCATTGCCACACAATATTACATTGTAGAGGCTTTTGCCAATTCAGGGATGTTTGAAGAGCCCTTCCATTCAACACCAAGGGAAAACAGTTCTGAAACCAATGTTTGTCATTCTGAAAATGACAGCCTGGAAAACTTTCAGTGGCTTGTCCCAAAAGGTGCTTTTTCAACAGGCAGCTTACTAATGATATACTGTATAGATAATATGTATATAATGATCATAATGGCAGGTCATCACCAGCTCTGATGATGTAGTGAGATTAAACTGTCTTTAGATACAAGGCCATTGGAATGAAAATCAAATTACAGATGGTGACCCAAAGGGAAATACATTGCACTGGAACCCTGCATTGTATAGTATACTAGCTGGACGCCCGTGCTTCGCTACAAAACTATATGCTCAGGTTTGATAAATTGACACTTACAGCCTGAAACTTAATGTAGAATGTGTAACTCCGTAGCATCAGAGCGTGTTAATATAATGCAACTGGCAGTTGGAACAGAGTGGGAAGGCGAGTAGAATGTCCTAGCCTGCAGTATCCATCGGTATTCATCTGGGTAGCATCCTGTCAGTGTGTGAGAGAGTTGAGGGGTGTTTGGAAACTCAAACAGTATTTGCTGTGTGAGCAAGAAGGAGACAGGAAGGATGCTGGGCATGGTTTAGCTCAATTCTTCTGTAGTAAAGCTGTTTGCTGCTGTGAAAATAAAACTGAAACTGAAAGTCCTCTCCTCTGCTTGTGTTTTGCATTTGGAACAGATCTCTTTTGAGGTGGGGTGGGGGAGTAGAACTCCTTAGTATCAGAGGGCTGTTTGGAAAGTGAAACAGTATTTGCTGTGTGAGCAAGAAGGAGACAGGAAGGAGACTAGCTGTGGCTTAGCTCAAGTGTTCTATATTAAAGCTGCTGCTCGTAGGTGTACACAATGTTTCTGCACGTGCTCAGAGACATCTGGGCAAGTGGGCAGAGCTTCCCACTGCTTAGTGGCCCTGATGTGTTCAGAGAGAATGAAGTAAGAACAATTTTAAAAGAGCAGAAATTTTAGTCAGGTTAATGCAGGATGAATCTGGTCATTCCTTCCTTGAAAAAAGCAAAATTATTTAAAATGAAATGAAGCTACACAAAGAACAGAGATGTAATGCATTTTTTTGTTTATTTTTAATCATTCATTTCAAAGCATTTGGCAGATATATTATTGCTGGTTTATGTAAAATTTAGGATATTCAGAGTTTTGGTTTTGTGCTGGCTATAGAATAAAGAGAAAAAAGAAAAGCAGGGTGAATATCTAGATAGATTACAATGGTCACAACTGAGCACAGATCATGAAAAAGAGTCCAGGAAATGAGCCACAGAATCAGCAGAAAATGAGATTTTTTTTCCCATAGAAGAGAAGCCATCTTGAGGGAGTCTCCATCCGATCAATTCGTATCATCTTCAAATACTGTTAAATCTGACCTTCCTCGTAGTGCACAGGAAATCCGTTCTCACAAGCAATGACAATATATCTGGGTGACGTGTTTTCCCTGTAATCACAAGGAGGTTTGGTGGATGATCCTTTCATCTTACAGGTGGTGACCCGGAACTGGTTCTTGCTACGCCGCAATCCGTTGTCAATGGCTTCTCCACCATCCCCACACACAGCAATGATTTTGTTCTTTGTGTCATGGATGAAGGTGTTGACCTCCTTACATTTGGGGCTGGTCATTCCGCGCCTTTGCATCATTTTATTACAGTAATGATCTCCAACATTGCTCATGGGATTATCGTAGTGCTGCCTCAGGAATTTTTCATAGTCAGCAGCAACACTGCCCAGCATCAGGACAGCAGCCAGGACTATGAAGAGCCCAAGGCCAAAACCCTTGAACAGCATGATCAGCTCTGTCACAGAAAAAAAGGAGAAGATGCATGAATATCTCCATGTGAAACCAGGGGTTGAAATATCTAACACTGAAAGGGAACCTTCTATGTTAGCTATTATGAAAAATCCTTGACTTTCCATGTTGCCAAAATTAGGGAATTCTGCTTCTACAGTTATTATTATGTGAATCTTTATAAACAAAAGGAAATAGCAAAGGATAAAATTGATAATTATTTGTTGGAAGAAGGGATTACACCACTAGAGGAGGAAAAAAGGACCATGCTAAATAGAGAAATAACACCAGAAGAATTGAGAGGGGCAATCCTAAGGCTTAAGAACAATAAGACACCATGACCGGACGGCCTCCCAGGGGAAGTCTACAAAAAAATGAGTGAGATTATAGAACCAGTATTGTTGGAGATATGTAATGAAGCACTATGCGAAGCAAAAATACCGGAATCATGGAGGGAGGCATACAACACCTTAATCTCGAAAGAAGGTACAGATAAAAATCAAATCAGAAATTACAGACCAATATCACTCTTAAATGCCAATTACAAAATATTCATGAATATAATAGCAGAAAGTCTGAAAAGAGTATTGAATGAGACTATACACCCAGATCAAAATGCCTTCCTTCCAAACAGACAAATAAGAGATAACACAAGAATAATAGTAGACATACTGGAATATTATGAAGCCCACCGAGGGAAACAAGTGGCTCTTGTTTTTCTGGATGCCCAAAAGGCTTTTGATAATCTAAACTGGCAATTCATGATTAGGCAAATTAGATCCATGAAACTGGGAAGTAAATTCGAAAATATGATAGCGGCAATATATATGATGCAGAAGGCAAGGGTAATATTAAACGGGGACACCATCAACACATTTCAGATAATCAAGAGTATGCGTCAGGGATGTCCACTGTTGCCACTTCTCTTTATTTTAATGTTAGAAATTTTACTAAATAGAATCAGAGCAAACTGAGAAATAAAGGGAACAAAAATTAAAAGAGAAGAGTACAAAGCACAGGCTTTTGCGGACGACATGGTATTCATTATTGAGGAACCTCTGGAATCCAGTCCTATTCTAATACGAGAAATAGAAAAATATGGGGAAATATCTGGACTTAAAATTAATCAAAATGATAGTTAAAAACTTAACAACAATTCAGAAAAAAGAATTAGAAAAGGAAATGGATTTAAAAATTGTAAAAAAAAATATATACTTAGGGATATGATTAATGGCAAGATGTACGTCCCTAAAGGAGGATAATTACATATTAGTCCAACAAATAAAGAAGATTTGGAAAAATGGGGGATGCTTCAACTATCGCTTTTAGGTAGGATAGCGACCATCTTTCCCAAATTATTATACTTATTTCAGACAATTCTCATATCATTAGATAGGAAGTTTTTCAGAGAACTTAATTACTACAAAATTGTTTGATCAGGAAAGAAGGCAAGAATAAAACTACTCTCTCTTCAAGATAGCAGAAGTAGGGGGGGCTTTGGACTCCCAGCGTGGGAATTTTACCACAAGGCAGCAACTCTGGTTTGAATAAGGGATTGGGTGAATTTAAACAACAGAAGAATCTTAACACAGGAAGGACACGATCTGCAAAAAGTGTGGCATGCCTTTATGTGGGATAAAGGGAATAGGACACACTCATATTTCTATAGACACAAAATACATTGTGTCTATAGACACAATGTTGTTACAAATTTGGGAGGATATAAGGAAAAAACATTACATGAAAATCCCTGGTTGGTTATCCACCATGGAAGCAATGATCCACCCCAACACATTAGATATAAGCAAAATGCCCAGATATTCAGAAATTTTAGATAAACAGGGGAAGCTGAAAAACAATCAGATACTAAAGGAACAGGGTTGGTGGCCATATTTACAACTGCAATAAAGGTACAAGAAAAACGTGGAAGAATATGGAATTGACACGGAACCAAAACAACTAGACAAATTGTTGATAGGCCCCGAAGGAAAATTAATATCCAACATATACAATTATCTATTAGAATTTAATAGAGTAGAGGAGGTGGTGAAAGAACCAATGATTGCATGGGCTAAAAACATAGGGCATAATTTAGATTTAGAGGATTGGGAAAGAATTTGGAACAAAAATTACACTGTAACAAAATCCGCTGCTTATAAGGAAAATCAATACAAAATGCTTTATTGTTGGCACCTAGCCCCAGCAAGGCTGGCTAAAATTTACTAGAATTTAAGCCCAAAATGTTGGGAATGTAACCAACATCAAGGTACCTTCTTTCATGCTTGGTGGCTGTGTCCTGAAGCAAAAAAGTACTGAACTAATATACAAGGATGGCTACAAGAGATAATAAAATGTCAAATAGAACTAAACCCGGAAACGGAAACATTTCTCCTGGGAATACTTAAAACAAAATTTGATAGAAAGATAAGATATTTGATTTTACACATATTAACAGCGGCAAGAATTGCGTTTGTGCAATATTGGAAGGAACGCAATACACCACCAGAGGGATTGATCATTCAGACTGTGCCGAAATGGATAAACTGACCCTAGAATTAAAAGAAAAAGATGATTCGGAATATTATGCAGTTTGGGAAAAATGGTATACCTGGATAGATAATAGAAATAAAAATTGGAAATATACATAAGGCTATTGAGGACTAGATATGGAATGTATATAATGTATATATTGTATGGAATGTTGATCCGAAGTATACAAAAATGACACAGTCTGTTGATTATGTACTAGAGTTGTGTAAAGGAAAATTGTAATAAAAATTATTTCAAAAAAAGAAAAAGAAAAGAAAAGTCTAATCCAGTGCAGTGGGAATCAAAATCTCCCTAAGAACATCATTGCTTCATTTTAGCCTTCTCTGGTCTTAGACTCACCTGAATGGGATCTCGAAGAAGAGATGGATTCTCAGCCTTCCGTCTTCTTCTGTCCTTCTGCTTCTACAGTCCTCTTTTATAATGGTCCACCTACAAGGCAGAGGTGGAGCAAGAAAGGGCTGCAATTGACCCCCCTCCAAAAAAGGAGAAGTGAGCATGGACAGACGTTAATTTCAAAACAGAAAAAAAAAGTTCACGTGTGCAAGGACATTCTTGAAGAGAGCGTGATTATGCATGGACATGTTTCACAGCTGGATCCGAGCAATGCTATTGCCTTATCACCAATGGTGAAACAGTTAGTGAAAGAGACATGGACACCTGAAGCTTCTCAAGCAGCAGTGTGCCTCTGACTAAGTGCAACGTGGATATCCTTCAAGAAACACAACCTACTGCTCACTTGTACACATGTAAAGAGTTGGCCAGAAGGAAGATGACATTTCCAGCATGGTTCTTGTATTATGAACAAATATAGCTAATCTGTACGTCTATATTCCTATGTATCACTGGCTATTGTGCCTTGTGTTTCTTGATGAGTGTATCTTGTCTTTTTATGTACGCTGAGAGCATATCCACCAAAGACAAATTCCTTGTGTGTCCAATCACACGCACTCTTCTGTTCTGTTCTGTTCTGTTCTATCTTTAAAGATGCAGATTGTTATGGGGAAATTTGTAAAGAGAAAAATGCACAAATATTGCCTGGGAGGGCAAAGCACAGAATATATGGATCATGTTTAACTTGAAATGACTTTTCTTCAGTCTATCACAGGCTAGAGCAGTGTTTTTTTTGAAGCTGGCAATATTAAAATATGTGGACTTCAACATCCAGAATCCCCCAGTAGGCATGTTGGTAATGTTATTGTGTATCTGAGAAGCCTTCTTGGATGAATTAGTGATGAAGAAGTTGACTTTGGAGTAATCTTCAGATAGTGCAGCAAAATTCTCTTCCTGCCTTTCTCCATTTAATTAAATCTGGTGGGAGTGGGTACCCTATTCTATTTCCACTGCCTGTATTTCCTCATGATTAGCAGATATGGCATTGTTGTTCTCAGTTAGCATGAAACGTGAGGTACCCCAAACATGGTGGGTGATTTCTTTCAGTTTTACCGATTTCTGAAATGAAAAGGGCATCTGTAAGAGGGGGGGGCAGGTCAAAAACTCTTGGCTGCAGACATGTAGCTAAAAGTCCATACAATGGTTATATGTCATGCGGGTCTTCATTTGCACAATTATGGCCATTAACTTGAGGTTTTTGATCTGCTCCAAAGATGCAAGTGAATGCAAAGATCTCCACAGTGCCATGGCAAATAAAAGAAATATGTGTATATCATAATAGCAATAGCACTTAGACTTATATACCACTTCACAGTGCTTTACAGCCCTCTCTAAGCTGTTTACAGAGTCAGCATTTTCCCCCCAACAATCTGGGTCCTCATTTTACCGATCTCGGAAGAATGGAAGGCAGAGTCAACCTTGAGCCTGGTGAGATTTGAACTGCCAAATAATAATACAAAATTAGTGGTAATTTCTCACTTGTATTTTTCGTGAAGGAGTGATGATGAAATCTCAAGAGTGACCATAGTGTCCCAATTGCATCTCCATCATAGTGGATAGGCCTTCACAAGCTCTGGTGATATATTGAGATGAAACAGTTTTGTCCTTAGTTACAAGGCCATTGGAGTGAGCTGTCTTTCAAGGCACATAGCGTGACCCAAAAGGGAAACACGCTGCGCTGGAACATTATGCAGTGTGGTTCATGCACTTCATATTGTAAGCTCCTAGGGGTTACGGATGAAGGAGTTCTTCTGGTTTGCTTCCTTGTAGAACTATTTCCATCAGCTCCCATTTTTGTATCATGGTATTAGAGCAATTTCTTCAGAGGCTGATCTTACTATCTCTTTGAAGGAATGTCATAATTAGAAGCATAGGTTCTTGGTGTCAACCCAACCAAAGAGATGAGGGCTACGTCCTTTGGAAAGCATGCTTGAAGCCAATTCCAAAGAGAGACCCTGCAAAAGCAGAGACTAAATGATTCAGCTTGCCACCAGGACATACTTCTCTTTCTGAAATAGAATAATAGACTAACAGAGTTGAAAGGGACTATGGAAGTGTTGTAAATCTAATCCCCTTCTCCTGCAGGAAATCCTATATCTTTTCAGACAAATGGTTGTCCAATCTCTGCTTAAAAACCTCCAATGTTGGAGCGCCCAGTGGAGGCAAGCCATCCCACTGATTCATTGCTCTGTCAGGAAACTTCTCCTTAGTTCTAGATTGGTTCTCTCCTTGATTAGTTTCCACCCATTGCTGCTTGTCCTGCCTTCAGGTGCTTTAGAGAATAGGTCTTCTGTGGCAGCCCCTTATCTGTTGGAAGAGTGCTCTTATGTCACCCCTAGTCCTCTTTGCATAGACTAGACATACCCAATTCCTGCAACTGTTACTCATGTTTCATCCTCCAGTCCCCCAATCTCTTCTCTGAACTCTCTCTAGTGTCTCAACATCTTTTTTGCATCATGTCAAAGGAAATGGATGCAGTATTCCATGTGTGGTCTTACCAAGGCATTATGAAGCAGTATTAACCCTCTGTGTGATCTTGATTTTATCCCTCTGTTAAGGCGGCCTAAAACTGTTGAGTAGGACTGTAGAATAGTTGGGTTCTAATTTGAAAATGGAAGATGAACAAGTAAAAGAAACAATGATACAGTGGGCAAAAAACTTTGGATATAATATAGAATAATATAGAATAAGAGCCTTGGTGGTGCAGCGGACTAAGTGCTGTTATGTAGCACTTAGCTGCCAGCTGCCTACAATTAGTGCTAGTTCAATTCTCCATCAGCGCGCCGAGAAGAAACGTTCAGGTAAGCAATGTTCGATCTCACCAGGCTCAAGGTTGACTCAGCCTTCCATCCTTCTGAGGTAGGTAAATTGAGGACCCGGATTGTGGGGGCAATAAGCTGACTTTGTAGAAACACCACTTATGGGGGGGCCAAAAGCTCTAATAAGCAGGTATATACAAAAGAATGAAAGCTATTGCTATAAGTGCATTGTAAGCCACCCTGAGTCTTCAGAGAAGGGCGGCATATAAATTGAACTAATAATAAATAAATAAATAAATAGAATTAGAGAAATGGGAAAATATATAGGAAAGAAATTATAAATTAACAATGGCAACTTCTTATAAAGAAAAGATATATAAAATGTTTTTAGATGGCATTTACCACCTGCTAGGTTAGCCAAAGTGTTCAAAAATACGTCTAGTAAATGTTGGAAATGTAATCAAAAACCTGGCACATATTATTATCTGTAGTGGACTTGTACTAAAGCAGGGGTGAAATGTAAAATTTGTTACTACCGGTTCTGTGGGCCTGGCTTGGTGGTTGGGTGGGGGGTGGGGATGGGGTAATGTGACTGGGTAGGCGTGGCCAACTTTTTTTTTTATTTTAACTTTTCAAAGCATTTTTTTCTGCAAATGTAAAAAAATGCTTTGAAAAGCCTCTGCCGATCAGGAACACAACTGGGATCATCAGAGCCTTTTCAAAGCATTTTTTAAACCATCTCTTCCGCTGAAGAGGTTGCAGAAAAAAATGCTTTAAAAAATGCTTTGAAAAGTCTCTCTCAAGATCAGGCAATTCAGCTGGGATCGTCAGAGAGACTTTTAAAGCATTTTTTTCTGCAACCTCTTCCAGGGAAGAAGTGGTTAAAAAAATGCTTTGAAAAGCCTCTGAGATCCCAGCTGAGCCGTGCGATCATCAGAGGCTTTTTTTTTTAACTTTTAAAAGCATTTTTTTCAGAGGAAGAAGTTGTAAAAAAATTCTTTTAAAAATAAAAAAAAAAAGCCTCTGATGATCGTTTGGCTCAGCTGGGCATGGGAGGGGGGGCGCATGGATTTTTGCTACCTGTTCTCTGAACCACCCACCGCCATCGCTACCGGATCAAGCGATCCGGTCCAAACCAGGAGCATTTCACCCCTGTACTAAAGCAATCGGTAATAAATAAATAAAATGGGGAAAAATACACATGTGGCTAGAAAAGATGTCAAGAAAACATGTAGATCTGAAATCTGAACTTTTTTTTATTAGGTATAGTACCAGAAAAATGTGATAAACAAAGGGTATTTTCAGCCCCAGAGGCCATTTTTACTTTGGATCTTCAGGGCTGTCACACTTGGTGGATGGGCATGCTGTGGGAAAACAGGAGTGGGGTTGGATGGAGTTGGAGTGAGATATATAGCCATAAGAACATTCTTTTCCCAGGGAGTCAAGGACATTTAGCCTGTACCTGGAGAGGCGTGACTGGGAGACATCTCCACTTGGAACGGTGGCTTGATTGGACCATGTGATGGAGATGTGGGTGCAAGGAAAGGCCTTTGACTTTCTTTTGGGTGGGGAAAACCCGGAAGCTTTCAGATTCGTATTTTCCCAGATGTGCCAATATAACATCTCTAATTGTCTTTGTGTAAATTTTTAAGGGGTTTGGGGAGGGGGGTGGGGAGGGAGGCCAGCCTGGCTGTTAATGGTGCCATAGGGGGTACAGACCCTGGGGGAAAGGGGACTGTTAGAATGCCCTCTATTGAGGGCTTCTCCATCAATACGCTGAGTGGGAGGGGCAGGTATGGCGGGAGCAGGGGGCCGTATCATGTGGTGGGGGCACGCGCTCGCTATCTCCGAGCGATTGCGTGCCCCGGTTCCCTTAGCTCTTCCTGTTCCTCAGGCTGCTTAGAGTCTCAGGGCCCGAGCTTCCGGCTGATGTTGTGTAATGCCAGGTCTGTAGTAAATAAAGCCCCCCTCATTTGTGATCTTATTCAGGAGGGGGGAGCGGACCTGGTAGGTATTACGGAGACCTGGTTGGGCCATGAGCGGGGGGTTCCCCTCGTGGAGATGTGCCCATCAGGCTTCCGTGCATTTCATCAGCCGAGAGCTCAGGGCAGGGGCGGGGTGGTGGTGGTGGCAGTCATTATAAGAGAGGGTCTTGATCCAAGGGAGACCACTGTGCCTCAGATAGCCGGATGTGAGTCCCTTTTCGTGAAGTGGGGTCGTGGGATGCGGATGGGTCTGTTGATTACGTACCTGGCTCCCTGCCACGTGGCAACGACCCTGCCCGAACTCCTCACTGTTATAGCCGAGGTGGCGGCTGATACCCCCAGACTTGTGGTCATGGGGGATTTCAACTTGCCATCCATTGGTGAAACTTCTGAGGTAGCTCGGGAGTTCATGGCTTCCATGACGGCCATGGACCTGACCCAAGTAATTCACGGCCCTACTCACATGGGGGGACACACTCTGGATTTAGTTTTTGTCTCTGGTCAGTGGTTGAGTGGCCTGGAGGCCGTGCGGGTCTGGATGGGGAGAAACAGGCTTCGACTCAACCCTTCCAAGACTGAGTGGCTGTGGCTGCCGGCGTCCCAGTATAGCCAGCTGATGCCATCGCTGGTTATTGGGGGCGAATCATTGGCCCCCATGGAAGGGGCCCGCAACTTGGGCGTCCTCCTGGACGCACGGCTGTCTTTAGAAGGGCATATGACGGCCGTGGCCAGGGGGGCTTTTTATCAGGTTCGCCTGATACGCCAGTTGCGCCCCTTTCTGGATTGGGACTCCCTACGCACAGTCACTCAAGCACTCGTCGCCTCTCGACTGGACTACTGTAACGCTCTCTACATGGGGTACACCCGGAGGCTCCAACTGGTGCAGAATGCGGTCGCGCGGGGGATTATGGGAGCAACTGGGCGCTCCCATGTGACTCCTCTCCTGCACGAGCTGCATTGGCTTCCGGTGGACTTCCGGGTGCGCTTCAAGGTGTTGGTGATCACCTTTAAAGCGCTCCATGGCTTAGGGCCAGGGTACTTAAGGGACCGCCTTCTGCCACCAATAGCCTCCCACCGGCCAGTTCGCTCCCACAGAGAGGGCCTCCTCAGGGTGCCGTCGGCTAGACAATGCCGGCTGGCGACCCCCAGGAAGAGAGCCTTCTCTGTGGTGGCACCTACCCTTTGGAACAATCTACCCCTAGAGATACGAGTGATCTCCGACCCCCGGATCTTTCGTCGGGCCCTAAAAACTCATCTCTTTCAGTTAGCCGGTCTCTCTTGATTTTATGGTTGGTTTTAAATTTTGATATGGATTTTAAATTGATAAATTTTAAACTATGGGCCAAATTTAATTATTTTAAATCTATTTTTAATCGTACTTATGTATAAATGTTTTTATTTTGGCTGTTCACCACCCTGAGTCCGAAAGGAGAAGGGCGGTATAGAAATTCGAATAATAAATAAATAAATAAATAATAAAATGGAACTTTAAGGAAAATGCCTGTCTCGGAGTCTTACTTCTGTTGGGGGTGTTACTTGGAACTCTGACATGTATATTTAATATGGCATGTACTAACAGCAGCGAGGATTATATTTGCGCAGCTTTGGAAAAATGAAGAAATACCACTGTATGAAGAGATAATTAAGAAGATATTGGACTGTGCAGAAATGGGCAGACTTACATTGAATTTTAAACCGAAAGAAAATACAGAATACTACCAAACATGGAATTTATTTTATCAATGGCTGGAAAAAAGGAATAAAGATTAGGAATATAATTTGTATTATTAAGCAAACAAAATAATCCAGACAACACAATGTTTATTAAGCACTAACTAAATGTAATAGAAGAAAATTAATAAAACTTTATATTAAAAAAAATAGTTGGGTTCTGAAGTAAATTTACTCAGTCCAATTTTTAACTGCAAGTTTGGAATAGAGACAGTTTTGTTTGCAATGATTGTCAGTCCTTGTGAAAGCTGAATGAGCTTCTAAGATACCACTATATCTAGGATTACCTGACACTGGTTCACCAGAGGTTGTGTGAATACAGCTAAAGCTTGTTAATTGTAGTACACTTTCTCCTTCTGATGTTTGGCTTCCCATCCCTTCCACAGCAGGGGTGTCAAACTCGATTACATTGAGGGCCACATCAGGATTGTTTTTGACCTTGTGGGCCGAGGGAGCATGGCTGGGGGGGGGGAGGCGTGGCCATCTCAACGTCACTTGTGATGGGGGTGCCTATGGTGGCTCAAGCACTTTATAAGAGAAAACGGGCTCCCGAGCTCAGTTTTCAGCTGCGAGAGCCTCCTGCAACCCTCTGCCAGCTGCATACGGCCCTCCCAAGCACCGTTTTCACTGGCAGAGGCACTGAGGGTTGGTCCTTCATTGTTTCCAGGGTGGCCTTGTGGGCCAGATCTAAGCATCGTGTGGGCTGGATCCGGCGCATCTACTCTAGGGCTACATCAGGTTGCTGTTATTTCAGAAGAGCTATTTGCATTTAAAGGAAAAATAGTAATACTTTGGGGTCCCAAAGCTGCTTTTTGAAGGGACAAAAGGACTTTGTGGTTTTTCTTTGAAGACATTTGGCTTCTCATCCAAGAAACTTCTTCAGCTCTGGATGCCTGAGAATCTCCATAGACACAATACTTGGTGGCCACCACAAACAGGGCCCTGATGTGTTCAGAGAGAATCAAGCAAGAGCAATTTTAAAAGAGCAGAATTTTAGTCAGGTTAATGCAGGATGAATCTGGTCATTCCTTCCTTGAAAAAAGCAAAATTATTTAAAATGAAATGAAGCTACACAAAGAACAGAGATGTAATGCATTTTTTTGTTTATTTTTAATCATTCATTTCAAAGCATTTGGCACATATATTATTGCTGGTTTATGTAAAATTTAGGATATTCAGAGTTTTGGTTTTATGCTGGCTATAGAATAAAGAGAAAAAAGAAAAGCAGGGTGAATATATTTGATAGATTACAATGGTCACAACTGAGCACAGATCATGAAAAAGAGTCCAGGAAATGAGCCACAGGATCAGCAGAAAATGATATTTTTTTCCTATAGAAGAGAAGCCATCTTGAGGGAGTCTCCATCCAATCAATTCGTATCATCTTCAAATACTGTTAAGTCTGACCTTCCACGTAGTGCACAGGAAATCCGTTCTCACAAGCAATGACAATATATCTGCCCGACTTGTGTTCCGTGTACTCACAAGGAGGTTTGGTGGATGATCCTTTCTTCTTGCAGGTGGTGACCTGGAACTGGTTCTTGCTACGCCACAATCTGTCATCAATAGCTTCCCCACCATCCCCGCACACAGCAATGATTTTTTTCTTTGTGCCATGGATGAAGCTGTTGACGTCCTTACATATGGGTTTGGTCATTCCACGCCTTTGCATCATTTTATTACAGTAATGATCTCCAACATTGCTCTTGGGATTATCGTAGTGCTGCCTCAGGAAGATTTCATAGTCAGCAGCAACACTGCTCAGCATCAGGACAGCAGCCAGGATTATGAAGAGCCCAAGGCCAAAACCCTTGAACAGCATGATCAGCTCTGCCACAGAAGAAAGGGAGAAGATACATGAATATCCCCATCTGAGACCAGTGGTTGAAATATCTAACACTGAAATGGACCTTTCTATTTTGGCTACTATGGAAAATATTTTACTTTCCATGTTTTCAAAATTAGGGAATTTTCCTCAGAAGCTTATCCAGGGAATGTCTAAAGAGGCTACCAGTGGAAGAAAACCATTGAAGGTTTTCCAGAGTCTCATATTCAGACAGGAACTACAATAGTTTCCATGCTCAATAGAAAGGCTCTTCAAGCATCCTTGAATTGGAAGTTCTACCAATGTAATATTCTAAAGGTGTATAGCAATTCCCTTGGGAGATAGAAGGAACAGCCAGAGGCTAGGCAATGGTCAGAGAGGAGGCATCTGAGCCAGCAAAAGGAATAGGGTCAAGGCAAACATCTTAAAATTTCCTTGGATTGTAAAAGTGATAGGGGTGGGAGATGTAGAACAGAATAGAATAGAATTTTTATTGGCCAAGTGTGATTGGACACACAAGGAATTTGTCTTGGTGCATACGCTCTCAAGTGTACATAAAATAAAAGATATGTTCATCAAGAATTATAAGGTACAACACTCAGTGATAGTCATAGGTTACAAATAAGCAATCAGGAAAAAATATCAATATAAATTGTAAGGATACCAGCAACAAGGTTACAGTCATACAGTCATAAGTGGGAGGGGCTGGGTGATGGGACGATGAGAAGATGAGAAGATTAGTAGTGCAATGCTTTCAGAGTTTCAAGGTACTGTTAAACTAAACTTACAATGTGGATAGAGCTAGTACTCCTGGGTGTGTCTCTTGTCTGGATTACTACACAAAGCAGACAAATATCAGCTCTATTTCTTGGAAACCTTTACTCAACCTTTACTGCTCTTTGTTGTCTCTAGTCTCTGCATTCCTGTCACTTTTCCCTCCCCCCCAAATATCTTTATATCCCTTGATGCCATGGGATCAAAATAATAAGGAAGGTGGAATCCGCACTTCACTGTAGTACAAGCCCTACAAAGAAGGTAGCTTCTTTGACCTGCTAAAATGCAGGTCAACTACAGTAAGTATTGAAAAGTCTAATCCAGTTCAGTGAGAATCAAAATCTCCCATAAGAACATCATTGCTTCATCTTAGCCTTCTCTGGTCTTAGAATCACCTGAATGGGATCTCGAAGAAGAGATGGGTTCTCAACCTTCTGCCTTCTTCTGTCCTTCTGACTCAAGGAGCCCATTATATAAATGGTCCACCTGCAAGGGAGAGGTGGAACAGGAAAGGGCTGCAATTGACCCCCCCCCATCCAAAAAAGGAGAAGTGAGCATGGACAGACGTTAATTTCAAAACAGAAAAAAAAAAGTTCACGTGTGCAAGGACATTCTTGAAGAGAGTGTGATTATGCATGGACATGTTTCACAGCTGGATCCGAGCAATGCTATTGCCTTATCACCAATGGTGAAACAGTTAGTGAAAGAGACATGAACACCTGAAGCTTCTCAAGCAGCAGTGTGCCTCTGACTAAGTGCAACGTGGATGTCCTTCAAGAAACAGAACCTACTGCTCACTTGTACACATGTAAAGAGTTGGCCAGAAGGAAGATGACATTTCCAGCATGGTTCTTGTATTGTGAACAAATATAGCTAATCTGTGCATGCATGTTTATCTGTAATGGACCACACTTCTATATTCCTATATGTTTTTAACAGATTAACAGAGTTGGAAGGACCTTGTAGGCAATGGTGAGATTCAGCCAGTTCGCACCACTTCGGTTGAACTGGTTGTTAACTTTCTGAGCAGTTTGGTGAACTGGTTGTTGGAAGAAATCATTAGGGCAGAGAACCAGTTGTTAAATTATTTGAATCCCATCACTGCTTGTAGATCATCGTACTGGAGACCCTACACCAGCTAACCTTTTTTCTGTTGTGTGCCAAAAGCAGGGGGAGGGCAGGGGGGGTCGTGCGTGTGCGTGCCCATGTCCATAATTCAATGCGCCCTACGCATGTGCATGCAACCCCTCGCGCTCTTCCCACTTTTGGCACATGATGGCACGGTGGGCTCAGTAGGCCCATTTTTTGCCCTCCCCAGGCTCCAGAGTCTTTCTAGGAGCCTGGGGAGGGCGAAAACGGCCTTCCCCACCCCCCTGGAGGCCCTCCGGAGGCTGGAAACCGCCCGTTTCCTGACTTCCAGTGGGCCCGGAAGGCCCGAAAATCAGTTGGCTGGTGCGCGCATGCGTGCCCACAGATATGGCTCTAGGTGCCACCTGTGGCATGCTTGCCATAGGTTCATCATCATGGCCCTACACTATTTCTGACAGATGGCAGTCCAGTCTCTTCTTGAAAGCTTCCAATGATGAAGCTCCCACAACTTCCAAAGGCAATTTCTGTTCCATCGGTTGATTGTTCTCACTGTCAGAAAGTTCCTCCTCATTTCTAGGTTGAATCTCTCCTTGTTAAGTTTCCATCCATTATTCCTTGTCTGGTCTTCAGGCACTTTGGAGAATAGCTTGACCTCCCCCTCTCTGTGGCAACCCCTCAAATATTGGAACACTGCTATCATGTCTCCCCTGGTCCTTCTCTTCACTAGACTGTTAAATATGCCAATGGTTATGGGCAATTTTTTAAAGGAGAAAAAACATAAGTAGAATTTGAGAGGGCAGAGTACAGAATATATGGATCATGTTTAACTTGAAATGACCTTTCTTCAGTCTATCACAGACTAGAGCAGTGTTTTTTTTTTTTGTTTTTTTTTTGAAGCTGACGATATTAAAATATGTGGACTTCAATATCCAGAATTCCCTGGGCAGCATATAACAGTGATGGCTAACCTTTTTGCCATCACGTGCCAAAAGCGGGGGGAGTGTGGGGAGTTGTGGGTGTGTGTGCCCACATCCATAATTCAATGTGCCCCACCCTCCCGCGCATGCGCACGTGACCCCCCCTACTTCCCCCTGCTTTTGGCACACGATGGCACGGTGCGCCCGGTAGGCCCGTTTTTCCACCTCCCCAGGCTCCAGAGGCTTTCTAGGAGCCTGGGGAGGGCAAAAACAGCCTTCCCCATCCCCCCGGAGGCCTTCCGGAGGCCGGAAACAGCCAGTTTCCCGACTTCCGGTGGGACCGGAAGACCTGAAAATCAGTTGGCCGGTGCGCGCATGCGCCCTGGAGCTGAGCTAAGGCAACACTCGTGTGCCCACCAATATGGCTCCGTGTGCCACCTGTGGCACCTGTGCCATAGGTTCGCCATCACGGGCATATAATATCAATGATATAATGCCCCTGAGAGGCATTCTTGGTTAGTGTTGAATTAGTCATGAAGAACTTGCCCTTGGAGAAATCTTCAGGTAGTGCACCAAAATTCTTCCTGCTTTTCTCCATTTAATTAAATGTGCTGGAAGTGGAGACCCTGTTCTATTTTCACTGCCTCCATTTCCTCATGATTAGCAGATTTTTAGTTTTATTTTATTTTTTTATTTTGTTTTGTTTTTTTGTTTTGTTTTGTTTTGTTTTATTTTTTATTTTATTTTATTTTATTTTATTTTTTTATTTTATTTTATTTTATTTTATTTTATTTTATTTTATTTTATTTTATTTTATTTTATTTTATTTTATTTTATTTTGTCAAGCATGTGTAAGGTAACCTGGACAACTTTAAGATGTATAGGCTACAACTCCCAGAATTTCACCTCCTTCACCTGCAATTATACTACAGAGATGATACAGGGAAAGAAAGGGGTGGAGATGTGTAGATCTCTTTCTGTTCAGTTTGCAATAAATCCAGCCACTGTGAGAGCTGAGTCTCCTTCTAAGATAGCCACTAAACTAGATCTAGAATTGCCTGACACTGATTCACTAGGGCTTGTGTGAATACAGCTAAAGCATGTTACTTGTATTACTTTCTCCTTCTGATGGTTGGTTTTGCATCCCTTCCAAGTAAAGAATCTAGAGCTACATCAGGCTGCTGTGTTGTTTCAGAAGAGCTATTCATGTTTAAAAGAAAAAGAATAAAATTTGGTGGCCATCACAAACAAGACTGATGTGTTCAGAGAGAATGAATTAAGAAGTATTTAACAAGAGCAGAAATTTTGGTCAGGTTAATGCAGGATGAATCCGATCATCACTTCTTTGAAAAAAATGCAAAAGTATTTAAAATGAAATGAAGCCACCCACAAACAACAGAGATACAATGTGTTTTTTGTTGTTGTTTATTTTTAACCATTCATTTAAAAGTAGAGGGATTATTTCTGGCTGGCATAACATTTAGTATATTCAGGATTTTGGTTTTGTCTGAAAGGAAAAGAAACAAAATGAAAGCAGAGCAAATATCTTGGTAGGTTACAATGGTAGCAGCTGAGCACAGATCATGAAAAAGACTACAGGAAATGAGCCACAGGATCAGCCAAAAATGAGATCTTTCCCATGGAAGAGCAGCCATCTTTAGGGAGATACAATCTGGTGAAGTCATATCATCTTCAAATGCTTCTGGATGTCATCTTCCTCATAGTGCACAGCAGGGGTGGGTTCTACTTACGTTTACTACCGGTTTGCATGCGCAGAAGCGTTTTGGTGACGTCGGGGTTGGTGGGAGGGGCCTCCCGATGGTTTTACTACCAGTTCTATAGAACTGGTGCGAACTGGGGGCAACCCACCACTGGTGCACAGGCAACTTATCCTCACAAGCAGTGACAAGGTGTCTGGGCGAAGTATCTTCGCTGTATTCACAAGGTTTGGTGAGGGATCCTTTTATTCTGCAGTTGGTGACCAAGTACTTTTGCTTGCTGCGTTGCAATCTGTCATCAATAGCTATTCCACCTTCATCTGTGCAAACGGCAATGATATTGTTCTTCTTGGTATGGATGAATGTGTTCACCTCCTTACATTTGGGCTTGGTCATTCCACGCTTCTTCATCATTGTATTACAGTAAGGGTTTCCAACACTGCTTTTGGGATGGTCATAGTGCTGCTTCAAGAAGTCCTTATAAGTCTGAGCAAAAGTGCCTAGGATCACGACAGCAGCCACGAGTATGAAGAGCCCAAGTCCAACTCTCTTGAAAATCATGGTCAGTTCTGCCACAAGAAAGGGAGAAAATGGATTAACTACATTAGTCACTAGTCTCCTGCAAACAGCTAGCCCTGAAGTGAACATTGCTATTTTTACCTACAGTATATGGAAAACATGACATCTAGAAGGCATAGGAAACTGACAAGTATCTGTTGGAGTCTGAAATAAATTGCAAACATGTTGGGATAGAGTTCAAAGATAATGCTTAGGGAAATAGGAATTTAAATCCTTGCAAGAAGTCTGGGGGGAATCTTAGTCAGGGAGGTAATTTGCTTTAGAATCTGCTGGAGAGAATTTCTAAGGAGGCTACACTCCTTCCACTAGAAAATGCAACTGTTTTCCAGAATCTCATGTTGAGGCAGGAACTACATCAGTTTTAGAGCTGACTTCCCTTGGTGCTGAATGGAAGGGCTCTTCAAACATCCTTGAATTGGCAGAAGCCTCTACAATGCAATATTGTAATGATGTGTGTGTGACCTTGGGAGACAGAAGGAACAGCCACAGACAGGGCAACAGTCAGATAAGAGGCAGCTGAGTCAACAGAAGGAATGGGGGCAAGACAAACTTCTTAGAAAGTTTCTTGGTTTGTAAGGGTGACAGATGGGAGATATACTTTCAGACTTGCAAGGTATCATTAAGATAAACTTAAAATATGGATAGTGCCTGGGGATGGGGTTGTCCTTCTTGTCTTAACTACCAGGGAAGGCTGACAAGAATTGTCTTTATTCCTTGGGAATCCTTACCCAATCTTTGCTGCATTTTTACTGCCTCTAAATTGCCTCTTACTTCATTCCTCTGAGTTCTCTCACAAAAATATCTTTATATCCCCCAATGCTATCCTTGGATAGAGTAAGAATTAAGTGGAAAATACTTCCTTAATATTACAATTAAAATCTATCTCACTCAAGAGTCTGGAAGGAGCTGAATTCAAGGCAGTGGTGAAATCCATTTTTTTTCACTACCAGTTCTGTGGGCGTGGCTTGGTGGGCATGGTGTGGTGTGGATTGGTGGGCATGGCTTGGTGGGCATGGCAGGGGAAGGATACTGCAAAATCCCCATTCCCTCCCCACTCCAGGGGAAGGATACTGCAAAATCTCCATTCCCACCCCACTCCAGGGGAAGGATATTGCAAAATCTCCATTCCCACCCCACTCCAGGGGAAGAATACTGCAAAATCTCCATTCCCTCCCCACGCTGGGGCAGCCAGAGGTGGTATTTGCTGGTTCTCTGAACTGCTCAAAATTTCCACTACCGGTTCTCCAGAATCTGTCAGAAACCTGCTGGATTTCACCCCTGAGTCAAGGCCATAAGGAAGTTGGTGTGAGCCCTTCAATGTAGTAGAAGCCTTATGAAGAGAGTAGCTTAGAATGAAAACCAACTAAGCTTTGATAAACCTAATCCAGTTCAGTGATGAACGTAACGTCTCACAGGAAAATAATCTCTTCATTTTAGCCTTCCCTGCTCTTAGACTCATCTGAATGAAATCTTAAAGAAGAGATAGGTCCTCAACCTTCCGTCTTCCTCTGTCCTTCTGCCTCAAGGAGCCCATTATATAAATGATTCCCCAGCTAGGGAGAGGGGAGCAGGAAAGAAGGGCAACTGACTCCCCCACTTCCCAAAAAGAGGAAGTGAGCATGGACAGATGGTAATTTGAAAAAAGGAGCAAAAAAAAGTTCACGTGTGCAAGGACATTCTGGAAGAGAGCGTGTTTCTGCATGAACATATTTCACAGCTGCATCGGAGCAATGCTTCTGCCTTATCATCAATACTGAAACATCAACTAGCCACTGAAGTTCATTCAGCTAATTTGGGCCACTCATTCTCTCTTGTTCCAAATAACTAAGTCTAATAAATGAATAAAAAGAATTAGGACACAGCTAGAGAAAAACAATCTATATCTATATCATTTATATCTACATCATCTATACCTATACCATCTCTCTCTCTCTCTCTCTCTCTCTCAATCTCTCTCTCTCTCCCTCCCTCCCTCCCTCTTTCCCTCCCTCTCTCCCTCCCTCTCTCTCCCTCCCTCCCCGCTCTCTCCCTCCCTCTCTCTCTCTCCCTTTCTCCCTCCCTCTCTCCCTCCCTTCCTCCCTCCCTCTCTCTCCCTCCCTCCCTCCCTCCCTCCCTCCCTCTCTCTCTCTCTCCCTCCCTCTCTCCCTCCCTCCCTCCTTCCCTCTCTTTCTCTCTCCCTCCCTCCCTCCCTCTCTCCCTCCATTGCTCTCTCTCTCTCTCTCCCTTCCTCCCACCCTCTGTCCCTCCGTCCCCCCCCCTCCATGGTGGCACAGTGGTTAGAATGTAGGATTGCAGGCTGACTCTGCCCACTGCCAGGAGTTTGATCCTTTTCTGTCCCAGGTTGATTCAACTTTCCATCCTTTCAAGGACAGTAAAAAGAGGATCCAGATTGTTGGGGTCAATATGCTGACATAAATTTAACTACTATATTTCTCTACCTCTACCTCTACATCTACCTCTGTCTATCCATCAATTTTTCCTATCTATCTTTCCTATCTATCTATCTATCTATCTATCTATCTATCTATCTTTCTTTCTTTCTATCTTTCTATCTTTCTATCTATCATCTATCTATCTATCTATCTTTCTATCTATCTATCTATCTATCTATCTATCTATCTATTTCTATCTATCATCTATCTATGTATCTATTTATCATCACCTATCTAATCTATCTATCTATCATCTTTCTATCTTTCTTTCTTTCTTTCTATCTATCTATCTTTCTTTCTTTCTTTCTATCATCTATCTATCTATCTCTATCATCACCTATCTAATCTATCTATCATCTTTCTATCTTTCTTTCTATCTATCTATCTATCTATCTATCTATCTTTCTATCTATCTATCTATCTATCTATCTATCTATCTATCTATCATCACCTATCTAATCTATCTATCATCTTTCTATCTATCTATCTTTCTTTCTATCTATCTATCTATCTATCTATCTATCTTTCTATCTATCTATCTTTCTATCTATCTATCATTTATCTATCTATCTATCTATCTATCATCACCTATCTAATCTATCTATCATCTTTCTATCTTTCTTTCTATCTATCTATCTTTCTTTCCATCTATCTATCTATTTATCTATCTATCTATCTATCTATCTTTTTTCTTTCTTTCTATCTATCTATCTATCATCACCTATCTAATCTATCTATCATCTTTCTATCTTTCTTTCTATCTATCTAGCTTTCTTTCTTTCTATCTATCTATCTATCTATCTTTCTATCTATCTATCTGTCTGTCTGTCTATCTAGCTTTCTATCTATCTATCTATCTATCATCTATCTATCTATCTATCTATCTATCTATCTATCTATCTATAACCACCTATCTAATCTATCTATCTATCTATCTATCTATCTATCTATCTATCATCTTTCTATCTTTCTTTCTATCTATCATTCATCTATCTATCTATCTATCTATCTATCATCACCTATCTAATCTATCTATCTATCATCTTTCTATCTATCTTTCTTTCTATCTATCTATCATCTATCTATCTATCTATCTATCTATCTATCTATCTATCTATCATCTATCTATCTATCATCACCTAATCTATCTATCTTTCTTTCTATCTATCTATCTTTCTATCTATCTATCATCTATCTATCTATCTATCATCACCTATCTAATCTATCTATCTATCATCTTTCTATCTATCTTTCTTTCTATCTATCTTTCTTTCTTTCTATCTTTCTATCTATCATCTATCTATCTATCTTCTATTTATCATCTATCTATCTATCATCCATCTATCTGTCTGTCTATCTAACATCTGAATATTTTGTAGTGCTTCCTTGAACTTCATCTTTATTTAGAAGTACAAGTGGCTTACAATAAATAAATTCAAATCTGGATTTCCAATGTGATTGATAATTACTTATTTTATATGAAGAGGAGAAACAGAAAGAGAGGGAACACAAAAGAGTGGAGCTCCCATCAGGACGAACCAATGTTGCTTTCATTGTTTTTCCCCTACTAATGTATCATTAATGCCCCCTAATTATATGTATCATTAGCATGAACACCGGATTCTGGATAGGAAAATAATTGAGAACTAAAGAACCTACATATCTTTTTAAAATTCAGTTTTCCAAATGGTCATCTGATTGCTAGTTCCAATAATAAAATAGTTGCCCACCTATACAACATAAGATTAATTCTTCAGCCCATGATGGATGATAGAGAAAATGTATCTTTTATATCTTCTCTGACAAAAGGGCAAAACTAGGTCTAATTCTCCAGATTGTATTCATTCCATTATCATCAACTGTGGCAGGATAGAGGCAGAATTGGCATCAGTTTGGATCATCAAAATTGCACCAGGACCCACAATAACACTATCTGCAGTTCTCCAGAATGCATCTAAAATAACATTACATGAAGGTGACCTGTGCAAAGCAATTTGAGTACAGGTATAGAATTTAGGGACACCCCAGGTTTGTTTGGATTTTCTGCATGAAATTTTGCTATAAGGCAATCAGCCTGGATGTTCCTACTCTTTACCCAAGATGCCTCTGATAAGGGGTAGCCCTTCCACTTGATTAAGTACTGGAGTTGTCTCCTGTGCCACCTTGAATTGAGGATTTGCTGCACCTCATAATGGGTTTGGCCCCCTATAACCACGGGGTCCAGGGGCTCATGGGGTAGTGGCCTCAGGGTCAATCCGACCACAGATTTTAAGAGGTTACTATGAAATACCAGGTGTATCTTCCCTAGCAGTCGGGGCAATTTCAATTGTACCGTGATTGCATTGATGTTCTAACCTTCTGAGCAAACCTACAAGGGGAACAGGAGTAAGAATTTGGAGCAGAATGGCAACATTTGTTGTGCCTTCAGCCTGAAATTCCTTCTCAACCCACATGTGAAAGAAGTTAGGATGTTGCCCTAATGTGCGCCATAGAATTCTCTAATTAAATCTGGCTTCCCCAAGCTTGTCTATTTAGTGTAACCGTCTTAAACCTACTTGACACCCACTGTAAACCTACCTGTTTAAATTACTTCCTATGTTTCCTCATCTCCATCAGGGTTTGCCCAGAAAATGTGTGTGTGTTTTTTTTTTAATTTGATTTATATGCCGCCCTTCTCCGGAGACTCAGGGCGGCTTACAATGCGTTAAGCAATAGCCTTCATACTTTTGTATATTTATACAAAGTCAGCTTATTGCCCCCACAAACTGGGTCCTCATTTCACCTACCTTAGAAAGGAAGGAAGGCTGAGTCAACCTTGAGCCTTGGAGAGATTCGAACCAGCAGTAAATTGCAGGCAGCTGTGTTAATGACAGGGTGCTTAGACCACTGTACTATCTGTAATGAACCTCTTGTGTCTGTGTCATAGGATTGGTTGGTTGATTTTGTGATTCTCTTTTTATACATGATTCTACTTTCCTTATTAAACCAGAGCAACTGATGTCTAAAAAAACAGCCTGCTAGTGATTGGGGTTCACTGGAATTTTCTCAATAGCCTTTATGATTAGCTAATAACACGATGGTCAATCCTTGGAAACCGTTATGACCACAAACATGCTTTTCCATAACTTTAAAATCCAGGGGAATGAAGGAATCATGTTGAAGTGAAGAAATCAGTGCTGTGCTGTGCTGTGCATATACAAAACCATGCAACAGACATGAAAAATAGGGTTGCAACAAAATGGAGATTTCTTACTTTAATTTGATGCTGTTAAAAAAAAATGTTATTTATCCTCCTTTACCAAGGTCTCATGGTAATTTTTTCTACTCATCATTGGGTGAACATTAACACGATTCCTCCTGTGTGGAAAAAAAAAATCACTAAATGTAGCCTTATTGAAGTTAATTAATAAATAAGCTATTGAATTTGGAGAAGACAATTTAGAGATAGAGCCATACAGGTGAGCTGCATGAATTTATAGCTGGCAGAGTAGCAAGCAGAAACCTGGGGGAAGATAAGACTGCTCTGTTAACAAATGAAGGAGTATGACCCTTGGCGGAAAGAAGGACTGTTATGGTGAAAAATCAGAAGGATTTAAAATTGAATAGATGTTAGCAAGATAGATGACGGATGGATGGATGGATGGATGGATAGATAGATAGATAGACAGATAGACAGACAGACAGATAGATAGATAGATAGATAGATATGATGGATGGATGGATGGATGGATGGATGGATGGATGGATGGATGGATGGATGGATGGATACAGATGATAGATAGAGAGATGATAGATAGATAGATAGATAGATAGATAGATAGATAGATAGATAGATAGATAGATAGATAGATATGGATGATGGATGGATAGATGGATTGATAGACATATGGATGGATACAGATGATAGATAGATAGATAGATAGATAGATAGATAGATAGATAGATAGATAGATAGATAGATAGATCGATCCAAAGACTGAGCAGTTGTAAGTCATATACTGGACAAAAAATGTCACACAATTAGGAATCAAACTTTAATTTTGCACAGAGGAGTTAATTGAATAACAGAGTTGAAGGAGACCTTGCAGGTCCTTTAGTCCAACCTCTGCCCAATACTATTCCAGACAAATGGCTGTCCAATCTGTTCTTAAAAACCTCCAGTGATAGAGCATCCACAACTTCTGAAGGCAAGTTGTTCCGCTCATTAATTGATCTCACTGTCAGGAAATTTCTCCTTAGTTCTTTGTGGGTCTCTCCTTGATAAGTTTCCATCCATGACTTCTTTTCCTGCCTTCAGGAGTGGACACAGGAGAATCAACAAAAGAGTTGATACTCCAATGCTAATAAGATGATTCATCTTCATGCACCAATGCAAAATCGCCTTCCTCATAGTGTACGGGCTTTCCATCCAAACAGGCAATGACTATGTTTTTTGGGGAAAGAGTTTCTCTGTAGATACAAGGTGCTCGAGGGTTGGAACCTCTCAAAGTGCAGGTGGTGACCGAAAATATCTTTATGCTATGACGCAGTTCATGTCCATAAGACACTCCTTTTCTGCCACACACATCAAGGATATAAGCCTTGGTGTCATGTATGAAGGTATTGACTAGCCTACATTTGGGTTTGGTCATTCCCCGGCTTTGCATCATGGCATTGCAATAGTGGCTTCCAACAAAGCTTCTTGGGAAGTCATAATGCTTCATGAGAAAGTCCTCATAGCTAAAGGCAAAGGATCCTGGGATGAATACAGTGGTTAAGAGGAGAAGCAGAGCGTGGAAGGATTCTTTCGAAGGCATCATTGTCTCTGCAACAGCTGAAACAAGGAATGGTGGAACGATTCAGTTTGGAATATGGTAATAGAAACTTTCCCCTTCAATTTTTTAATTGACTGGTTTATAACGGACCTTCACAGACATTGGGAATACCAGCAAAGGAGAATATTTATAGCTCAGGTTGGTGCACTCTGAGCTTGATCGTTTTCTTGAAGATATTTCAATAACCAATTAGATAACATCAGTGTTACTAAGATTTATATCAGACCAACAATCAAGAAGTAAACAATACCTCAATCAAGGCACTTCCAAACAAGCTAACAATAAAACAGCCCAACCAAAGAACCTCTAAAACCACCCCCACCAATACTGACAAGGGCAAGCTAGTAGAATGTAAATTGAGATGAACTCCATTCCTTACTAGCACTATGATGTTACCTAGTTTGGGTAATGAAACATCTGCCAGAAAACAACAAGCTCAGACATTGGGAGTATCTGACAAAGTCCAGGGTACCTGAGGAATTGTTTCACCCTAACAGGACTACTCCATCCCACTCATTCAGTGGAAAGGACCTTCTTCAGTGGTGGGTTGCTACCGGTTCGCACCGGATCAGGCAAACCGGTAGTGGTGGTGATGGGAGGCTCCGCCCACCTGCCCAGATGCGCATGCGTGCATGAGCGAACCGGTAGCGACAGGATTTGGAACCTGCCCCTGACCTTCTTCCATTGGCTAAAAGAATTCAGCTGGCAGAGTCCAGGAGAAGAGTCTTCTGCTGTGGCTCAGCCATCTGGAATATTCTTCAGTCAGATGTCCTCCTCCACAATCCTGGCCTTCCAAAAGAGCCTGAAAAGTTGGCCTGGACCCCAACAGTGGCCAGCTATGTTGGGGGATGACTGACTAGGTAGAGAAGATATCTATCCTCAGGCCACACATCATGTTGGTTTTTAGCTTTTCTATTCATTTTTTCCCCTAATTTTAATTGTATTTTTTTAGTATATTTTAATCTTTTCTTACATTGTAAACTACCCAGAGTTGCTTTATCAGTGAGATAGGTGAGTAGACATTGAATAAATAAATAAATGAGCCTGGGATTCATTTATTTCTGGCTTCAAAGAGAGCAAAGATAGCTGAGCTTTGGGCTAGTAGCTATTTATATGATTAATAGAATAATAAATGGTATGTCACAATATTATTCTATTCTAATATTATTCTACTCCACTCCATCCCATTCCATGAAAAATGCTGAAAGTGACAAGTGGGGAGGAATCCAGAAGGAATCACACAATCAAAAATGAATCAGGACTTTCAAAGCATCTTCTAAGGATATTGTGCTTTCGTAGAGCTGCAAAATTTCTGACAGTCTTTAAAAAAAATCACTGCTGAAACAGCATTTTATAATTGCAGGCCATAAACAGGTAGTTGACAATATCCACAATATGAAGAAGTCAAGAATAGGCTTAGAAAGGAAGGGATGATAACATTTTACTTACCTGCAAAGAAGATAAAATAGATGAGTTCCTTGTGTGGAAACCAACTGTAGGAGCCACAGCACAGGAAATGTTTTCTGATGCTCCTTTTATTCTGCAACTTTTTATGCCCTAATTCCAACCCCAATTCAGAAGTGAAGCTTATTATTGGATGGGATGATGTGTGTTTTTCTCCCTCCCCCCCCCAAAGAACCCTAGATTAGATATCTACTAAGAGTGTTTTTGTCAGTTTCTGAACTGACTGATCCTTCCTTTTTAATCCACACCTAGGATAAAATGCTCTGATCTCAGCATACAGTTTGTTCTTTCTGTGCAATCTTATCAAGGACACTGTTTTATAGAGATTTCGTAACCCCCCCCTTTTTTTTTCTTCACCAGTTTTGTAGAACTGATGTGGCCTACAAATGGTGCCCAACAATTTATTCTCAAGCAATGGATGGAAACCAATCAAGGAGAAAACCAAGTTGCAACTGTGGAGAAATTTCCTGACAGTGAGGACAATTAACCAGTGAAATGCCTTGCCTTCAGAAATTGTGGGTGCTCCAGAAGTATAGTTTTTAAAGAAGAGATTGGACAGTCATTTGTTTGGAGTGGTATAGGGCAGTGATGGCTAACTTTTTTTGCCATTACATGCCAAAAGTGGGGGAAGCATGGGAGGGTCGCGCATGCGTGTGCCCACACCCATAATTCAATGCCGCCCCGCGCCCCCACACATGCGCACGCGACCCCCAATTTTGGCAAGTGATGGCACAGTGAGCCCGGTAGGCCCATTTTTCACCCTCCCCAGGCTCCAGAGGCTTTCTAGGAGCCCGGGGAGAGTGAAAACAGCTTTCCCCACACCCCCTGGAGGCCCTCCGGAGGCCGAATCAGCCCGTTTCCTGACTTCCGGTGGGCCCCTCACCCCGTTATATGGCACTAGGGATTCGAACCACTGAACTGCCGACATTTTGATGGACAAGCTCAACATCTTGGCCACTGAGCCACCACATCCCTTTCTTTCCTACTACTACTAACCAAATAAAGGCAAGGCAGCCTCCGTCTATCTATCCTTGCCCCCTGTTGCTTTCACAAACTGTGTCAGTCTGTAGAGAATATTTCCATTTAAAGGCAAGAGTCTTTTTCTTTTTCCATTCACTCATGTCAGATTATTGGAGACTCCCTGAAGTTTTCTTGGCAATGTTTTTCAGAAGTAGTTTTTTCATTGCTTCCTTCCTAGAGCAGAAAGAAAATGGCTGACCTGAGGTCACATCGGTGCCTAAGACAGGACTAGAACTCCCAGTATCCTCATTTCTAGCCTGATGTCTTAACCACTACACCAAATGGCTGTGTGGGAAGAGCCTGTGCCTGTGATGGCAAACCTGTGGCACGCCTGTCAGAGGTGGCACGCAGAGCCCTCTCTGTGGGCATGCACGCCATCGCCAGTTGCTCTTCCAGGTTACAGCTGGTCCGGCATTCATGCACATCGGCCAGCTGAAACCCAGAAGAGCAGCTGGCTGCCACACGAATGTGCACCGGCCTATACTGTTTTTATTAACCTCCAAAGACTATTATGGGTAGTCCCCCCCTCCTTCACTTTTGAACGGGATGTTGGAGGGGGCTGCATTCTTCAAAAGTAATAGATGGAGTTAGACTAGAAAATAATTCTGATTTGGTTTTATTTATTATGGAATCATAGAGTTGGAAATGACCATAGAAATAATCTCATCCAGTGATGGCTAACCTTTTTGCCGTCACGTGCCAAAAGCGGGGGGAGTGCGAGGTGGTGGTGGTCACACACGCATGTGCCCACACCCATAATTCATTGTGTCCTGCCCCCCCCACGCATGCGCACGCGACCGCCTTCCCCTGCGCTCCCTCCACTTTTGACACGTGATGGCATGGTAGGCCTGTTTTTTTGCCCTCCCCAGGTTCCAGGGGCTTTCTAGGAGCCTGTGGAGGGCGAAAACGGCCTTCCCCACCCTCCTGGAAAGCCTCTGGAGGACGGAAACTGCCCGATTCCCAATTTCTGGTGGGCCTGAAAATCAGCTGGCATGCCCACCAATATGGCTCTGTGTGCCACCTGTGGCACGTGTGCCATAGGTTCGCCATCTTGGATCTAGTCCAAGTCCCTTCTCAATGTAGTATCCCATGTAACAGAATAACAGAGTTGGAAGGGACCTTGGAGGACTTCTAGTCCAACCCCCTGTATCTCAAGCTGGGCAACTGTGTGATATGTGGACTTCAACTTCCAGATGTCTATGGAGATTATCAATCATCTTGGTCATAGTTGTCCCAAAAATGCTTTTCCAAAAGGAAACTGGACTTTCTTGGTTTTTTTCCTTGAAAATATTTATTTTCTCATCCAAGAAGTTTCTTCAGTTCTAGCTGACTGGGAGGCGGGTGGGATGAAGGATTTATATTCCTTGCAGTCATCTGGTTATTAGCACCAATGACCACACCTCAGAGTGCTAATGACCATTCAATGAGAGGAAAAAAATAGATTCTGGATTGGAGAGAGAAAAATAGACTATTCTTCACCCAGGAGTCTTTTTTTTAAAATTTCAATTAGTACATGCCTAGAAAGACTCTACCTAACACATAAGAGTATCATTTTTGGCTCAAAAAGAGAAACAAACATAACTGTTGACCTCTTGGCTTGATTACAATACTAAGTTTGTTTAAAACTTGAGCCAAATTGAGTAATAATATTTAGAGGGGGAAAGCAAATAAAAAAACAGTACATACAATTTGTTCTTGCAGTTTCCAAAGTTTATCTCTTAGTGACAAGACTAAATAATTCAATGCCAGCTATTGGGCATGATTTATTACATGGAAATCAATTCTATTTCAGTAAAAACTTCAAAAACTGCCAGAAGTGATCTGTCTGTCTTCTATAGTTACATATATATTGGAGGATTAATGGTTTTTCCCCCACAAGGTAGTGGTTCACACCCAATAAAGTTGTTTAGAGGCATATCTCTGAATATCTTGGAATATCTTCTTCATCACTTCCAGTTATCATTTCATGCGGGGCATCTCTCCTTCTTTTGTGCCTCAGTTAAAGGTGGTGTCCTTTAGTGGTCTCACAAGAGTGAACACATCAGATGGTGTTCTTGTGGCCAACTAAAAAGTTAGAAAGAAGGTAACAGAATAACAGAGTTGGAAGGGATCTTGAAGATCTTCTAGTCCAACCCTCTGGCTCAGGCAGGAAACCCACTTCAGACAAATTGTTCAATTTCTTCAAAAAATCCAGTATTGGAGCATTCACAACTTCTGGAGGAAAGTCATTCCACTGATTCATTGTTTTGAACTGTCAGAAAATTTCTCCTTAGTTCTAAGTTGCTTCTCTCCTTGATTAGTTTCCACCCATTGCTTCTTGTCCTGCCTTCAGGTTCTTTGGAGAATAGGTTGACTCCCTCTTCTTTGTGGCAGCCTCTGAGATACTGGAAGACAGATATCAGGTCATCCCTTAGTCCTTTTTTTCATTTTTATCTAGATAGATGGAGAAATCTCTGATGTGAATAGAATTGGGTGTCAGCGTCCCAGCACAAATACTTGGTGGAGAGGTAGACCTTCTCCCCTACTCGGAACGGCCTTTGGGGGGCTCGGGACCTACTTAATTCTTTTGAAGATTCTGTCTCCTCGGAGATGGGAGGAGGGAGACATTCCTGTGATCTGACGGAGAAGGGATGAGGAAAGTGGCTTGGAAGATAGCCAATGAGACACAGAGAATTGGGGATCGGAAAGGGAGGGACTGGGGGGCAAAGGTTAGTACTGACCGTGAAAGAGCCAGGGACAGATCACTATGCTCAATAAAGAGAAAATTTCCTCAAAGATTGGCAGTTTGGAAATTCATTTATTTTGAGATAGCATCAAAACCTGACATTGGGGTTTATGTAAAATCAAGCTAGTTAATACTGTTGACTATACAGCAGTGGTTCCCAACATGGGGCCCATGACTCACAGGGGAGCAGTTTGATTTTTAATGGGGGCAATTTGAACTTTGTTTAAGCCAAGTTAATGGCCTTTTAGGCTTCCTCCATGTGAGTAGAGTTCACTTTTTGAGTAAAGTAAGAATTATATGTCACGGGGGGGGCGGGGGGGCGGGGGGGATCAGGATTTTAGAGATGCTTAGGTGGGGCATGGCCAAAAAAAGGTTGGGAACCACTGCTGTACAGGTAGTCCTTGACTTACAACAGTTCATTTAGTGATCGCTCGAAGTTACAAAGGCATTGAAAAAAGTAATTTATAACACTTTTTCACACTTATGACCATTGCAGCATCCCTGGGGGTCATGTGATTAAAAATTCAGATGCTTGGCTACTGATTTGCATTTATGGTGGTTGTAGGGTCCCAGGATCGTGTGACAAACAAAGTCAATGGGGAAGCCAGATTCACTTAACAACCGTGTGTTACCAACTTAACAACTGCAGTGATTCACTTAACAAATGTGGCAAGAAAGGTCATAAAATGGGGCAAACTCATTTAACTAATGTCTCACTTAGCAACTTTTGGGCTCATTTGTTGTCGTAAGTTAAGGACTACCTGTACTAACTCTGGAACGGAAGAAGGAAGAACAGTAAACAGATAGCAGGAAAGAGAAGGAAAAAAAGGAGGAAGAGCAAAGAATGAAACAGTGGTTCTAAAACAAGAATTAAATCCAACTTCTAGATTCTACCACTTTCAGCCATGGTATAATTCTCTCTAAGGTCCATGGAACTGATTTTCTACATGAACAAAAGCAAGTTATCTAATTGAATCTGAATGTATTAGACTTTATTTGGCCAAAAAGTTGCTACAGGGGCACAACTGAGTCTACTTCTCTTTTTATGGCTACCCCAACTCAAATATACTTGAATATACGAGGATGAACATTAAATATTGAATCATTTCTCTAGGATCAAATTAAAAATGGATTTTTATTTCTCTGTTATAAGCAATGTCCTATTTGGGGATGTGGAAAATGTGGTAGAACTTTATTTAGTTTGATGTATTGGGGAAGATACGAATGTTTGTTTAGGGAGTCGTGGGAAAATGCTTACCTCCTACTGACTCTTTAACAAATTAATCTATTTCTCTGTCAAGCTTGTCTTATTTCACAGGATATGGGGAGGGAGGAGAGGAATCTATGATTCATAGTTTGCTTGAAGACAGAAAAGAGGAGGGGGACGGGGAGGGAGGGAGGGAGGGAGGGGAAGGAAGGAAGGAGGGAGGGGAGGAAGGAAGGAAGGAAGGAAGGAAGGAAGGAAGAATAGATTAGGTTAAACAGCAAATAGCAATAGCACTTAGACTTAAATACTGCTACACAGCAGAGGTGGGTTTCAAAAAATTTTACTACCAGTTCTGTGGGTGTGGCTTGATTAAGGTGACCAGACGTCCCGCTTTTGGCGGGACAGTCCCGATTTTTAGCAATTTGTCCCGCGTCCCGCGGCGTTTCAAAAAACTCCCGATTTTTCATTCTGCCTCCTCAGTCCCGCTGCCTCTTGAGCCCCAGCTGATGGCTAGAAGAAAAAAAAACTGATTAAACTCTTGCCCGGGGCTTCAAAGGGCCGCCCTACAGGCAATCAGTGTAAAGAGTTCCTGAAGCAGTTTTTTTTTCCCCTAGCTAAGCTGCAGAAACGAAACCGAAACCAGAATCTTTGGTGCAACGTGACAAAATGAGGCAGAGAGAGATTTATTTTTATTTTTATTTTTCCTCCCCAAAAAAGGTAGGTGAAAAACTGCAAACAATGGAAAATTTAGGAGGAGAGTTCAAGAATTTAAAACACAAAAGAAAAAAAAGCTGTATTTAACTAGGGAATTGTAATAATTGAGATACTATTAATTGTATATTGTGTTGAAAGCAGAAATGGTTAAGTTGTGGTTCAGAGGAATATATGGGGGAAATTATTTGGTTTATTATTATTGGTAAATATAATTAATTGATTTGTAAGAAATTGGATTGCATGGAAATAATAGGAATATTCATGTTCATATTGATTAATATACAAAAAAGATAGTTTTATAACTAATTGATTTATATTAAAATGTTGAATTTGTATTAAACAACTGTATTACATAATTACATAATTAAACAATGTGAGGATGGATATAAAAATAGATGACAATGGGAAGGGGTATAATATAGAATAGAAGGGAAAAATTGAATTTGATTAAGATTAGAGATGAGGATGAAGGGTAATATTGGTTTTTTTAAAAAAAATAGATGAGGAATAAATATGGCAAAAAGGAAATATAGAAATTGTAAATTTAATTGAAGTGACTAAACACTGTTTAAATTTGTGAACCGGCCAAATACTCTGTTCAAAGAAAATAAATTGTATGTTTGTATGTGTGTTTCTAATTACTGCTATTTATTCATATTTGTTCTCTTTTATTCTTTAAAGTTTAACCATTCATTCTTTATCTTAATATCTTTATATTTGTTTGGGATTGGCTTTCTTCCCTTTCATCTTTTTTATTGTACAGCAATCTTTCTCCTCAAACCTACCACCTCTCTCTTTTCTTTCCTTCTTACTTTCTCTTCCCCCCCTCTTCTTCTCCTCCCTACTTCCTCTTCCTTTCTCCTTCTCCTCCTCTCTTCCTCCCCCTCTTACCTTCACTCCTACTCTAATTTCCCTTCTCTTCCTTCATCCCTCTCTATTGCTGTATCCTTTTATGCATATGGACTACTCAGAGGGCTGAAAAAGTTATTTTTGACTGGTCCTCGCACTTTTGACCAGTCCTCGAACTTACGACTGTCTTCACATTTTACGTTTTTTGCTCTATCTTATCACCATGGTGAAGAGAAGCAGTTGTGAAATGAGTGACATGGTTGTTAAGGATGCTGCATGGGCATAAATGTGAGGATGGTCATAAGTGTGAGGACCGGTCAAAAGTGCGAGGACCTGTCAGAAATGATTTTTTCAGCCCTCTGGTTAGTCCTTTTGTGCATATGGACTACTTAGAAGGCTGAAAAAGTTATTTTTGACTGGTGTCCTTCTTACCAATGTTAAAATCTGTTCACCTTACCCTATACACATAGCCATGGCCACCCGGTCACATGACCAGCTAGCCACACCCACCCAGTCATGTGACCAGCTAGCCACGCCCACCCAGTCACGTGACCAGCTAGCCACGCCCACAAAATAAGCCACGCCCACAATGTCCCTCTTTACCAATGTTAAAATCTGGTCACCTTAGGCTTGATGGGCGTGGCAGGGGAAGGATACTGTAAAATCTCCATTTCCACCCCATTCCAGGGAAAGGTTACTGCAAAATCCCCATTTCCTCCCGATCAGCTGGGACTTGGGAGGCAGAGAATAGATGGGGGCTGGGCCAGTCAGAATTTTTACTATCGGTTCTCCGAACTGCTCAAAATTTCCACTACCGGTTCTCCAGAACTGGTCAGAACATGCTGAAACCCACCTCTGCCCCACAGGAAGGACAATCGAGATGCTAAATATCTCTTAATATTGCATGTTGGCTTCTACATTTCAGATAGTCTCTACTATTTAAAAAAATAGTGGAAATATCCAACACCACCTTTACAAATGTGAATTTCCTTAAGGAACAGCACCTCCTAGTGGTAGTGGCACTCATCTACACCTCTTCTTTATATATCAGATATCTTCATTGCAAGGCTAATATGGATCCTATGGATTCATGGAATTGTGTTCCTCCTTCAGTCAAACTGCTGCTATTAAAGTGGCATCTGTGGTTTTGTTATATAACATTCAGTTGTATTGCTAGCTTCAGTGCTTGGTGTCTTTGTTCAACCTTACCAAGTACATATTTCCCTAATAATATTTTCCTTGGCATATTCTATCTGTAATATTTCCATTCATTGTCTTCTCATTTTAACTTCTAAGGAACTTTTTTTTATTCATGACTTGATATTGATCTAAGCAAATTGTTTCAGTACTTTGACTTGAGGTTGGGATTTTCTATAGAATAGAATAGAATAGAATAGAATAGAATAGAATAGAATAGAATAGAATAGAATTTTTTTTTTATTGGCCAAGTGTTATTGGACACACAAGGAATTTGTCTTGGTGCATACAGTCTCAGTGTACATAAAAGAAAAGATACGTTCATCAAGAATCATAAGGTTCAACACTTAATGATAGTCATAGGGTACAAATAAGCAATCAGGAAACAATATCAATATAAATCATAAGGATACAAGCAACAAAGTTACAGTCATACTGTCATAAGTGGAAGGAGATGGGTGGTGGGAACAATGAGAAGATTTTTTGGGGGAATCAAGTTTTATTGATCCCCCCCCATTTTCACCCGCATATTTTATGAACAGTATTGGCCATATCATAACTTATACAATTTAACATATTCAAGTACATTTTACTCAGTTACAATGTTTGCCAAAATTTCCTTTTTCCATTTTTTAATCATGTCTTAAAATTTCTATGCTTATTTATATAAACAACATCTTAATTCGCCCTCAAATTCTAATTTTTCTGTTTTAACTCATATTTATTCTCTTTTATTTTTTAATAGCTCATTCTTTATCCTAGTACATTTATGCATGTCCGGGGTTGCCTTTCTTCTATTTTATCTTTTTTATTATACAGCAGTCTTTCTTCTCAATCTCTCCCTCCCTTCTTTCCTTTCTACTTTCTTCTTCCCTCTTTTCCTACTCCTTCTCTACTTCCCCTTCCTTTCTCCCTCTCCTCCTCTCTTTCCCCCTTTCTAACTCTCTCTCCTAGTCTTATTTCCCCTCCCTTCCTTCCTCCCCTCTTTCCTTTCTTCCCATCCCTCTCTCTCCTTTTTCCCTCATGTTGGAGGGAAAAGTACATTTCCCTCCAACATGAGCCTGAATTCAATTAATTACACAGACATACTCACATGGTTTTATGGGAACCAATAGAGAATTGGTTTGCAATTGCTTTCTTCCAGGACATATCTAGATAGATGACAGGCAGGCAGGCAGGCAGGCAGGCAGGCAGGCAGGCAGAGACAGACAGACAGACAGACAGACAGACATTCTCAGTACATTAATCCTCAGAGGTTTGGCTATGAAAGCTTGAACTTCAGTATCCCTAATCCCCAACCCTACTCTACCAAGTTATCTCTATGCCACATTGGCTTAAGTGGTTGTGAACCATGCACAGTAAACATAGCTTTATGTTTAATATATGGTGGTGTAGGGTTTCCTGCCTAAGCAGGGGGTTGGACTAGAAGACCTCCAAAGTCCCTTCCAACTCTGTTAATCTGTTAAACTTTTTTCAGTGCCGTTGTAACTTTGAACGGTCACTAAATGAATTAAATGTTGTAAGTCAAGGACTACTTGTAGCGCCTTTGATAGTCCACCAAAACATTGATCTCTCTTCTCTCCTTTTTTCAGGTGTCTCTTTCGAACTGTCAACATGAGAATGCCCTTTAAAGTATATGAACTGGCCCGCTTCTTTTTTCTGGCTCTGGTGCTGTTACCAGGCGCCTATTCTTCTAATTATGGGACCTTCTTCAGGCAGCATTACAATAATCCAAAGAGCAACATTGGAAACTGCTACTGCGACACCATGATGCAAAGACGGGGGATGACCAGGCCAATCTTGAAGGACAAAAATTCCTTCATTCATGGCACCAAGAGAAACATCGATAAAGTATGTGGTTCTGGAGGTCAGCCTTATGGTAATGGGCTTCGGCGTAGCCATAACCCATTTTTGGTCATCACCTGCAAGCACAGAGGGAGCTCCAACTGTCCTCCTTGTAGATACAGTGAAAACACTTCATCAAGATTGATTGTTGTGCGTTGTGCAGGTGGAAGACCTGTGTACTTTGACAAGACCCAGATCTGAGCTGAGATTTGAAGCAGCTCACTCAAAGGCTCAGCTTTTTAGGACAGCCCTTGCTTTCCCACAGAATATAGAGACCCCTAGTCCTTATGGTTTTGTGCAGATTTGCAGCTATTGTTTTCTTCTTCTGCATTTGTTGAATAGTCTTGCTATTTTCTTTGGCTAAAAGAAAATAAAAAAGCAAGCATCCTATAATCCTATATTCTTTCACTACTTCCCATGATACTTGATGCCATTCTCTCTCTGTATAAACCACCGTTGAAAACGCTCATGCAGAAGAATTTCAGCCTTCTAGTCTGAAGGGATCTTCTGCATCTTGCAAAAGGTAAGAAGCTTTACTGCTACTGATTGGTCAAGTGAGCTGCATCCTTGTAGGGACAAAAGGTGTGAGGTGGTATAAAATGAGAAAAACAGAGCAGATTCTGCAATGGAGAACAATTAAAAGTTAGGATATTAGCTCCAAGAAAGAACAAGTAACAAGTGGCAGATCTGATTTGGAGATAGGCAGCTCCAGAATCAGAACTGAAACAATCTGCAAATCAAGTACTGTATTTTTCAGAATACAAGACGCACTTTTTGCCCCCTAAAAGAGAGTGAAAATTTAGGTGCATCTTATACACCAAATGTAGCTCCGGCCACCCACTGGCCCCCACCCTTTGGCCTCTGCCTCCCAGCAATTTACCTCCTTGCAGCAAGCAGCAAGAAAAAACAGCCCATTTCAGCTTCAGCACAGCCTAATTAGCACAAGTTGATCGGCCTCCCAACTCTCAGCTGTTTCAGGCTGCAGGGATTGCCATTGTCTATTGCTGCATGGGCCTCTGCTGCTTGCTGCAAGGAGGTAAATTGCTGGGAGCAGATTTTTTTTTCTTGTGCTAATCAAGCTATGCTGAAAACGAAAATGAAAGTAAAGCAGGCTATTTGCTGTTTGCTGCAATGAGGCAAAATTGCTGGGAGGCAGAGGCAGATTTCTTTTTCTTGTTTTCCTCACCAAAAAAAGGTAGGTGCATCTTATAGTCCGGAGCATCTTATACTCCGAAAAATACAGTACTCAGCCACTTTGAGCACTTATAAGGCAGGAATTGGTCATTATTTACAATCATAGATAGGAGGTTCTTGTCTGAATGGTAAATGGGGAATGCGATGGTATGTGGGAAATAATTTCAAAGATTCAGAGGGAGATGCAACCAAGGGAGCAGTCAAGTAAAAGGCATTCTGTTAAGGTAACCTCGCAATAAACTATAGGTAGTCCTATAGACAACCATAATTGAGGCCAAGACAGTTGTTAAGTGAGTTTTGCACCCTTTTACAACCTTTTTTCTTGCCTCATTTGTTAAGTGAATCACTACAGTTCTAAAATTAGTAACATGGTTGTTAAACAAATCTGGTTTTCCCATTGACTTTTCTTGTAGGAAGGTCACAAAAGGTAATCCCATGATCCTGGGACACTGCATTCATTATAAATACATGCCAGTTCTCAAGCATCCAAATTTTGATCATATGACTGCAATGGTCATAAGTGTGAAAAATGGTCATGGAGATAGGTGATGGGAATGATGGGAAGATTAATAGTAGTGCAGACTGCACCTGCCCTCGGGAACGAGCTACCCCTGGAGATACAGAGGATTCCGGATTTATGTACTTTCCACCGGACCCTCAAGACTTTTTTATTTCAACAAGCCGGGCTGGCCTAACTTCTCCAACAGCCTAATTTTAATTCGAATTTTAAATGGGGTATTTTAATTGTTGGGTCAAAATTGTTTAATATGTTTTTAAATTGCTCTTAAATTTTTGTATTCTATGTTTTTTACCTTTGGCTGTTCACTGCCCTGAGTCCTTCGGGAGAAGGGCGGTATATAAATTTAAATATAAATAAATAAATAAGACTTAGTAAATAGTTTGACGGTGTTGAGGGAATTATTTGTTTAGCAGAGTGATGGCGCTCAGGAAAAAAACTGTTCTAGTGTCTAATTGTTCTGGTGTGCAGTGCTCTGTGGCATCATTTTGAGGATAGGAGTTGAAACAGTTTATGTCCAGGATGTGAGGGGTTGGTAAATATTTTCACAGCCCTCTTTTTGACTCGTGCAGTATACAGGTCCTCAATGGAAGGCGGGTTGGTAGCAATTGAAGGACGACTAAGATGATTAAAGGCCTGGACACAAAAACATATGAAGAACGGTTGCAGGAATTGTGAGCAGTATTCCAATATTTGAGGGGCTGCCACAAAGAAGAGGAGAATCAACTTGTTTTCTCGAGGGCAGGACAAGAAACAATGGATGAAAACTAATCAAGGAGAGAAGCAACCTGGAATTAAGGAGAAACTTCCTAACAGTGAGGACAATTAACCAGTGGAACAGCTTGTCTTCAGAAATCGTGGGTGCTCAATCGCTGGATGTCTTTAAGAAAAGACCGGGCAGCCACCTATCTGAAATGGTATAGTATCTCCTGCTTGAGCAGGGGGTTGGACTAGAAGACCTCCAAGGTCCCTTCCAGCTCTATTCTGATTGATTTGAATGCCCCTTCAAATTAATTACAGGTCTATTTAATGGAACTTATTCTTCTTTTGTAATTTTCTGAGAAACCTTCAAAGTCATCAATTGTTTTCACATAGAAAAACATAATTTACCATAGGGATGGATCCTTTCAATTAACTTCAAGGTTTTAAATCAAATCAGTCTGAGCCCTTAAGTAATTTAAAACTTTCTAACACCAACACTAATCATCCTATTGTGGTATATTCAGAAAGAAGTTGGGATTTCTTCAAAATGATTAGAAAGAATTGTTTCATTGAATTGGACTTAAAATAATAATAATAAGAGAGCATTATGACATCCTGAAATCAATATATGTCTTAACTGAGGAATATTTAAATTTACATAATGACATCATGACCTTAATTTTTAGGGTTTTCCTTCTTTAATTTATTTTTTAATAATCTTTTTCCATCTAAAGTAGCAGGATAAACACAGAAGAGGCCAGAAGTTCTGTGGTTTTTTTTTAAAAAATGACAATATCCCCAATGACAGAAAAGCAAGGGCCAAATGTGGGAAGGAAAGAAAGTTTCCATGGGAGGGATGCTCCATTTGGATTTATACCACAGCTGCTAACTCAAGTTTTAGAGAGCACTTCAGAATATTGTAGTTGGGCAAAATATATATACATTCGTAACAAGAAGGAAAACAATCCTATGATAGAAATATTTAGTTTCAGGAAGAAAACTAATGTAACTGTTTTTTTCTGATTCACTGAGATAAAAATTCTTGGCCACTTTTCTTCCCCCATCTCCCAGCTATCACCTGTATGATCAGGTCCAGGATTTCTCTGAATGAAAGTCTAAACAAAATATAATAGGATGCTAAAAAAAAGATTTATTGTATTGATTGCTATATCCATCACCCAAGCAATAAAGGATCAATCACACTACATAAACTAGATAATAAAGAACATGTTCAAATTCCACAAACTACAATGTCAAGGAATAAGATGCAGCACAATCAGAGTTGTAAAGTTACTAATTTTATTCAAGTAGCTTCAGCCTTCCTGTGGGGTTCATTTCCTGGCCAGGCCTACCCATTAGGGCTGACAGATGTTCCTCTAGAAGTGGGGTGATTGGAACTGCATTAATCATAAAAGAACAGCCAGGAACAAAGAAGACAGAGTGAAACCCAAAAGAATGGAAGGGAAATGTGACTCTTATAAAAACAGGGTTGGCTTTAAGGCAACATTAGAGCAACCCACAATTTCCAGTCAACCTCTCTCTCTCTATGGCAGAACATTGCCACAAAAAGGATCTTGATCAAATCAACTGGTTCTGGTTCTGACCAGAAAAAAGTGAATCAATGTCAATGGGCAATCCATTCCGACAACGAATAACCATCTTGCGAGTATTACGAACACCAGAAAAACGATCAAAAATCTTTGAACAATAAGTATATTGAACAGGATTTTCTGAAACATGTTTCCCAGTATATCTGTTAGGGCAAATACGTTTTAAATCAGCAACTGAGAGATGGATAAATATATTAGCTTCATAATGGCCCCTGGATGTCATTATATTTTTACAATAATCTGCAGAAATTGTCACTGGATAATCTACATGCTTCCATTGGAAGACTTCAAAACTGTCAGCTTCTGTCTCCAAGACTATCCAAGCAACTGAAAGGAGCATCCAGAGTAGGTGGATTCCCTTGGCAGTCATAGCTTCTGTCTCTCTCTCTCCCTTGTGGCCCCTAAAAACAAAGAGGAAAAAAGGAAACAGGAAACAGTGAAGAGGGTCAAAGTGCATTCCCAGGAGATGGGATGGGACACCTTTTTTCCAAGATGAATTCCAGAACCATTTCATTGCATCATTTCTTCAGATTAACCTGGGAGTTGGTGACCTTTTTGTATCTGAAGATTTTATCCTATGTTACTTATTAAAGGGAAATATGGGAAATATGAAGGATAATATAAATATATATTGTGATAAAAATGGAAACAGTTCAGCCTACTGAGTATGCTGTGACTACAGAAGGTTGAGATACAAGAAATATACCTGGGCAGAGTGATATTTTTCACAGAATTTTTTTTATTTTTTTATTTGATTTATATGCCGCCCTTCTCCGGAGACTCAGGGCGGCTTACAACACGTTAAGCAATAGCCTTCATACTTCTGTATATTTATACAAAGTCAGCTTATTGCCCCACAAACTGGGTCCTCATTTCACCTACCTTAGAAAGGATGGAAGGCTGAGTCAACCTTGAGCCTTGGAGAGATTCGAACCAGCAGTAAATTGCAGGCAGCTGTGTTAATAACAGGGTGCGTAGACCACTGTACTATCAAGGCTCTTTGAGAGCCTTGTGGGAGAAATCCTGGATAGCAGATGTTTCCTAGTAAGACAAAGCAGAATGGGAATGAATTAGAATTAGACCTCTTGAGACAGGTAGATCCAAGAATGAAACTCATATTCAAAAGCGATTGTTCTGCTGAAATGCCTATGAAATATTTGAACAGTTATCTGAATATTTAAAATGGAGACTATTGAGGGCCAAATACAGCTCTAGCGTGGTGTCTTTTAATGCATATTTTCCCCATATTTTTGCCACTTGTAGCCCTGATCAATTCTGAGCTAACTTCCTAACATTTAGGAATTTAACTGAACAATCTACATTATTCTTCTCACACCTCACACATATTATCACTTCACTGCAAGGTTGTAAATAGTTTCAACTTTGAACAAAAGTAAAACTTTTTACCTACCGCAAGGTACAGAAGATCTCTTCAGACAATAAGCTGAAAGTTTTCTGTTGAGTGTTTTTGATGTTGGCTTATATACAGTATAGATATGAGGAGTGCTTTGTGGCATCATGGGAAAGAAATGGAAAGAAAGAAATGGAAAGAATAATGTTGTCACGCTTCAAACAAGTTAATCAACATAAAGACCTGTTCGTCATTTTCTTTGGAATAGAAAGGTTATATTTCCTTAAGAACAAAAGCTGGTCATTATTCTCTTCTGTAATGTTGGAGGTAGATATGCTCTACAGAATATTCTTCCCTTTTCATCTGTCAAATATTAACTTTCTTCCCTCTGCCTTCATAGTGCCTGAAGCACCGTTCCTAACTTCACATCTGGGCCCTCATCATCACCAGTCCCTGCTGATACGATGTGCAGAATTTCAAATTAAAAAAATAAATAAATATCTGATGTACCTGGTGCAATTCAAAATCTTTGATATAAAGGGTCCAACAATTTCTAAATAGTCATCAAATGGGACAAATAAAAACATTTTATTTAATTCATACAAAGTTACTTGTGTCTACTTAGGTTTTTAGGAAGATTATTATAGATCAGGAGTCTCCAACCTTGGCAACTTTAAGATTAATGGACTTGAACTCCCAGAATTCCTTAGCCAGCAAAGCTGGAGTTCCCCAGAGTTTGAAGACTTGTGAACTCTTTGAAGTCCACAAGTCTTAAAGTTGCCAAGGTTGGAGACCTCTGTTATAGATGATGTCTGCAACAGTTATAAAGGAAACTGGCTTTATTCTTGCCCTCTGGCACATTATTTCTGAGTGAGATCATTGTCCGCTCTTTATAATAAAGTTACGTTTCTACTTAGATCTTCAGGAAGATTACTATAAAATATTTTTGCCATGTGTATCTGCTATAGAAGATACACATGGACCTACTATTATTGTTGTCATGTGTCCAATTATTTGTGAATTGGATTTTGTTGTCTCTCTTCTTCAGGTGGCAAAAAGTCTGATAGATGAACTGATGTAGAGAAACTATTGGGGGAAGTAAAAGGTAAAGGTAAAGGTTCCCCTCGCACATATGTGCTAGTCATTCCCAACTCTAGGGGGCGGTGCTCATCTCCATTTCAAAGCTGAAGAGCCAGCGCTGTCGGAAGACGTCTCCATGGTCATGTGGCCGGCATGACTAAACGCCAAAGGCGCATGGAACGCTGTTACCTTCCCACCAAAGGTGGCCCCTATTTTTCTACTTGCATTTTTTACGTGCTTTTGAACTGCTAGGTTGGTAGAAGCTGGGACAAGGAACAGGAGCTCACCCCATTATGTAGCACTAGGGGTTCGAACTGCTGAACTGCTGACCTTTCAATTGACAAGCTCAGCATCTTAGCCGCTGAGCCACCGCATCTCTTATTGGGGTAGTAGAAACCACTACTAATGAATCTCCTAGTTTCTCCCTTGAATTAGTTTTTTTTTTCTTTTGCAGCTTCTGTTCAATAACTCTGATGCATCATTCAATGCATCAGAGTTATTCAACAGAACTGACCACTGTGCCAGATTCAACAAACAAATGAGCAGGTATCTCAACAATGATGGCAAAGATTCAGATTCAGATAGAACAATGGAAAGAAGCAGATGTATTTTCAGAAAGTTCTAATGTTCCAAGCCTTCTTAATTCTTGATTACTGATGGGGTTTCTCTGTCTCTTCTCAGCCCTTTTGGTGAAGTACTGAACCATTATATGCAATGAGTTAATATAATCTGCTCTGCATCAGGCTGAATTTTTATTGTTTTGTTAAAGTTCTATAGCCACCTATTTCAATCAGTGATTCTGGGCAGCTTACAATTCAAAATTGCAATTTTGAATTGAAATTTAATATTACTATTGTTACAAGCTTTAAAATGATAAGAGCATTAAAAAATAAACATACTGCCCAGAAATTGAAGGAAAGAAATACCCCTACTACAATGTTTTATACCACATGTGTCAAACTTGTAGTGTCATGTTGCCATCATGTGATGTGTCACAACATTTTTCACTTTTGCAGAGCTGGAGTAGGTGTGGCCTGCGCTTGATGCATCTTAGCCCACAGGCCAGAGGTAAAATGCTTACTGGGTGAACTGGTAGTAAAAAAAATGCTTTAGAAAGTTTTTTTTAAAAAAAGTTCCGATGATCACAGCCTTGCCGCATTGATCACTGAACCTTTTTCAAACTTTTACTATCGTATCGGGCGAATAGGTAGTTAAAAATGTTTTAAAAAGTAAAAAAAAAAATTGACCACTAAATCACGACCACAGAACTAGTAGCAAAAATTTTTGCCTTTCACCACTGCCACAGGCCGCCAGTTTGACACCCCTGTTATATTCTGAGGAAATCTTGTTTGGCAAATATCCTGAATCTCTTCATGCGTCAATCCAACTTTTGACTAGCACTTTCTTAAACCTTGAAGCAATCATTCGCTTTCAGGCAGCGTGACTTCAAATAGAATATTTGAGCTAGATGCACAAGGCTCTTTGGTACTTTAAACCTAGGGAGTTCCAAACACTTTGATTAGTGGCAATGCAAAGAATTACTGGATTTCCTTCTGGATGGAGTCACTGAAGCAGTCAGCATGAGATTAAATGGACTCCGGGGGATGGTAGGGGATAGTAGAGGATAGGAAGGCCTGGAGAAATGTTGTCCATGGGGTCGTGAAGGGTCAAACTTTACGACTAACAACAACAACAACAACAACTGACATAAATATTGATTCACCAAGTAAAACTTGATGAGCAGGTAACAATTACAAAGGAGATGTAGAAATATTAAACCTGAAAAGTGATATGGAGAATTTATTTTTATCATGAATTTACAGCCGTAGGTGATTTAAGCCGTAAATAATAATTAGAAATGATATAGTGACATTATGGGCAGGGAAATGAATAATATAATCTTGAATTTTTTAAAAAAATGGGAAAAAAGGGGTTATCAATTATTCATTTCACCCGATTCAGACAAACTTAGCATCCTCTTTTCCAAAAGCCTAAGGTCATTCCTGGGCCTTATCAGTAAAATGAATAAAAATCTTTTGCAGCCATTTAAGGTGGGAGAAAAAAGTTTCCTTTTTTATTTAGATCCTAACTTTAAAAAAAAAAAGAAAGAAAGAGGAAAATCCAGGAAAAGAGACTTTTAGAACTATTTCTTAAAGTGGTGAACAACCATAGAGAAAAAAATCCTAGACCTGAAAGAAAGGAACTAAGGGGAGAAAAGCTAAAGACCTTTCAAAACATAGAAAATTGGATTTTTAAAAAAAAACTGGGTAGGTGTTGTTTTGGAAAGGCATTATAAAATGGTGGAACTATCTGCTTGAATTTACTTGAAAAGCTGACTTGGTTTCCGTAAATTGAACTAAATTTGGATTAATCAATTTATCAGACTTGAAACAACAGAGTTGTTGTTAAATTGACACTAAACTGATGGTGCCATCTACTGGTGAATGGAAAAGATACCATACCTCTACAAGTCTAGGAATTCTTGATGTGAGAAATAAATAACATTCATCTGGAGGTTTGTGGTGATATTTACTGTTCTATAATTATCTCCTTTATGATTACTGGAGACTCTATTGTGAGAATAAGGAAGACTCTTAAGTAAAGTAAAGTGACTTGTGACTGTGGAAGCTACCTGGACTACTTAAATGGAACTGATTGGTAATCCTGTGATGTAAAGAATCATGATTATTGAACTTTCTGAGGAGCAACATTGGACTTGAATATATTGTTTTTGGACTTGAGTAAGAGACTTATTAAAATAAGACAAGATGCTTCCCTCAGGGGGAAATGAGAATGAGTCTCTCTGATCTTTTGCCTTTGTTCCTTCTCTCTTTGTTATTTCCTCCAACTCTTTCATCTTCTTTTTGATGCATTTCTCTCTCATCTATAGCTTCCTCTAGTTGTCTATCCTCTCCCTCTCTTACTCTCCTTTCCACTTGTGGCCCAAAGTAGTGCTCATAAAATTGTTCTGTTTTTTCTATGGAATTCAACCTACCATATTTTTCGGAGTATAAGACGCATCTTTTTACCCCCCAAAAGGGGTGAAAATTTAGGTACCTCTTATACACCGAATGTAGCCCTGCTGACCCACTGGCCCCCACCCTTTGGCTTCTGCCCCCCAACAGTTACCTCCTTGCAAGCAAACAGCAAGAAAAACAGCCCCATTCAGCTTCAGCATAGGCTAATTAACACAAGTTGATTAGATCAGCCTCCTGACTCCCAGCTGATTTGCTCTTAGCTGTTTTGCGCAGACTCTTTTGCAAGCTCTTGTTTTGCAAGGTCTTTGCTTGCTGCAAAGAGTGCTGGAGCAGATTTTTTTTCCCTAGCTAAAATGAAACTGAAAGTAAAGCAGGCTCTGCTGCAAGGTGACAAAATGAGGCAGGGAGAGAGATTTCTTTTTCTTTTTGCTCACCAAAAAATATTTATATTCCTTTCTTATTTCTCTCATTCTTCTGGGGATCTGTTTTAAAACTACTGTTTCTTTCCCTTTTTATTTTAAGGCATCATCTTTCGTTCTTTGTAGTATCTCTGCTTTTATTGTTTTTTAAGTAAATCTCACATGTACCTCTCTAGGGGGTCTATTTCTTGACACATATCTAGTAGAAACTCGAAATATTTCATCCATCTCAGCAAGCACCTTTTCTTTGGTCACCTCTAAAGCATTTGCCAGCAGTTCTGCCATTATCTCCTCCAAATTTTCTCCCTTTTCTTCCTCAATATTCTGAAATTGCAGGTGTAATAATCAGCCTTATCCATCTCAAGTGATATTATTGTTCTCTCATGACTTTTGTCTGCTAGAGTAAGTCTATAATCAACCTCTTCCACTCTTTTCTCTGTCTGTTCAGCTTTCTCTTCTGCTTTCTGAATGCATTGTTCATTTGTAGCCATTGCTTGTTGAAAATTCTCTATTTTAATCCTCTACTTTTCCTATTCTTTCCTTGATATCTTCATGCATGGTCTGAATCATAGCTTGGATTGCGTTAATTTTATCTTGCTGCAATATAGCATCCAATGATCTTTTACTTGCTGGGCTAGATGCTGCTGCTGGTGCTGCTGCTTGGAAAGATGGTTTAATGTTGGACAGGATCACATAGTTTGAGTTCCTGAGCAGAAAAGGGGACGAGATGGTTTTATGCCCTCTCTGAGCTTTGAACTTCCTGGGGCACAGGAAGAGTATCCTGATTGGTTGTCAGACTCCCAGGGGGTGGGGGTCTTAGCTAGCCTTGCTGGCTCATGTAATCTTCCCCGGTGCCATGTGGGGAGTTTCTGTTGTTAGATGGGTCCTATTGTGTTGCAGATGATGGTCCATTGACAAAGGAGGGGGGAATGAGTGGCTGAGGCCTTAATGGCCCATTGACAAACTGTCTACTGTTGACCTCACCCCATTCCTAAGAGGTTTGTAAGGGGCGTGCATAAGAACACCAGCGTGCCTACCGTCCCTGTCCTAATGTTCCCTTTAATGTATTCATTTTATGTATTCAATTCATGCTTATACTTATATATATTATCTAATATGTACTCGACAAAATAAATAAATAAAAATAAATTTTAAAAAAGTACTTCTTTTCTCTAGTCTTGTCAAACCCAAATCCTGCAACCAGTCTTCATATGTTTAGTCTCCAGTCCTTTAATCATCTTAGTTTTTCTTCTTTGCCCTTTTTCCAAAAGCTCAAATCTTTTTTGTAATATAGTTACCAAAATTGGATGCACTATTCCAGGTGGAGTCTTATTAAGGCTTTATAAAGTGATACTAATGCTTCATGTGATTTTGATTCTATGCCTCTGTTTATACAACCAAGAATTGTGTTAGCCTTTTTGGCTGCTGCTGCTGCTGCACACTGCTGGGTCATGCTTAAGTGATTGTCCACTAAGACTCCAAGGTCCCTCTCACAGTTACTGTTTTGGAGTCAGATCTCACCTTATCTGTACTTGTACCTTTGGTTTTTAACTGCCCAGATGTAAAACCTTGTTTTTCTCCACATTAAATTTCATTTTGTTGGATAGGGGCTGTTGTTCAAGTCTGTCAAGATCTTTTTGGATCTTAAGCTTGTCTTCTGGGGTGTTGGCTATTCCTGACAGCTTAGTGTCATCTGCAAATTTGATGAGTTACTCTTCTATTCCGTCATCTAAGTCATTTATGAAGATATTGTCTAAGCTATCATCATCAACCCATGCTGATGTGATGTGCAGACTTTTGTAATATTCCTTTTAGCAGATTTGCATATGTTCCTTCAGAGAAAGTAAGCTTCATACAGAGAAAAAAAAAACAACAACCCAAAATTGCTATGCAGGTCATTTGTGAATTCAGTGTCTGTCAAGGCTCCATAAAGAAATGATTTCCACTTTTTTATTATCCTTTATCCATGTTCCTTGTGGAGTGCTTATCTTTTTCTTCTGTGTGAAGATTGGTTTCCGTGCTCTGAAGGAAGATATGGAAATCTGTTCAGAGAGATATTTTCAGCTGGGTCTCTGACTGTAGAAATCCTTTTTTGCTTAATCTTTATTGTACAACTTCTTATATTTTTTCAGTTTTATCCTTGATTATAATTGCTTGGCATAAGTTTTTCCTCTGGGCAACCCCCCCCCCTCAGTTTGCACCTACAGATACAGATTTGAGGCTTCAAAATATTCCAACAGAGGCCCACTCAATAGGCCTCCTGTCTTTGGAGAATGAGTATAGAATTCTTTATTGGCCAAGTGTGATTGAACACACAAGGAATTTGTCTTTGGTGTATATGCTCTCAGTGTACATAACAGAGGTGGGTTTCAGCAGGTTCTGACCAGTTCTGGAGAACCAGTAGCAGAAATTTTGAGTAGTTTGGAGAACCGGTAAATATCATCTCTGACTGGCCCCGTCCCCATCTACCTCCCAAGTCCACGCTAATTGGGAGGAAATGGGGATTTTGCAGTATTCTTCTCCTGGAATAGGGTGGGAATGGAGATTTTACAGTATCCTTCCCCTGCCACGCCCACCAAGCCACACCCACAGAACCAGTAGTAAAAAATTTTGAAACCCACCACTGGTTCTGGCTGAAATATCACTTTATCCACAATAATGGAAGGACAATGTGATTTCCACAATGGATGAATGGCTGCAATACTTGATTGACTGCTTTGATTAAAGAAAAGAACACAATTAATTTTTGTTCCTATTTGGAACTGCTCTTGGACTCTGTGCTTGAGGTGGAAAAAATGAAAATTTGGGTTTTGGGTTTTGCTGATTAGATAGGTTTGTTATTATTGAAATGACTAGTATATATATATTGTTATATAAAAGTAAAAAATTGAAGTTTCATGTTATTATCTCATTCTAGGAGTCAGTAATCAATGCTTTTATTTTCTTTTTCTCCTTTACCCAACACATTTATCTCTTCCCCTTTTCAGCACTATTTTACCTTTATTTTTATTTTTCTTTATATCTTTGAATTTTATGATTGGATAAACTAATAAAAATCTTGAATCTGAACAGACCTCCTATCTACTTACATATTTATTTAGTGTCATACCAGTTTCTCAAAAGAGAGTCTTCCCTTTTTAAAATTTTAAAATTTTCTTTTCCAAGGTAACATTTTTGTGTATGCAGCTTTGACCTCCATGTTCAGCCATCCAAAGAACTGCCTGTGTGTTACTGAATTATTCTTTGCACATTAGCGGATACTCCAAACCAGGGGTGGGTTCTAAAAATTTTTACTATCAGTTCTGTGGGTGTGGCTTATTTTGTGGGTGTGGCTTGGAGGTCATGTGACTGGGTAGGCGTGGCTATGTGTATAGGGACTACCCAGAGGGCTGAAAAAAGTGATTTCTGACAGGTCTTCGCACTTTTGACCAGTCCTCACACTTTTGACTGGTCATCATTTATGCCCATTGTAGCATTCTTAACAACCGTGTCACTCATTTCACAACTGCTTCTCTTCACCATGGTGACAAGATAGGGTGAAAAACGTAAAATGTGAGGACAGTCGCAAGTTCGAGGACTGGTCAAAAGTGCAAGGACCAGTCAAAAATAACTTTTTCAACCTTCTGAGTAATCCGTATGCACAAAAGGATACAGCAGTAGACAAGGATGAAGGAAGGAGAAGAGAGGAAAGGAAGAGAAGGGAAGAAGGAAGGGAAGGGAGATTAGAGTAGGAGTGAGGGTAAGAAAGGGAGGAAGAGAGGAGGAGAAGGAGAAAGGAAGAGGAAGTAGGGAGGAGAAGAAGAGCGGGGAAGAGAAAGTAAGAAGGAAAGAAAAGAAAAGAGAGAGGTGGTAGGTTTGAGGAGAAAGATTGCTGTACAATAAAAAAGATGAAAGGGAAGAAAGGCAACACCAAAAAAATATAAAGATATTAAGATAAAGAATGAATTGTTAAACTTTAAAGAATAAAAGAGAACAAATATGAATAAATAGCAATAATTAGAAACACACATAGAAACATACAATGTATTTTCTTTGAACAGATATTTGGCCGGTTCACAAATTTAAACAGTGTTTAGTCATTTCAATTAAATTTACAATTTCTATATTTCCTTTTTGCCATATTTATTCTTCATCTATTTTTTTAAAAAACCAATATTACCCTTCATCCTCATCTCTAATCTTAATCAAATTCATTTTTTCCCTTCTATTATATATTATACCCCTTCCCATTGTTTTTCCTTCTGCGCATGCTCCAAGATGGCGGCGACCAAATAAGCTCCGTTTCGGAGATGGGAGAGTTGCCGGTTGTCGGGGTCTTCAGGAGCCCTCTTGTCCATCTTCGGCTCCAGTCCCAGTGAGGGGAGCGTCCGCCCTGCCTGTTGAGGGCTTTTTCGCCCTCCGGAGCATCAGGGCAGGGCTGGACGGCTCCGCGGGAGATGGGGCGATGGGCCTGGCTGCAACGGCTGTTTCCGGTGTCGGGGGAAATGGAGGCCAAGGCATCCGGCGGCAGGCGGCGTTTATTCGGCGGCGGCTTGAAGTGCCCTCCCCCCCCGCTCCCTATGGCCCTCTAGATCCCTGGGGCGCTCTTTTCCGGCGTTTTCGGGGCTCCGATATGCCTTGGAAACTTGGGGTGCCTGATTGCGGGCTGACGACGGCGGCGGCGGTGCCAATGGCTGACATGGACCGGCCGGCCAGACGAACAACCAGGCAGCAGGTTGATGGGGAAGAAGCTGACAGCCTCACCCCTAGAATTACCATCTGGCTCACAGTTGATTTTTTACTGTGATGGGGTGTTTTAGAACAAAGCTGTGTCTGGGGGTTATGGAGATTGGGGCTGGAGAGGCAGGAGGCTGACCATGGTTTGGTTGGTTGGTCGCCTCGGGTGGCCTCTCCTCCCCCCCCTTTTTCCCCCAGGTATGGGTGGGTGTTGGCCTCTATGGCCAACCACCCCTGGATTGGACTTTCCTGTCTTGCTACTCCTACTCTCACCTCAAAGAAGATCTTATGCCCATGGGTCTATTATCATCTTTATTAACATCTTTATTATTACCATCATTATTAACATCTACACTTTGGACACTCTGGACCCCTTATTATGCTCCACTCACGCCCTCACTGCTAGGAGAGACTGTGCACCATTTGAGAGAGCTGAGGGATTTTCCACATCCCAACGGAGAGGATAGAACTTTGCTCCCATTAACTTTCTAACGGGACCGGCCATCGTGAGAGGATGGTTGGCCATTAGCCTCTGTTGGAGAAAAAGAACATTGGACCTTCTCCCTGTCGTGAGAGGACAGTGGAGTCCAGCCCTATAAATGGATATTTTATGACCTTTATGCTCAGTTATCCCTTGGACTATGACAGATTCCTGGACTGGCTTTTCTTTTCCCATCTTTGGTTCGGTTGATGCTCCAAAAAACCGACCTTCTTGCGCTGCGAGACTCCCCCCTCTCGCAGGCCTGGCCCTCCACGTTATCGAGGGCCTATCTTGATGACGGGCTTTGGGACCCCGAGAGATGGCATGCAGCAAAGAGGGGGCTGAGGGGTTTTTTAGCTAAATTTTTAAGGAAAATTTTAAGGGGACCCGGGAGGGAGGGAGGGGGTTGTAAAAGTGGACCTGGGGGGGTCCAGATAGCGACTGCACGGGATGATGGGTTAATTAGCTGCAGCAGAGTGGTCGCGAAAGGAAATTTAACCGGGGGGCAGGGGGACGATAGAAAGGGCTGTGTAATTGAAATCATGAGTGGGAGGGGCAGGTATGACGGGCGCAGGGGGTCATATCAAGTGTCGGGGGTGCGCACACGCTGTCTCTGAGCGATTGCGCACTCCGGCCCCCAATGCGTGACTCGTGTCCTGGGTTGTATAGAGCCTCATGCCCAGGGTCTGCGGCTGATGTTATGTAATGCCAGGTCAGTGGTTAATAAGGCCTCCCTCATCTGTGATCTTATTTCGGAGGGGGGTGCAGACCTGGCAGGTATTACGGAGACCTGGTTGGGCCAAGAGGGGGGGGATCCCCCTCGTAGAGATGTGCCCGCCAGGTTTCCGTGCATTTCATCAGCCAAGGGCCCAGGGGAGGGGTGAGGGAGTGGCGGTGATCATTAGGGAGAGTCTTTATCCGAGGGAGACCACTGTTCCTCAGATAGCCGGATGTGAGTCCCTTTATGTGAAGTGGGGCCGTGGGGTGCAGATGGGTCTGCTGACTACGTACCTGGCTCCCTGCCACGTGGCAGCAACCCTGCCCGAGCTACTCAACGTCATTGCCGGGGTGGCGGTCGATACCCGCAGACTTATTGTCATGGGGGATTTCAACCTCCCATCCACAGGTGGGGCGTCAGAGGTGGCTCGGGAGTTCATGGCGTCCATGACGGCCTTGGACCTGACCCAGTTAGTTCAAGGCCCCACTCACATAGGGGGACACACTCTGGACCTGATTTTTATCTCTGGTCAGTGGTTGAATGATCTTGGTAGAGGGGACCTAGACATCAAACCCTTGTCATGGACAGATCATTCGCTCCTTCTCTTAGACTTTCCTACCATTTTCCCCCGCCGCAGGGAGACGGAACCAACCAGATGGTTCCGTCCCAGGCGCCTGATGGATCCCGAAAGCTTCCTGACGGAGCTTGGGCCGTTTCCTGAGACTCTAACACACGACTCGACTGAAGAACTGGTGGCCGCCTGGGAAAGGGCGGCCGCTGGAGCTTTGGACCGCGTCGTGCCTTTGCGGCCTCTGACCCGATGCCGATCTCAATTAGCTCCTTGGTTCTCTGAGGAGCTGAGAGAGATGAAGCGTCGGAAAAGACGCCTAGAGAGCATTTGGAGGACTAGTCAATCCGATTCTGACCGGACACAGGTGAGGTCTTATATCAAGACCTACCTAGTGGCGATAAAAGCGGCAAAATCTAACCATTTTTCCGCTCTTATCGCATCTGCAGAGAACCGCCCAGCTGCCCTGTTTAGGGTGACCCACTCCCTTCTTCGGGGGGGAGTACGGGAAGATCCCTTGCAGGGTCGTGCTGAGGATTTTGTGCAATTCCTGCATGATAAAGTCGCTCGGATTCGGGATGGCTTGAACTCCGATTGGATGAGTCCACGGGAGGAGACCGGGGCAGGTCTTGAGAATGTTATCTGGGAGGAGTTTGATCCTGTGACTCCCGAGGATGTGGACAGAGTTCTGGGTAAGATTAGTGCCGCCACGTGTTTATTGGACCCGTGCCCCTCCTGGTTGGTACTGGCCTCCCGGGAGGTTACACGAGGCTGGCTCCAGGGGATTATAGGTGCTTCTCTGAGTGAGGGTGCCTTTCCTGCCGCCTTGAAAGAGGCAGTGGTGAGACCCCTCCTCAAGAAGCCTTCCCTGGACCCGGCTGAATTAGCTAACTATCGTCCAGTCTCCAACCTTCGTTTTGTGGCGAAGGTTGTTGAGAGCGTGGTGGCACGACAACTTTCCCGACACCTGGATGAAGCTATCTATCTAGACCCGTACCAGTCGGGCTTCAGGCGGGGGTACAGCACAGAAACGGCATTGGTCGCGTTGGTGGATGATCTCTGGAGGGCTCGGGACAGGGGTTGCTCCTCTGTCCTAGTCCTATTAGATCTCTCAGCGGCTTTCGATACCATCGACCATGGTATCATGCTGCAGCGGTTGAGGGGGTTAGGAATAGGGGGCACCGTTTTGCGGTGATTCTCCTCCTTCCTCTCCGACCGCTCGCAGTTTGTGTTGGCAGGGGGACAGAGGTCGACCTCGAGGCGTCTCACATGGGGGGTGCCGCAAGGGTCAGTCCTCTCACCCCTCCTGTTCAATATTTATGTGAAGCCGCTGGGTGAGATCATCTGTGGTTTTGGGGTGAAGTGCCATCTGTACGCTGATGATACTCAGCTGTACATCTCCACCCCAGACCACCCCAACGATGCCCTTGATGTGATGTCTCGCTGCCTGGAGGCCGTGCGGGTCTGGATGGGGAAGAACTTGCTCAGACTCAACCCCTCCAAGACCGAGTGGCTATGGCTTCCGGCGCCCCGATATAGTCAGCAGGTGCCATCGCTAACTATTGGGGGTGAATCTCTGCCCCCCACAGAGAGGGCTCGCAATCTGGGTGTCCTTCTGGATGCATGGCTGTCTTTAGAAGAGCATATGACGGCCGTGGCCAGGGGGGCCTTTTATCAGGTTCGCCTGATTCACCAGTTGCAGCCCTTTCTGGATTGGGATGCCCTACGCACGGTCACTCATGCCCTTGTTACTTCCCGGTTGGACTATTGTAATGCTCTCTACATGGGGCTCCCCTTGAAGAGCACTCGGAGGCTCCAACTGGTCCAGAATGCGGCCGCGCGGGTGGTTATGGGCGCAACTCGTTATGCCCATGTGACACCCCTCCTGCGCGAGCTGCACTGGCTCCCAGTGGTCTTCCGGGTGCGATTCAAGGTGTTAGTTACCATCTTTAAAGCACTCCATGGCATAGGACCCGGGTACATCCGAGACCGTCTTCTGCCACCAATAGCCTCCCACTGACCAGTCCGTTCCCACAGGGAGGGTCTCCTCAGGGTGCCGTCAACCAAGTTATGTTGACTGGCGGCGCCCAGGGGGAGGGCCTTCTCTGTGGGAGCCCCATCCCTGTGGAACGAACTGCCCCCGGAAATTCGTAAGATCTCCGACCTCCGGGCGTTTCGCTGCGCACTGAAGACCCTATTATTCCGCCAGGCCGGACTAACAACACAATAGTTTTTAAATTGGGATATTTAAATTTATTGGGGTTTTAAATCTGAGCCACTTTATTTAATTATTTTAAATTTTATATTGTTGTTTTGTTTGTGTTTTTAAACAGGCTGTACACCGCCCTGAGTCCTTCGGGAGAAGGGCGGTATAGAAATAAAATTATTATTATTATTATTATTATCTATTTTTATATCCATCCTCACATTGGTTAATTATGTAATATTACAGTTGTTTAATATAAATTCAACATTTTAATATAAATCAATTAGTTATATAACTATCTTTTTTGTATATTAATCAATATGAACATGAATATTCCAATTATTTCCATGCAATCCAATTTCTTACAAATCAATTAATTATATTTACCAATAATAATAAACCAAATAATTTCCCCCATATATTCCTCCAAACTGCAACTTAACCATTTCTGCTTTCAACACAATATACAATTAATAGTATCTCAATTATTACAATTCCCTAGTTAAATAGAGCTTTTTTTCTTTTGTGTTTTAAAATGTTGAACTCTCCTCTTTTGCCCTAAATTTCCCATTGTTTGCACCTATTTTTTTTGGTGAGCAAAAAGAAAAAGAAATCTCTCCCTGCCTCATTTTGTCACGTTGCAGCAGAGCCTGCTTTACTTTCAGTTTCGTTTTTTCCTTAGCATAGTTTACTCATTTGTTTTCTTTTAACACTGATCAGCTGTAGGACGGCCCTTTGAAGCCGCGCGGCAAGAGTTTAAACAGTTTTTTCCCCTCTAGCCATCAGCTGGGACTCAGGAGGCAGCAATAGATTGGGAGTGGGGCCAAATAAAGGGTAAGAATAAAGTGGGGGTGGGAGGGGTGGGTGGGAGAACTGGTTTGGTGACATCATATCATCACCGCTATCAGCTCGCGGGAATGGGTGCGAACCGGGAGCAACCCACCACTGCTCCAAACTAACCGCCTTCCATTCCATGAAGTTCCAGAGATACTTTGGTGACTCCTTGCAAAAACACAAAGCATCAGAAAATCCACTAAGTCTATGAATTCCCTCTGAATTCATTTAAAGGCTTTTGAAAGCCTTAATTTTAAATTTCAAAATTGCATTTTGAAGATCTGACTCAAAGATACAGTTTGAAATTAGGTCAATCTCCCTGAAAGTCAATATTTGCCTCAAACCTTAAGAAAGGGCTAATTAGCAGTTCAGCAGTTGGGTTGGCCTATAGAGAACTCCAGGAAATTTGCCATATTGGACATTTTCAGGTTATAGAAATCAGTTCTAAATATGACTCAAGAGACTATTTTTTTCCTCCAATTTCTGGATTGTCCTGAAATGCAGCCTCATTTATACAATGAGTGTTACATACACTCATTGTATATAACCACCTTCACTTCACATACTTGACAAAAGGGATCAGAGGAGATAAAGGAGTACATAAATAAATTAAACAGCAAGTAAATATTTGCAGTTCTCTTAAATATCTGCTTTGGTACACATCTAATTCCTTGTCTCTACCGTTGTAATTCCTGCATTTATTTGATATATCTTGCATCATGATTGCTTCAGATTTAGTGATGGGACAGAGTTTTTCCAAGCATCCACAAAACTAATAACTAATTCAAGGAAGAAATTGTGCTAAAAAGATCTAACCCTAAAGTCTAACCCTAACCCTAACCCTAACCCTAACCCTAACCCTAACCCTAACCCTAACCCTAACCCTAACCTAACCTAACCTAACCTAACCTAACCTAACCTAACCTAACCTAACCTAACCTAACCTAAGTTTATCTTTAACTGTGCAATTAGTCTACCAAGCATTATTAATAATCTATATCAGCAGTCACCAACTGGTGGTCCATGGACCACCCGTGGTCCACGAGAAAATTTTGGTGATCCACAGAAAAATTATTTGCATTTTTTATATTGCACTAAATCAGGGGTCCTCAAACTACGGTCCCTGGGCCGGATGCGTGCAATGAACGTTTCTGTTGCTGCAGAGAGTCTCCCCCTTCAGAGTCTTTTTGTGTGGGTCGGAGGGGGGGCAGAAATTCCAACTTGGGGTCTGCTTCAGCCTCCTGGTGCGGGGCTTTGGGTGAAGGCTGGAGGGAAATGCCGCTGGTGGCGAAGAGCCAGAGAGCCTTGTTCCAGTGGGACTGCATCATGGCCTGGAACTGGCTGACCATCTCAGCCCGCTGAGCCTCCAGGTGCTGGTACCTGGCCTTGCACTCCTACAGGTATTCCCTCTGCTTGGAAAGCCTATTCTCAAAGTCCTCAGTGAGGTGCTTCTGCTGAGCCTCCTTCTCGGCCAGATCCAATTTGAACTGAGGCAGCTGTTTTACCAATTCTTTCTCGTGGTGGCTGCTTAGCTCCAACAACTGCTTCCTGTTGGGGCCCTAAGGAGCCCAGGCAGGCAGGTGAGGAGTAGCGAGTAGAGGCTGGGCAAGGCGCCCCTCGATGTGAGTGACATCGAGTTGGCCATGCCCACCCAGTCACATGACCACCTTGCCACGCCCACCCAGCTGATCATTAGGCAGATCATATTAGTGGTCCGCAGGATTTAAAATTATGAATTTAGTGGTCCCTGAGGTCCGAAAGGTTGGTGACCCCTGATCTATAGGCCAGACATTTCTATATGAGACTTAATGAATAGTATAAGAGAATATGACATGTATATTTGCTTTCATTCATGAGTACAAGAGAATAGGTGAGCTTAGCACTAAGTGGACTTCAGTTAGTAAAAACAAAAAACAAAAACATACATCCAAAATACCCTCAGATGCCAAATTTCAAATATGTTAAAAACAGCAGCCCTCAACATTTTGGGCATCAGGGACCAGTTCATGGAGAGAGGTTTTTCTGTGGCCCAGAGGGTTGTGGTTTCACGTGCTTCCTGCATCCCATGGATGGCGCTTCACTTGTTTCCATGGCCTGATTTCTGGCATCCTGTAGACCGGTGTCAGTCCACAGACTGAGGGTGGGGGGACCCCTGCATTAAAATACAGAAAAATGATATGTTATTTTATATTTAGCATGGGGAAGGCTTCTCCAAAGGGTAAATGAGTCTTCAGTTTGCATTTACAGAGACAGGTTTGAGGCTTCAACAAAGGCCCACTCAGCAGACCCCACTATTTACTTTTAGGTAAGGTGACCAGATTTTAACATTGGTAAAGAGGGACACCATTGTGGCCGTGGCTTATTTTGTGGGCGTGGCTTGGAGGTCATGTGACTGGGTGGGCGTGGTTAGTTGGTCATGTGACCGGGTGGCCATGGCTATGTGTATAGGGACTATTCAGAGGGCTGAAAAAAGTCACTTCTGACAGGTCCTCGCACTTTTGACTGGTCCTCACACTTATGACCATCCTCACATTTATGCCCGTGCAGCATTATTAACAACCATGTCACTCATTTCACAACTGCTTCTCTTCACCATGATGACAAGATAGGGCAAAAATGTAAAATGTCGTAAGTTCGAGGACTGGTCAAAAGTGTGAGGACCAGTCAAAAATAACTTTTTCAGCCCTCTGAGTAGTCCATATGCATAAAAGGATACAGCAATAGAGAGGATGAAGGAAGGGAAGAGAAATTAGAGTAGGAGTGAGGGTAAGAGAGGGAGGAAGAGAGGAGGAGAAGGAGAAAGGAAGAGGAAGTAGGGAGGAGAAGAAGAGGGTGGGGGAAGAGAAAGTAAGAAGGAAAGAAAAGAAAAGAGAGAGGTGGTAGGTTTGAGGAGAAAGATTGCTGTACAATAAAAAAGATGAAAGGGAAGAAAGCCAACACCAAACAAATATAAAGATAAAGAATGAATTGTTAAACTTTAAAGAATAAAAGAGAACAAATATGAATAAATAGCAATAATTAGAAATACACATACAAACATAGAATGTATTTTCTTTGAACAGAATATTTGGCTGGTTCACAAATTTAAATAGTCATTTCAATTAAATTTACAATTTCTATATTTCCTTTTTGCCATATTTATTCCTCATCTATTTTTTTTTAAAAAAACAATATTACCTTTCAGGTAATATTCATATCTAATCTTAATCAAATTCAATTTTTCCCTTCTATTCTATATTATACCCCTTCCCATTGTCATCTATTTTTATATCCATCCTCACATTGGTTAATTATGTAATATTACAGTTGCTTAATACAAATTCAACATTTTAATATAAATCAATTAGTTATATAACTATCTTTTTTGTATATTAATCAATATGAACATGAATATTCCAATTATTTCCATGCAATCCAATTTCTTACAAATCAATTAATTATATTTACCAATAATAATAAACCAAATAATTTCCCCCATATATTCCTCCAAACCACAACTTAACCATTTCTGCTTTCAACACAATATACAATTAATAGTATCTCAATTATTACAATTCCCTAGTTAAATAGAGCTTTTTTTTCTTTTGTGTTTTAAAATGTTGAACTCTCCTCCTAAATTTCCCATTGTTTGCAGTTTTGCACCTACCTTTTTTGGTGAGGAAAAAGAAAAAGAAATCTCTCTCCCTGCCTCATTTTGTCACGTTGCAGCAAAGACCCTGCTTTCGCTTTCGCTTCTTCAGCATAGCTAGGGGGAAAAAAATCTGCTCCAGGAACTCTTTACACTGATCACCTGTAGGGCAGCCCTTTGAAGCCCCGCGGCAAGAGTTTAAACAGTTTTTTTTCCCTCTAGCCATCAGCTGGGACTCAGGAGGCAGCCGGGACTCAGGAGGCAGAATGAAAAATCGGGACTTTTTTAAAACGCCGCGGGACGCAGGACAAATTGCTAAAAATCGGAACTGTCCCGCCAAAAGCGGGACATCTGGTCACCTTACTTTTAGGCCATCCTAAAGATCATCTATCTGGTCCTAGCACAAGTACCACAATGCTGCTGAGTTTGAATTTCATCTGAGGGATTTAACCAGCCAACCTCCCCTCTCCCAGTCTTTCTGGAGAATCCAACTTTTGGGGAGGCTCAAGGTTGCTCCATTCTCATAGCTCTGAATTTAAAAGGATTAACAGATTAACAGAGTTGGAAGGGCCTTATAGGTCATCTAGTCCAACTCCCACTCATGCAGGAGACTCTACCCCATTTCTGACAAATGGCAGTCCAATCTCTTCTTGAAAGTCTCAAGTGATGAAGCTCCCACAACTTCCAAAGGCAACTTCTGTTCCATTGGTTGATTATTCTCACTGTCAAAAAATCTTTCTAGACTGAATCTCTCCTTGTTCAGTTTCCATCCATTATTCCTTGTCTGGCCTACAGATGATTCCACCCATTTTGCCTAGACCATGGGATCTGCATATCTCTTTCATGACCACCCTCGTGACTTATTCTCCACAGTGTATCTGCTCTGTATCCATTTATCATCTTTAATCTGCTAACACTGCTGAGCACTACTGAGGCAGTTTAAGTAGCTCCCTTCCTCTAAGGTCCATATAAGAAAGTTCTGAAGATCTTTCTACACTATTGATGTTCCTAAAGATGATGAAATTCCTTGAGAGTTTCCAAATAAAACCAGCTTGAGCCTTTGGGGATGACTCTCCACAAATTTATTTATTTATTTATTTATTTATTTATTTATTTATTTATTTATTTATTTAATTTTTATACCACCCCCTCTCCCGAAGGACTCGGGGCGGTGAACAGCCAGAATTAAAAACACACAAATGTATTCCATTGCATAACTAACAGCAATAATAGTGCCTGAGAATGCTTTTTATATAGAAATGCCACCCAGAATAATCCTTTAGTAAATAGAAAACCTAGGAGCCTCATTAGGAGTAGTTTCTACTATTCCAAAATACTTTTCAAAATCAGTTAATCTGGCAGAAATTTGTGCTGAAGAAGAGAGACGAAGAAATTGCACTCACAAATAATTTCTCACAATAATGGTAGCTTCCTGTATTTCTGTTACAGAAATCTTCTATAATAATCTTTCTCAACACTTAAATAGACACAAATAAAATTGTATAATTAAATACAAGTAATCCTCAATTTATGAGCACAATTGAGCCCAAAATTTATGTTGTTAAGTGAGAAATTTGTTAAACGAGCCCTGCCCCATTTTATGACTTTTCTTGCCACATTTGTTAAGTGAATAACTGCAGTTGTTAAATTAGTAACACGGATGTTCAGTGAATCTGGCTTCCCCATTGTCGAAGGTAGAAGGGGGTCACATGTAAGTGCGAGGACCGGTCAAAAGTGCGAGGATCAGTCAAAAATAACTTTTTCAGCCCTCTGAGTAGTCCATATGCACAAAAGGACTACCCAGAGGGCTGAAAAAAGTGATTTCTGACAGGTCTTCGCACTTTTGACCGGTCCTCGCACTTATGACTGGTCATCATTTATGCCCATTGCAGCATTCTTAACAACTGTGTCACTCATTTCACAACTGCGGTGCTTCATGTGACCGGGTGGCCGTGGCCAGGTGGTCATGTGGCATCGCTTCTTTGCCCTAATGACAGTTTGTTGCAATGGTCATAAGTGTGAAAAATAGTCATAAGTCACTTTTTCCAGTGCCATTGTAACTGTTGTAAGTCAAGGATTACCTGTACAAAAATACAAAAAGCTTCTTTGCTTGCAAAGCAAAGAATACAAATCCCTAAATACCAATCATTAGATTAGAAATACCTGCAAATTGGAGTAACAAATCAGGGAGGGTGCGAGAGCACCTTTAGGAATTAAAATAGTTAAAAAACGTCAGTTACCATCACACAGTTTGCCCATAAGCACCAAACCGAGAACTTCAGCCAGAAGATGACGAATGTGATTTCCGCAATGGTAATCAATGTGACGACTGCTCATAGGTCACTTTTTCAGCACTGTTGTAATTCAAGTAGATAATAAATAAATGGTTGTGAATGGTGTAAGTCAAGGATTACCTGTACTTACTAGAAATAATTATTTTTTTTTACTCTAATAAGAATAGCAGAGCAAGAGTCATTATACCTTCAAATCAGAGAGATGATCCATATATGTAAATGTTCTCTTATTGTTTCTAATGAAATCCATTCTCCAAGAAGAGAATGAGGGAGAAAATCTATTTAACCTGCTGATCCATAACCAGAAGTTCATTAGTCTCAGGTTGGAAAGCTGTGAAGTTGGGTTGTTGCACCAAAAGAATAAGAAAGATAGCCATAAAGAGGATTGTAATGTACCAACACAAATCCTTCCTTCCTTCCTTCCTTCCTTCACCCTCCCTCCCTCTCTCCTTCCTTCCTTCCCTCCCTCCCTCCTTCCTTCCCTCCCTCCCTCCTCCCTCCCTCCTTCCTTCCTTCCTTCCTGAATTCAGATAAGTTTCACTGGGCACAGAGAAAAAAGAAAGAAGTCAAGAAAGAGATAAAGATCCTGGTGGCTTTTATTTGTTTAATCCAAGTCTTTTTATTTAGGCTGTTCATGAGTTCTGAAGTGTGAAGGAGACTCAATGGGACGTACCGAAATTAAATTTAAAAAACCCTAGTTTTATGCAAAAGTATATTTTATGAATTTGATTGATAGCCTGACTTTCATCCAGGAGATCAAGATGGCATACATGTAGGCTCTTCTTGTCTTTCTCTAGAACATTCCTCTGAGATGCAAAGGTGTGTGTGTGAGAGAGAGAAACTGGTCCAAAGACATCCAGTAATCTTCCTTCCTGGTGTGTGTGTGTGTGTGTGTGTGTGTGTGTGTGTGTGTGTGTGTGTATGAATTTGAACCTCAATTTCCCCACTCCTAGGCCACAAACTTCACCACTACCCATATTAGCATCAGAATGGAGGCTAAAGCATAATGTACATTTACTTCATAAAATATGAACAGATTTAACAAAATAATGTGTACCCTTCTTCATCCCAAATGCTTTAATATTGCTAGAAGAGGCTGGAATATCAAAGCACCATACTTTTTATACAGTAGTTGCCAACATTGTGGAAACCTTTTGGGAAAAGTGTATTTTCTAAAACTAGCTTTTTTTTTTTTAGTAGTACCATAAAATTATATATCAATGGAAAGATAATTTAATCAAGAATGTAATGCAATAACTTTTATGAAGGATTTGATATTAGAATAGCAGTTACAGTAGAAAGAAGAAAAGTGAAACATGTCAAAAAAGAACGAGATATACAAAAATGATCACTATGTAAATTTAATATTCTGCTGTTTTTTTTTTTTTCTGGAAACATTGTATTGCTAATTAGAGCTTATAAAATGTATGCTAGATCAATTTGAAAGTATTGTTCAGCTGTTTGGAATTCCCACCATATATCTGACATCAGTACAATTGAGCGTGTTCAGAAGTATTTCACGGGAAAAGTCTTGCGCTCTTCTGTACACCATAGAATTCCCTATGCTACTAGGCTCAAAATTCTCCGTTTGGATAACTTAGAACTGCATCGCTTGAGGTCAGACCTAGATATTGCATACAAAATTATACGTAGCAATGTTTTACCTGTAAATGACTTTTTTTGTTTTAATTGCAATAATACGTGTGAGAAAAACCACTTTAAACATGATGTAAATTGTTGCAAACCTGACTATAAAAAATATGATTTCTGTAATAGAGTTGTCAAAGTCTGGAATGGCCTCCCTGATTCAGTTGTTTTAGCTACAAATTTTCAGAGTTTCAGTCACAAATTGACTTCTGTGGACCTTACATCATACTTAAGTGATTAATAGAGGGGGCGTGCAGAAGTGCACTAATGTGCCTATCGCCCCTGTCATTGTATTTTTATTCTTTTATTCTTGTTCTCCTTAAATAAATAAATGAATAAATAAATAAATAAAGACATAAATAAAGACATAAATAAAGACATAAATAAAGACATAAATAAAGACATAAATAAAGACATAAAGACATAAAGACAGTCCCAATTGATCTAAATCCAGCATTTTGGCCAACCAGAAAATCCTGTTTGCAACCCAGAGGTAACGTTTGTGTCTTTAAGATCCATAGCCATTAATCAATCAATCCTTTTTAAATTCATTTTAAGGCATCCAAGCTTGTTTTTGCAGCAGAAGAAACCTTCAGCTTCAGACAGCCCGAGGAAAAGTATATATTGGGAGATAAGGTTAGAGAATAAATTTTTTGGGATTGAATATTTGTTTCCTGTAGAATATCATATCATATCATAAGTTTATTCATCAAGCATATATAAGATAACAGGTAAAAGTATAAACATAATTTAAATATGAAAAGAGTAAGTAAAAAGGAACATTAGGACAGGGACGGTAGGCACGCCGGTAGACTTATGCATGCCCCTTACAGACCTCTTAGGAATGGGGTGAGGTCAACAGTAGACAGTCTAAGGTTAAAGTTTTGGGGGTTTGGGGAAGAAACTACAGAGTCAGGTAGTGCATTCCAGGCCTTGACCACTCTGTTACTGAAGTCATATTTTCTGCAATTGAGTTTGGGGCGGTTTACCTTGAGTTTGTATCTATTATTTGCTGGTGTATTGTTGTGGTTGAAGCTGAAGTAGTCATTGACAGGAAGGACATTGTGGCAGATAATTTTATGTACTATGCATAGATCAGACTGAAGTCGGTGTAGTTCTAAGTTGTCTAAGCCCAAAATCTGGAGTCTGGTGGCATAAGGTATTTTATTGCGGGTAGAGGAATGGAGGACTCTTCTCGTGAAATATCTCTGGACTCTCTCGATTGTATTTATGTCCGATATGCACCTTTTCCTAAACTGGCCCTTTCTCAATGTGTACATTTCAGTTTCCAACCCCACCCGTCTGTTGTTGAAAATTCTGAAATGTGAAGTCTGCATGTATATTGCAAGCTTGGGGGCCAATATGGTCATCCTATGCATTGTATTGGTAGATACCCGCCTACATAACCCAATGTACTTCTTTCTTGGTAATGTTTCCATACTGGACATCTTCTTCACCTCTGTGACCAGCCCACAATTGCTCTGGAACCTCCTCTCTGGTGACAAGTCAATTTCTTTTGCTGGCTGCCTGACACAGTCTTATTTCTATTTCTTCTTAGGGACAGTACAATTCCTTTTGTTTACCTCCATGTCCTATGACCGTTATGCCGCCATATGCAAGCCACTGCAATATCATGCAATCATGAATATCCAAGTGTGCATCCAGATTGTCTTGGCTTGCTGGCTGGGTGGGTTCTTCTCGGTTTTTGTCCCCACCATTATGATCGCCAGGCTATCCTATTGCAAGTCTAACATCATCAACCATTTCTTTTGTGACAGTGGCCCTCTGCTGGATCTGTCCTGCAGTGACACCCGAGTGATAGAGTTGATGGACTTTGTGCTGTCGTCTGTTGTTATCCTCTGCTCTTTAGTCTTAACCTTAGTTTCTTATATATGTATCATCTCAGCAATAATCCGCATCTCTACCACTTCAGGCCGGACAAAAGCCTTCAATACTTGTGCTTCACATCTGACCATCATCTCTATCTCCTGTGGCATCAGCATCTTCATCTATGTCACCCCAGCCCAAAAGGAGGCTCTCGAAGTCCATAAGGTTCCTGCTCTTCTCACCACAATTGTCTGTCCTTTTCTGAACCCTTTCTTCTTCACCCTGCAAAATGATATGGTGAAGCTGGTACTCAGAGACATGGTGAGGCATATCACAGGGAGGATTGCTCGTAAAGTTTGTGGCGTGTTGGGAAAGAATGGACATAGTAAGTGGGGAGACCAGGCAAAAGTGTAAGAAGGGAAAGAGAACAAGCTGGAATTTATCAACCTCAGTGATGGTGACAAGATGGGAAAACAGCAATGGGGCTTGATCCCTTCTATCAAGTTATATATATATTTTAATAACAACCCTATAAGATATTAATAATGCTACTCTGCATGGATGAAAGTAGACCTTAGAATATCTTAGGGAAGAACTTCATTTCTATGCAATCCTTCCTTCCTTTAGTTTCATTAGTTTCTGAAAACTAAAGCAATAGATTTATTTTTAATTGTAAAGTATCTGTTGATGCTCCCCCCTCTACAATATTTGGAATATTTCCTTTTAATAAAGAGAAGCTAGATATAAATTTAGTTTTTAAATTTATTTTAAATACAAGTAATACAAATAATACGAACATATACATACACATCTAAACACAAAGAGAGAGAGAGAGAAGCTAGATATGTTTATTTTTCTTATTGTTCACAATCATACTGTATAATGGCCCTTTTTTTGCAGAATGCAATTAGTTATATATGAAAATTGTTGCTATTATTTCTAACTGATCTTTTAGGGCTTTCCAAACTTTGAATGGAAGGTTTTCAAGCTAAGTTGGTTATGAAAGTTCTATATGTCTGTTGGTAACAAGTAATTATGCCCATTTGTTAGTCATGGACATATATCAGACACTGTCAGCCCCTGAGTTCTCGCCACCTCTTGTGTTGGCCAGGCCCATTCCCCTGGGCTTATTTTTGGGGTAGGGCTTATATTAGGAGTTTTTGGAGAAACATGGTAGAAAGCACACCCACAGCTAGACTGTCAGTTGCAGACTCTTATCAACCTTTGCCTAACCACATACCTCCAATTCGATGGACAAACATATCAACAAATCAAAGGAACACCTATGGGACCACTGTTTTCAGTACTCATAGCAGAGGTCATAATGCAACACTTGGAATTGATAGCACTCCCATACATTGAACCCAACATATGGATCCGGTATGTAGATGATGCCTTGACCATAATAAAAAGGGACCAACTAGAGATCACGCACAAAACCATCAGCAACATCATCAAAGGAATCAAATTCACAAGGGCAGAAGAAAAAAACGAATACTCTTCCTCGATATCTCATTAGCAGAGACTGTGATGGCAAACTAGAAACACAAGTCTACTGAAAAACCACCAAGTGCTCCTCTACCTAGAGTAATAACTCAACCTCCCACAAGAGAAGCTGTGTAAGTAGCTAATGATATTGTTCCTCATCCTCCTTTTCCTTCCTATGTGTTGGAATTAAAATCTTAACATTCCAGATGGAGGACCAGGGGCAGTGTTTTTTAACATCTAAAAAGTGGAACCAGATTAAGAAAAAAGCCTTAATAGTAATAGCAGACTTATATACCACTTCATAATGTCTTTACAGCCCGCTCTAAGTGGTTTATAGAGTCAGCATATTGCCCCCAACAATCTGGATTTCCATTTTACCAATTCTCACTGGAGAGCCTGTGAGAATTGAACTGCTGGCAGTTGACAGAATTGGCCTGCAATACTGCATTCTAACCACTGCGCCACCACAGCTCTAGATAAAATCTTGGTAATGTCAACCCTTGCTTGCAATCGATCTATTACTTGGAACCCTGACAGGTAAATTTGGTAAAATTGGCTTAGAATTCTTAATCATTCTCCCCTGGTCATTCCCAGGCAGTGCAATGTGCAGACTAGTTCTGTGGACCGTTCCTGCTTCTACAAGACTCTTTAGATTGTTACAGAATTAAGATGATCGGAATTGACTTTGGGCAAAGTGTGAAAGAAACAGACATAGACATAAAATCCTAGGGCTGGAAGAACATTGGAGGTCTTCTAGTCCATCCCCCTGCCCAAGGCAAGAGATCTTATACCATCCCAGACAAACGACCGTCCAATCTGAAAACATCCAGCAATGAAGCACCCACAACTCTGGGAGGCAATATGTCTCACTGATTAAGTGTTCTCACTGTCAGGAAATTTCTCCTTAGTTCCAGGTTGGATCGCTCTTTGAGAAGCTTCCACCTATTGCTTTCTGCCCTGCCCTCAGGAGCTTTGGAGAATAAGTTAGTAAGTCCATAAGATTTAGATTTAACATGTTGCCTTTTTTATTCCTTGTCATCACACTTTCTTATAAATGAAGAAGTGTAGAGGAGCAACTATTAACTCTGTCCGCAGATGAGCCAGTTTGTCCGTGACTTATACATATGCCCATGTTTTGAGCAGCAGGGCTGAGGGTTATGCACTGTAATAACATCGAAAGCCATCCAACCATTTCCTTTCTATTTTCACACTGGAAGTGGTGGTTCAGAATTGAGGGAGTAGCTTCTGACCTATCGGTATACATGGTATCCATATGTAATTAGGTCAGGTAACCTAAGCTTGAAAAGACATTTTAGTGCATTGCATTATGGTCTTTTTAGCTGTATTTTAATTGCTTCAACTTTTTATATGTTTCTTGGGCATGATTTCTTCAAAGGAAATTGGAATAAAATACCAAAAATAAAACAAGTGCAACAAACCAACCTTCCAACTAAAAAACTTTGTGTGTTTCACTGAAAATATTGCAATATGAGAATGGAGAAGAAGGCGAAGTTAACATGTTGGTTTACTAACATGTATAATATAATCCTATATTATGGAATGGAGAAAGTATGTACAGAATGTATTAGCAAATGCAACTGAATTTCTGCAATAGACCCTCTTAAATTAGGATGGCATACACAGGTTTTTTCCCAAGCAATTTGGCTTTTTGATGGCCCACAGGATACTTGTGCTTCAAAGAGTATTGGGTGGAGATGAAGCAGATGTGAAATATAATTTCCTCACCATTTTAAATTAAAATAAATTAAGGTGATTCTTCTTCGGCAGTGAATTTAATGACCCCATCATAGTAGTTGAATGACTGGTAATTTTGAAGGTCCCTAGGAATCATACCCAAAACAGATTTTTTCTCAAAGGCTGTAACAGAAAATAATCACTTGGTTCAGAACCAGTTGCATTAGAAAATACACGTTATAGAGAGACAACCAAATACTCGTATTATTTGCAATTTGCAGTCATCTGGTTTATTCAGACAAATCAGCAGGCATAGTTTAAGCTGTAGCAGCCTCTTTAGGGTAGAAACAAGTGACAATAACAACCTCTGTGTTTGCATTGTACACCACAGAAATCTTTGGTTATTGCATGAGACACAAGAATTATTGGAAGAAGACATTACGTTGAAGTACAGAACACAGTAGACCCCCCTCCTCCCAAATAATTTTTTTGCAATGAGATAAACTTAATAAAAGCTGGAAATCTTTACCCAAACTTGGTGCAATGTTCTTTTTGTGTTCACTGTCATCTCCAGGACTCAGCAGATTGGATTAGACCATTTGGACTCCACCCACTATGGAATATTTATAAGGATTGCAATTCCTCAGGAATTAAGCATTTTAAATCTATCAACTCCCAGAGCTAGTGAGAGAAAGGAAAGGCAAAACTATGTGATTGTGGTGGTGGTAGCAGCAGGAGAAAATGTTGTCAGACCACCCAAGAGCATCTACCAAGTGATCCTAGGAAAACATGCCTTTGTTTGAAGGTCCTACTCAGGTTTAGAAGGGAAAACCATTTCCCCCTCTAAACCTGCGTGATTACACAGCCCTTCTGGAAAGTCTGAATGCATGTCTGATTTTTCCCCCAACACTTTTCTGTATTGATTTACAGGCAAAAGTAGGTCTGAGTCACAAATTCATGTTCTTGATGCAATAAGGATCACTATTGACAGATCTCCAAGCCATTTCCAGACCATGATTTTTTTTTTTTGCAAGGGAAATACTAAAGGTAGGCTGAAGTGATCTGCTCAGACAACAATCTAGCTCGTATCCTAGTGAAGAAGACTTTTAAACTATCATGTGAACAAATTCATCTGGAAATCCTAGGAGAGAAGAAGGGAAAGGGATATTTGAGATGGGGATCTCTAGTTCCTCAACTTGACCCTATGATCTGTTGACTTTGCTGGGGGAGGGAGAAAAAAGGAACTATTGCTAAGGTGGTGGAAGTACCCTAAGAGGTTCATCGCAGAAAGAGCAGGAGCAAGGAAGCGCTCAGATGCCGTGACCATCGTATCCTTGGACTTCTGCAGGTGGTGTGTTGTACACCACCTGTTACAAAAGTCGGTCCAAATGAACAGGCGATCTGCGGACACAGCCCAGGCGAACCCTGCGGTTCATAGAACGTCCCCTGTAATTGCAATTTGGGAACCTTCCTGTGCTTCTACAGTAGATCATTGGGAAACTGTTCCTGCTGTCATACAAATTCCTTTGAAAGTGAGTTCCGGAGCCTCGGCAAACTGCTATGATATTGTTGGGAGGGGCATTTATAAAAGTGTTGCTAGGTTTGCACCTCCTTCGACTCAGCCCTCTTTGCTGCATCATCAAGTTACAGTAGGCATTCACATTATTGGCTCCGGTTTTGGGGAAATTAATGTGGCTGTTAGCAAAGGTTCGGTAAGTTGCGGCTTCTCCGGAGTGGACCAGCAGAACCCCAAGAAGAACAACCAGCTGGAGGAGCAATCTGAAGACGGTCATGATGGGAAGTCAGGATCTGCAGAAGAGAACTAGAGGGAAGACAAGAAAGGGAAGGGGAAGAGGAAGGAAGAGGGAGAAAAAGGAGAACTAAGAAACTACAAGCATAAAAATGAGAGTACGGCTACCCATTTCAAGGAGCTATACGTTTCAATGAGGCATTAAAACACATTGTTATATTTTTTTTTCAATGTAAAATATTCCTCATGTAAAGGAACCACTCTGTTAAAGTTATATTGGATAATCCTAGTCTTATTTTGCTATAGTTTTACATAAAGGAAAAGAAAAGTAGAAAAAATTGTCTGCAGCTCAGGGTTGAACTGTGGGATTCTGAGTGCTTCTTAAGCCTGGCTGTGAGCATGCAAATGTTTCATCACCCAACTAGATTACATCATCAGTGCAAAGGAGTGTGGGGCTTGTCCCTTGTTTATATGCAGTAGTTTGCCCTGTAAGTGCTGGTTGTGGGGGGGTGTGGAATTGGGTGTTTCCCTCCTTGGCTGGTACGGGTGTGGTTTCCAAGTATGGAGAAATTCCATCAAATTTGCAGGGAAAGCTACTATATATATAAACAGGCAGCAAATGCTGACTTGCAGCACCAAGACCGCCACAGGTAAGAGTAAAGCCTCAATCAAATGAAGTTCAATTGGGGAATTTATAACTTTTTGGTGAGCGGTGGCCAACAGAATGTAAATGAATTGCTATTGCCTTTTGGGGGGAGCAGCTCCATTTATTTATAAACTTCTAGGGCATCTCCATGCAACCTGCAATTCTAGGCAATTTACAACAATTTGGAATACATAAAAGATCAAAATATCAGAAAGAGTATAATTACAGATTTCATACTGAATAATCAATATCCTTTAATTTCTCGCTGTAAATTTATTAAGTAAGTAAGAGGACTCAGTTAAGGCTGTTTTACAAAACTATGCAGACATACCAAGGAAGCAAAACTTACAATTTTCAGCCTAGATAATAAGTTTGAGAATTTTTTTGTAATCTCCCTCCCAAATATCAACTTGATCCAAGTCAACATAGATTTGGAGCAAGGGTTTCAGGAAGTAGTAACAAATGAATTAAATAATACGTACATATCATTGGGTGGGAAAATGAAGCATAGGAAAGTGAGAAAAAAAGTGACTTTCTGAACCATTTCAGTGATGCCATTTTGAACGCAGTGGTGTGTTGCTCCCGGTTCGCACTGGTTCCCGCGAGGCGGTAGCAGTGATGATATGACATCACCAAACTGATTCTCCCCCCCCCGCCCCTCCACCCACCACCCCCCGCATTATGCTTACCTTTTATTTGGCCCCACTCCCAATCTATTGCTGCCTCCTGAGTCCCAGCTGATAGCTAGAGGGAAAAAAACTGTTTAAACTCTTGCTGCGGGGCTTCAAAGGGCCGCCCTACAGCTGATCAGTGTTAAAAGAAAACAAATGAGTAAGCTATGCTAGGGAAAAAACGAAACTGAAAGTAAAGCAGGCTCTGCTGCAACATGACAAAATGAGGCAGGGAGAGATTTCTTTTTCTTTTTGCTCACCAAAAAAGGTAGGTGCAAACAATGGGAAATTTAGGGGAAAAGAGAAGAGTTCAAGATTTTAAAACACAAAAGAAAAAAAAGCTCTATTTAACTAGGGAATTGTAATAATTGAGATACTATTAATTGTATATTGTGTTGAAAGCAGAAATGGTTAAGTTGTGGTTTGGAGGAATATATGGGGGAAATTATTTGGTTTATTATTATTGGTAAATATAATTAATTGATTTATAAGAAATTGGATTGCATGGAAATAATTTGAATATTCATGCTCATATTGATTAATATACAAAAAAGATAGTTATATAACTAATTGATTTATATTAAAATGTTGAATTTGTATTAAGCAACTGTAATATTACATAATTAACCAATGTGAGGATGGATATAAAAATAGATGACAATGGGAAGGGGTATAATATAGAAGAGAAGAGAAAAATTGAATTTGATTAAGATTAGAGATGAGGATGAAGGGTAATACTGTTTTTTTTAAAAAAAATAGATGAGGAATAAATATGGCAAAAAGGAAATATAGAAATTGTAAATTTAATTGAAATGACTAAACACTGTTTAAATTTGTAAACCGGCCAAATACTCTGTTCAAAGAATATACATTGTATGTTTGTATGTATGTTTCTAATTATTGCTATTTATTCATATTTGTTCTCTTTTATTCTTTAAAGTTTAACAATTCATTCTTTATCTTAATATCTTTATATTTGTTTGGGGTTGCCTTTCTTCCCTTTCATCTTTTTTATTGTACAGCAATCTTTCTCCTCAAACCTACCACCACTCTCTTTTCTTTCCTTCTTACTTTCTCTTCCCCCCCTCTTCTTCTCCTCCCTACTTCCTCTTCCTTTCTCCTTCTCCTCCTCTCTTCCTCCCTCTCTTACCCTCACTCCTACTCTAATTTCCCTTCCCTTCCTTCCTCTCTTCTTTTCCTTCCCTCTCTTCTCCTTCCTTCATCCCTCTCTATTGCTGTATCCTTTTGTGCATATGGATTACTCAGAGGGCTGAAAAAGTTATTTTTGACTGGTCCTTGCACTTTTGACCAGTCCTCGAACTTACGACTGTTCTCACATTTTACGTTTTTCACCCTATCTTGTCACCATGGTGAGGAGAAGCAGTTGTGAAATGAGTGACACGGTTGTTAAGAATGCTACAATGGGCATAAATGATGACCAGTCATAAGTGCGAGGACCGGTCAAAAGTGCAAAGACCTGTCAGAAATCACTTTTTTCATCCCTCTGGGTAGTCCTTTTGTGCATATGGACTACTCAGAAGGCTGAAAAAATTATTTTTGACTGGTCCTCGCACTTTTGACCAGTCCTCGAACTTATGACTGTCCTCACATTTTATGTTTTTTGCCCTATCTTGTCACCACGGTGAAGAGAAGCACTTGTGAAATGAGTGACATGATTGTTAAGAATGCTGCATGGGCATAAATGTGAGGATGGTCATAAGTGTGAGGACCAGTCAAAAGTGTGAGGACTTGTCAGAAATGACTTTTTGCAGCCCTCTGAGTAGTCCTTATACACATAGCCATGGCCATCCAGTCACATGACCAGCTAGCCACACCCACCCAGTCACATGACCTCCAAGCCACTCCCACAAAATAAGCCATGCCCACAGAACCGGTAATAAAAAATTTTAGAACCCACCCCTGTTTGCACAGAGAAAGTGCTGTGTACAACTGGGGTATACTTTCACCATTTTTTAAAAAAATCATTTTGATGTCTTTTCAGTTATGTTTGTGCTTGGTCTTTCCATGTTTAAAGTTACCACATCTGGATGTAAAAATCCAGATGACTTCTAGATAACTTCAAAGAGAGATTCTATACCTCTCTGCTGACATCTAGCAGTCATCTGGAATTAAGATGGAGTGCAGGTAGTCCTTGACTTACAACGGTTCATTTAGTGACCGTTCCAAGTTACAACGGCACTGAAAAAAGGGATCGTTTTTCACACTTACCACCATTGTAGCATCCCCCTGGTCACGTGACCAAAATTTGGACAGTTGGCGAGTGACTCATATTTATGACAGTTGCAATGTCCCGGGGTCCCCATTTGCGACTTTCTGACAAGCAAAGTCAATGGGGAAGCCAGATCCATTCAACAACCATGTTACTAATCTAACAACTGTAAAGATTCATTTAACAACTGTGGCAAGAAAGGTCATAAAATGGGGCAAAACTCACTTAACAAATGTCTCACTTAACAACATAAAGTTTGGGCTCAATTGGGGCCGTAAATCGAGGATTACCTGTAATTTATCTGCGGTGAAATTAATTTCAGTTTCCTGAGGGAATAAATTAGTTACAGGCTGAGGACTCTTGAGTTTAAAAATAATATTTAACTTACCCAGTTGTAATCCTGTCTTGAGTGATAGTTACCACTTCCTTCAGAAATAGCTTCTGACTTTCGAGGTGCCATTGAGGTGCTTATATAGAACTCAGTTGAACGGGGGTGGGATTAAAGAGGGGGAACAAAGAAACAATCCTATACCAAATATGGTATACAGGTGTCTTGTGAAACTGGAATGTTTAGGCCCCAAAACCGCAATGAAGAAATAACATTGATTGCAGAAATAGGTAGAATTAACGTGAACAAATACCTGCAGCTACTACAAAGGCCTCACAAGGGTGATGATGGCAGTCTAAATGTAATATTAAAAGAGGATATCGACATAGGAGATAGGGAAAGGAATAAAAGAAAGTAGAATGAAAATAGTATGACTGCCAGAGGAAAAGTATAAATCTTGCATAAAAATATTCAGATTATTTTTAATAATCTGAATAATTAATAACATTAATTATTAATTAAGATAACTAATAACAGAATAACAGAGTTGGAAGGGATCTTGGAGGTCTTCTAGTCCAACCCATTGGGCAGACAGGAGACCTTATAGTACGTACCATTTCAGACAAATGGTTGTCTAATCTCCTTTTTTTCCTTTTTTAAATAATATTTTTATTGTCATTTTCTTTTTCAAAATTCCAATACATACTCAAACAGACAGTGTCATTTTTTTTCTCAAAAAAAGAGAGAAAGGTTGGATTAATTGTTCATATAAAGTCTACATTATGTGTGTGTGTGTGTGTGTGTGTGTGTGTGTGTGTATATATATATATACACATACATACATACATACATACATACACACACAAACACACATACATACATACATACATGCATACACACACACATCTTTAGCTTTCTTATAAACAATACGTATTTTTATTTCTATTGTCAATCCACCTATACCATTTATTCCATGCTGCATAATATTCTGAATACTCCTTTTCTTTTAATTCTAAAACTAGTTTATTCATTTCAACACACTCAAATATTTTTTCAATGATTACTCCCTCTGGTGGTAAATTATTTCCTTTCCAATATTGCGCGAAAGCAATTCTTGCTGCTGTAAGCATATAAAAATAGGGAAGATGGCATCTCTTTTTATAGGGTACTGAGAAAATCACTAAATTTCAGTTTACAAATTGTTAGCTTTAGAAGTATCACATTCTTACACATGTGTAAATCACTCAAAGCCTACTTCAAGAGGTGTTCTTTGTGCATTCTTTGTGATTTTGGGAAGGCTTCAGTACACGTCTCTCTTCCTGACCATGTTTCTATCTAAGAAGAGAAAACAAATTTCATTTGTTTGTCTAATTTGATGAAAAGAAGGACTAGGGGTGACATGATAGCAGTGTTCCAATATCTCAGGGGCTGCCACAAAGAAGAGGGAGTCAAGCTATTCTCCAAAGCACCTGAGGGCAGGACAAGAAGCAATGGGTGGAAACTAATCAAGGAGAGAAGCAATTTAGGACTAAGGAGAAATTTCCTGACAGAACAATTAATAAGTGGAACAACTTGCCTGCAGAAGTTGTGAATGCTCCAACACTGAAAGTTTTAAGAAGATGTTGGATAACCATTTGTCTGAAGTGGTGTAAGGTTTCCTGCCTGGGCAGGCGATTGGATTAGAAGACCTCCAAGGTTCCTTCCAACTCTGTTATTCTATTCTATTCTATTCTATTCTATTCTATTCTATTCTATTCTATTCTATTCTATTCTATTCTATTCTACTCTACTCTACTCTACTCTACTCTACTCTACTCTACTCTACTCTACTCTACTCTACCCTACCCTACCCTACCCTACCCTAGTCACTTTTTCTCGTTTCCAAAAAAGAAGAAAAAAGGGGAGGTGAATATATGTATTCTGGGGCTTTAGAATATAAAGGCAACTTACTAAAGGATCTCATATGATGGGAGAGGAATTGATAAAGTACTTTATCTTTGATTTAAACTTTGTGTTTTCTGTCATTTGTATGTCAGATGTTAGGTATGATTATTTTTTGTTCCTTTTTGTAATATGGACAGCCATATACAGATAGTCTTCGACTTACAACCACAATTGAGCCCAATTTTTCTGTTGCTAAGCGAGACATTTGTTAAGTGTGTTTTGTCCCATTTTATGACTTTTTTTTTTTTTGCCACAGTTGTTAAGTGAATCTGGCTTCGCCTATTGACTTTGCTTGTCAGAAGGTTACAAAACGTGATCATATGATCCCAGGACACTGACAACTGTCTAAATTTGAATCAGTTGCCAAGTGCCTGAATTTTTATCATGTCACCATGGAGAGGCTGCAAAGGTTGTAAGCGGGAAACATTGTCATAAGTCACTTTCTTTTCCAAACGGTCACTAAATGAAATGTACATTACTTGTACATTTTTATAATACGTCATTTTGTTTTTTGAGAAAATGATTTTTCCCCCCCTCTACAATAGATCACTGAAAAGGACGGAGACAAGATTATGTGTAATGTGTACATATGGAGGAAAAATATGCCAGCATGGGGTTAAAGAGAAGAAGTTTGGGTCACTATTAAGTTGAGACATAAGATGCAGAGCCATTTTAATAGAAAATATTGTTTGGGAAGCATGTACAAGTAGAGCGAATGGGATTAAAAATTCATGTGATGAAAGGATTTGGTATGAAATCCAGGAATTCCAGGAATGTTGGAAGAAATAACCAAAGGTGCTTTTTCAAAAGGCAACTGGACTTTGCTTTTCTTGAAGACATTTTGCTTCTCATCCAAGAAGCTTCTTAAGTTCTTTTTGTGGGTTAAGATTTTTAGTTCTTCAGAACTGCAGAAGCTTCTTGGATGAGAAGTGAAATGTCTTCAAGGAAAAACAAAGTCCAGTTGCTTTTTTGAAAAAAACCATAACCTGGATCTCCATAGACATTTAGCTATGCATGTTGGAAGGAATATTTGTATGGAAATAACTAAAATCTTTTGAAAGTGGATTTGAAATATGTGTTATAAACAGTAGTGAAATTATCCGAGGTTTGCCACTGGTTTGCTGCAGGAACATGCACGGTGTGCACCAAATGCGCGCTTCACGTGGGAAAAGGAGGCTTAAGAAGATAAGTAGAACAGTGAAGGGGGGGAACAGCTGTGCCGCATGATTTAGATTCGCTAATCGCGTGGCAGAGCTGATCGTCGGAAATACCAGTTCGTAGCATTTTTTTACTATCAGTTCGCCAGAACTGGTGTGAACCGGTAGCATTTCACCCTGGTTATAAATGTAATGTCCAAAACAAAAACAGATGACAAAGATGTCTTGCCTACTGTGAAAACTTGGGGAAAAAGTAAGGCCAACATGTAGATGAGATAAGTGGGGAAAGGGTAAAATATGTACATATATATTGTATGTATGATTACAAGTAGTCCTCGACTTACATCAGCTCATTTAGTGACAGTTCAAAGTTACAATGGCACTGAAAAAGTGATTTATGACCATTTTTCACACTTATGACCATCGCAGCATCCCGGTGGCCATGTGATTTACATTCATGACTCATATGTATGACAGTTGCAGTGTCCCAGGGACCATGTGATCTCCTTTTGTGACCTTCTGACAAGCAAAGTCAATGGGGAAGCCAGATTCACTTAACAACCATACTATTAATTTAACAGCCGCAATGATTCGCTTAACAAGTATGGCAAGGAAGGTTGTAAAATGGGAAAAAACTCACTTAAGCAACCAAATAAATTTTTGGCTCAATTGTGGTCGTAAGTCGAGGACTACCTGTATATTATATGTACCTGTGTGACCGCATGTGGATCACTTTGCTTCTCTTCTTTGGGTGACTGAGATGAAAGAATACAAATCAAGCTTTTTATATAAAATGGTTAACTTCTGAGAAAACTGAACATATATGAATATATTTCCTATGTTTTATCCACCATTCCTGAGAAATTATTCCATTACTGTAGTTGATGCAAAAAAACAGTGTAGGATACCAATGCTTTAACGTAGAACAATGAAATAAATCTAGTTCTTTGATGAAGTGAGGAATATTCCTCAATCTTCTGCTAATTTTAAAGGTCTTCTCAGAAATGGTGATGTCCCAATTCTTCAACCACTGAAGCTTGGACTATTGATTTATTTCCCTATATTTCTGGGAGATGGTGAAGAAACAGCTTTGAAATCGGCTTTTACAGGAGATAAAGCAACTGTATTCTTACACAAGAATTTAACTGCTCAGACAGGCTTTTGCAATAATACCAGGTAAGAACCACTGAAAGAAAATAACCTTACACCAGATGGTTCTTCAGTTATATGAAGCCTACTTTTAAATTATATTTTGTATTTTAAAGTTAAATTTTATTTTATTTTTCTTTCAAGGATTTAAGATGGCATAGGCAGGTTCCTAAATTCCTAACGTAATGATCAAATTAATGAAATGTGAATTGTCATGCCATGACAGTTGTTTGTTATTTAGCCCCTGTTGGATACTTGGTGGGCCAAGAATTGTCCAGTGTTTTAAGGGGGGAAAAAGAATTTGTTTCTAACTGGGGATGTGAAGCTCCTGGGAAATGTAATGGTAAAAACAACCACAAAAAGAAAAGAAAAAAAAAAAGAGAGAGAGAAAGCATCCTACCCCTCTTTTCTCATTTTTTTCTCCTCTAGGGATCTTTAGGTTTCCAGATCTATCCAATCTTAATTGTTTGGTTGATCCACTACATCACATTGGTTCTCCCTACTCAATAAAGTTGGGTTAAAGTAGTGACAAAGTAGGCAATTTAAATATGGAACCTACTGCAGGAGCTATGGAAAATTTCCTTGAGAGGGTTTGTTCATTCACAAAATAGCTTCTGTGCTAAGTCATTAACTGTCCATTTAATGGAAGACAGAGAAAGTGGCTTTCTAACATCTCTGAAAATCCTTCCACATTTTCTATCACCAAACAATGATTCAAAAAACTTATATGTGTATGATAAACATCTCTGAGTAATAGGCATTGTCAGATATAAATGCCTTATTCTCCAATATGTAAATAGTGTACAGACAGGGTATCAGGGGTTAACTTATTCTTCACTTCTTAATGTATTCATAATTCACCACTCCCACATATAGCTCCACCCATTGTATATATAAGGAGCTACCTACACCATTTCCCTTGCTTCTATCTGTGAATATTCAGTGAATATAGAATGCCTAATGTAAATAAAAGAATATATAGTTAAATCTTTAACTCTTGTTGATCTTATTGAGTCTGATCCTGAAAATATTGCAACAAATTGGTAGCAGAGGATGGTTAATTGACTCAATAAAAAGCTTTAAAATGTCTAAGAAAGATAGGCCCAACACCAGGGCCTACAGCAAAGAAATGGAAACGGAACAAGAAATAATCAACGAATCCACGAATGCAATTTCGAGAGAATCCGAAGAATACACCACTGAAGACGAAGAAATAATTGATGACCAGGAGGAAATCGAAATAGAAAATAACGAACTCAGGTCAGAAATATTAAAACTATTAAAAAGCCAGAAGAATGATGAAAGCCTCATCGCGAACCTCCAAGATATGCTAAAGAACAGCGGAGCAGCGAGAGAGAAAAACATCACCAATGAAAAACCCAAAGATCCAAAAATAGTGAGTAATATGACTGCGGAGAAAATCATTACAAAGAAGAAAAACGATGATCCCGCGCAAAAATTTGAATGGCGGCCATCTTGGTTTCAACCGGCCTCCAAGATGAACGAAGCAGAGCCAATCAGCAAGCTCAATTCAAAATTTCTGGCGCGAAAAATATTATCGGACAACGAAAACGAAAAGGAAGATTCAAACACCTCAGAAGAATCAGAACCAGAAAGCGAGGAAGATCCAACAAAACACCAAATAAAATCAGCGATGAAAACGCTCTTTGCTGCATTTGGGGCAAAACTGAAAATTACTAAAAAGACACCAAAAAAGCGAACGAGCAAGCCAATGCCTCAAGACCTGCCCGCTCCCATCCTGACTACTAGAGCGCTGACGCCGGAACCCAGAGAGCCCTGCCGATACCGCCCTACGCCGCAGACCGAAGCAAGCACCAACGCTTTCAATAGAAGAGGAAGAACAGCCACCGTCGCCAGAACCCCCAAAGTCGAACCAGAGACCGACTCATTTGAAGAAGAGCAGAGCGAGCAAGCCGCAATGAGGAGAACCTTCCACGACGACGCCGAAGAAGAAATGAGCAACGCGCATGCGCGAAACTACGCTGACGATCCGGGAAGACATGAACAGGAGAGAAGATCATGCAGACTCGTAGCGAGCATCCCCATGCCGTTTTGCAATTTTCTGCATTTACGAGACCACGGACTACCTCAGGTTGTAAGTAATGGACCCAATAATGTCGGAAATTTACCCAGTGACTTCCCAAAACTAAGGGTTGATGGCATTAATTTACAAGAATGGTATCAACAGCTCCAGGTTGTCTTTATGAAGGAAAACTTACTGTTTTTTATCACTAGTCCCCCAAAAAGACCTTGGACACTAAAAATAGATTGTTTACACCATAGAGCTTTTTTCTTAATAATATCTAGTGTGTCTCCTGCAATGTATCACAGCATTAAGCCAAATTTGACTGTTTCAGAAATTATTCAATGCATGTTTAATTTGTTTCACAGTGACAGTGTAGCCACCACCACAAGGATATCTAAAGACTTCTTTTCATCTAGGATAAAACCAGGGGTTTCCATAAGTGAACATTTAATATCTTTGAACAAAATAAGAGCTGAACTGCATTTGAGGGGGGAGGTGATTTCAGACCAAACAATGAAAAGTGTCATTATCAACTCACTTGACCCATCATGGGACAATTTTATGTCACATTTAGACACAATCAATCTAGGGTATTTATCCATAGAAAGTCTATCTAACAAATTAATAACAGAAGATAATTCTAGAAGGAATCGTTCTAACAATCACACAGAACATAAACCATATAGGAAAGTAGCTTTCCAAGAAAAATATAGTGGAACATTTAAATGTCATAATTGTGGATCCAGGGAACACAATAGAAGAGATTGCCCAAAATTCTTAAAAGAAAGATATAGATCAGAATACAGAAACAAATACGATTATAGACAGCCTTCCATAGAAAGGCATAGATATAGGAGCCCACCAAATCACAGAGAGAATAGAGGGGGCAGAGACAATTCAAAGGATAGAAAGTCTGGTTCACTGAATGGATTAAATAAACAAGACAACACTAACACACAACAAAGTGAGAACAATAATTGGCTTATTGATTCTGGAGCAACTAATGACACCACTAATAACAAAAGTATATTGTCTTCATTTGCAGAAGATAAATTTGTAATTAAGGTAGCTAACCAAGAAAAGGTTCAAGTATTAGGTAGAGGAAATGTAACCTTGCCTGGTTTAGGAAAAATAGAGGGGGTATTACTAATACCTGAAATACCTCATAACATATTAAGTGCCATAAAACTAAGCAGAGATTCTGACATTAACATTGTCTTTTCGAAAGGAAAGGCAACTTTGGAAAAGAATAAAATAAATGTAGGCACTGTGGTGACTAAAGGAGGACTACCTTACCTAATAACAAAAGAAAAATGGTTACATAACATTGATTCAAATATGGAAGATTGTATTGAAATAGATGATGAGAATGTTAGCAACAGTGACAATGATGAATGTAATATATCTCATGATCACACAGATGCACACAACGATAAGAAGCCAAAGATAGGTAAACCAATTCATGATGAGTGTGCTCACATATTGCATAGGAAGTTAGGACATGCCAGTTTTCCTGTGGTGCAAAAAATGACTGAACACGCAGAAGGTGTTAAAATAAAGAATTGTGAAAATTATCTGGAATGCTCAGTATGTAAATCTACAAAACTAAAAACTAGTCCCAGGCCAAGAAAATCTACCAGATCAACTAACAAAATTTTTGATTTAGTACACATGGACTTAGTTGGTCCATTAACTCCATCAATCACTTATAGGAAACGTTACTTCCTGACAATAGTGGACGATTATAGCCGCTATGGATTTGTTTACACATTAAAACACAAAGATGAAACATTTCAAAAATTTAAAGAATTTTACAAACGCATAGAAACACAACACAACATCAAAATAAAACAAATTATGACAGACAGAGGATGCGAATCCATGTCTAAAGAATTCTCACAATGGTTAAAAGACAAAGGAATGTTACATTACACATCTAGTCCATTTTCTCCGTTCCAAAACGGGATTGCAGAGAGAAAAAATTCCACATTACAAACCATGATTAGATGCACATTGGAAGATGCTGGCTTAAGCAAACAATTCTGGTCAGAAGCCTTACATTATTCAAATTACACACAAAATAGAACATGGTCCAGCATTATAAATAAGACACCATATGAAGTGATGTATAATAGAAAACCAAAATTAGCACACATGCATATATTTGGAGTCACAGCAGACGTACACATACCTAAACAATTAAGAAGAAAGGGAGAAAATGTGTCCAGGAGACTCAGATTTATGGGATATGAGACTGGCACTAAAGGATACAGATTCATTGATAGTAACAACAAATTTATAGTCTCCAGAACAGCTGTGTTCCATGAACAAGCTAACTGGTCTAAATTACATCTTAATGAGATATTCCCAAATAAACATGAAGATACAAAATCTCATGAGAAAGGGACTATAGAAAAACAAAATATCAACAAATATAAAAACAAAACCAAAACTTGGACAAATAGCCAACTCAAAATAAAAACAGATACACTAACAAAAAAGGAAGCAAGATATTTGCATGATAACGATAGTAAACCCGAGAAAATCATTAGAAACACCAGAAATCAAATGCCAAATAAATACAAGGATTATGTAATGCACATGAATGGTGAACCAACAACACCCAATACATACGAGGAAGTGTTAAAACTTCCTCACGAAGAAAAAGAAAAATGGGAATTAGCAATGAAGAAAGAGATGGAAAGTTTAAAAGGACTAAATGTATTTACACCTGCATCTGCACCTAAAGATAAGACAATTATTGGTACCAGATGGATATATAAAATTAAGAATTTAGAGGGAGGAAATACTCTATACAAAGCTAGATTGGTTGCACAGGGTTATGCACAGAAATATCCAGAGGACTATACTGACACGTATTCCCCCACTGTAAGAACAGAGAGTGTCAAAACAGCTCTAGTGGTAGCTTCAGCACTCAATCTAGATGTATTCCAATATGACATACAGACTGCGTACCTACACGCAAAATTAGATAAAGAAATATACGTGAGAGCACCTCATAGTCCATACACAAACAGAAATGAGACTTGGTTGTTAAACAAGAGTTTATACGGGCTAAAACAATCTGGTAAACGGTGGTATGATTGTTTAGTAAAAGTACTTAAGACCATGGACTTCAACGCTACCACTGCTGATAATTGTTTCTTTGTCAAGAGGGGTGATGATTACATTGAATTTGTATTGATTTATGTGGATGACATTTTATACATAGGAAAACATAAAGAAAGAAGAGAAACTTTTGTAACTAAACTAAATGAACATTTCTCATTGAAATCTTTAGGCAAGGTAAACAAATACCTTGGTGTCCAAATTAATAAGACAAAAAGGGGATTCAAACTTACCCAGAGAGATAAGATCATAGATCTTTTAAATAAATGCAACTTAAACAATGCCAAACCTTGTGATACCCCTATGCAAACTGACTTTCTAAGGAATTCTGATGAATCTTCTCCCGAGTTCAAGGACAATACATTCTATAGATCAATCATAGGTTCACTCCTTTACATATCTAATTGGACTAGACCGGACATCGCTTTACCACTCAATTTATTATCTAGGCATGTCAGCAAACCAACAATGTACCACTGGGAAGCTGTTAAAAGAATTTTAAGATATTTAAAAAGTACACTAGACTTTTGTTTAATGTTAGAACCTAATGATATTAAAGAACCAAAGCTTACGTGTTATGCAGATGCAGATTGGGCTGGAGACACCTCATGCAGAAAAAGCACATCCGGTTATGTATTTCTCTTAAATGACTGTCCAGTTTACTGGTACACTGGTAAACAAGAACTAGTGGCTACTTCAACAACAGAAGCGGAATATGTTTGTTTATCCAAGGCCGCAAATAATCTTGTATGGTTTAATGATTTAATTTCAGATGTCTGGAAAAAACCTGCTCTGCCTTTTGTTATGCATGAAGACAATAAAGCAGCCATTGAAATATCTAGATCTGATGCCATTGGACAAAGATCCAGACATATAGATATAAAATTTAAACATGTGAGACAATTATCTCAGGATGGATTTATTAAAGCAGTGCATTGCGACACTTCAGAACAATTAGCTGATATATTAACGAAGCCTTTACCTTCTAAACAGCATAAATACTTAACCTCTAAGTTGTATGTTTTGTATTGTCCTGAATCTGAATGTAACTGGTGTTGTATAACGAATCGGCATTTAGAGGGGGATTTGTCAGATATAAATGCCTTATTCTCCAATATGTAAATAGTGTACAGACAGGGTATCAGGGGTTAACTTATTCTTCACTTCTTAATGTATTCATAATTCACCACTCCCACATATAGCTCCACCCATTGTATATATAAGGAGCTACCTACACCATTTCCCTTGCTTCTATCTGTGAATATTCAGTGAATATAGAATGCCTAATGTAAATAAAAGAATATATAGTTAAATCTTTAACTCTTGTTGATCTTATTGAGTCTGATCCTGAAAATATTGCAACAGGCATCATTTTAAAGATTTTGAATTGGTCAGGCTTGAAGGGAATATTAATAAACTCAAAGGCAATTTCATAGACTCTCTGTCTGTCTGCTGTCTATCATCTATCTATATCTATCTATCTATCTATCTATCTATCTATCTATCTATCTATCTATCTATCTCATCTACCTACCTACAGTCTCTCTCTCTCTAATATGTACCTATCTACAATATCTATCAATCAATCAATCAATCCATCCATCCATCCATCCATCCATCCATCATCTTCCATTTATCTATTTGACTTCCTTTCAAGTATCGCATGGCCCATGTTGGAGGCTCAGTGGGACCACATTATCAACTTGTTTCATAGGCTTCAAATATAGGACTAGCTATGGACCCAACAACTTCTGCTCAAGCTTCTAGTCACCACAATAACTTCTTCCATCAGTTCCCTCTAACTTCCTTCTTATTATATTATGCCTGAAACTTAGTGGGGGTATAGGGTGAGAGGAATGAATGGAAGCCAGCAAGTAAATGTTTGCTCCTTTTTCTACCTGCAGAAAAAACAGAAACAAAATGGTTGCTCTTTTTTTTGTAAAAACAAAACAAAACAAAACAAAACAAAACAAAACAGAACAGAACAGAACAAAAAACAACATGGTGGAAGTTGGAAACTAGTCTTCATTGCCATTTCTCATATCTGAAATGATATTTTCAAGAAGCCATGACTGAAGCCATGATTAGCTCTAACCATTTTTACCTCATAGATTGGAGCTGGCATTGAACATGGAAGAAGGAAACAATGCAAAGGGAATAAGGACAAAAGAGAGTCATGTACATCCTGAGAGAAATGGAACAGTAATTCAGAGAAACTAAATAAAAGGGTATTGATGTTAAACATCAGTGTAAATGTCTGGACTTTATTTTTTATTAAGAAATAATATTCAGATCAGTAGTCCTTTCTAGGTTTCCATCAACAGACAGCATCATTTTTATTGGCTATTTGCAAACAGCTGAGTAGGCTTTATCTGGTATTATGAGATGCTGTTTTTGAGTTTTCCTTCATGACTCGATTGGTTTTTCAATTGATGGCTTCCATTTTAACCTGTAGGCTGTCTTAGTTTTGATTTTATCACAGGAATGCAGCAAAAGAGCCTCTGGAAAGATAAAAGAAGAAAAGACCATTATTTCATTGTCTGTTTGTCTTTGGAGAAGGAGGAGGCCTTTGTTACTATTCAGTCTATTGCTGTGGTAATAAGAACTACAAAATTTTAATTGATGAGAACTCAAAATTTATGTTTCTGTTTCCTGTTATCCATTGGTTGGCTAGAATTTTGCAATTCAGGGCCCTACTTTTAAACACATTTAGGGAGAACTTCCCTTTCCACCTATGTGTCTTAATGAAAGTTGTTGTGGTTTCTGTGTTCAAACATAAGAAAATTACAACACTGTAATTGTACAGAAATTACAACATTGTAATTAGCAGAAGAAGCTAGAAGAGAAATACAGGTGAAACTCGAAAAATTAGAATATCGTCAAAAGTTCATTTATTTCGGTAATGCGACTTAAAAGGTGAAACTAATATATGAAATAGACTCATTACATGCAAAGCGAGATAGTTCAAGCCTTGATTTGTCATAATTTTGATGATTATGGCTTACAGCTTATGAAAACCCCAAATTCACAATCTCAGAAAATTAGAATATTGGGAAAAGGTTCAATATTCTAGGCTCAAAGTGTCCCACTCTAATCAGCTAATTAAGCCATAACACCTGCAAAGGGTTCCTGAGCCTTTAAATGGTCTCTCAGTCTGGTTCAGTAGGAATCACAATCATGGGAAAGACTGATGACCTGACAGTTGTGCAGAAAACCATCATTGACACCCTCCATAAGGAGGGAAAGCCTCAAAAGGTAATTGCAAAAGAAGTTGGATGTTCCCAAAGTGCTGTATCAAAGCACATTAATAGAAAGTTAAGGGAAGGGAAAAGTGTGGAAGAAAAAGGTGCACAAGCAGCAGGGATGACTGCAGCCTGGAGAGGATTGTCAGGAAAAGGCCATTCAAAAGTGTTGGGGACTTTCACAAGGAGAGGACTGAGGCTGGAGTCAGTGCATCAAGAGCCACCACACACAGACGGATCCTGGACATGGGCTTCAAATGTCGTATTCCTCTTGTCAAGCCGCTCCTGAAAAACAAACAACGTCAGAAGCGTCTTACCTGGGCTAAAGACAAAAAGAACTGGTCTGTTGCTCAGTGGTCCAAAGTCCTCTTTTCTGATGAGAGCAACTTTTGCATCTCATTTGGAAACCAAGACCCAGAGCCTGGAGGAAGAATGGAGAGGCACACACTGCAAGATGCTTGAAGTCCAGTGTGAAGTTTCCACAGTCTGTGTTGATTTGGGGAGCCATGTCATCTGCTGGTGTTGGTCCACTGGGCTTCATTAAGTCCAGGGTCAATGCAGCCGTCTACCAGGAAATTTTGGAGCACTTCATGCTTCCTTCCGCAGACAAGCTTTATGGGGATGCTGACTTCATTTTCCAGCAGGACTTGGCACCTGCCCACACTGCCAAAAGTACCAAAACCTGGTTCAATGACTATGGGATTACTGTGCTTGATTGGCCAGCAAACTCGCCTGACCTGAACCCCATAGAGAATCTATGGGACATTGCCAAGAGAAAGATGAGAGACATGAGACCGAACAATGCAGAAGAGCTGCATTATATGAAACTAATATATGACTCTATCTCATATATTAGTTTCACCTTTTAAATTGCATTACTGAAATAAATGAACTTTTACACGATATTCTAATTTTTCGAGTTTCACCTGTAATGGCAATTAGGACATTTCCTTCGGTGTTTCACTCCTGGGATAGCTTTCGCTTCTATTTTACAGTTGACACACATTAGATGATATGTGTTTCCACAATCTATTTTTCTTGATAGGCTCATTGCCAAAGACCTGTTATTTCTTCAAACGGCAGACATCATTTCTTCTATGACTTCATTGCAGTTTAAAAATCCAGGTATTAAAGCAAATAAATTAGTCAACCTTTGGGAAAAACAGTTGGCTTCTAATTAACACAACAAACTGGATCAGGACAAAAACGAAATGAAATGAAATGAATTCAATATAATATGCATGTTACTGTCAATGTGTGGAAATTAAGCATTTCACAGAATGCCTAGGAAATCTATAAGAATGCCAAAAGTGGGACATCACAATATGAAATGCGTAACATCCTAGGCATTTTATGCAATGCCAAAAGGCAAACCAGCAAAGGATAAAATGCTGCCACTAAAATGCCAGTCTAACCTTCCTTGTTGCAACAAGTAGATCAATGTTAGTCTTTTTCTCTTGTTTTATTCAATAAGTAAGTCCTGTAATTTATTTCACATTTTGTCTTTCATTTTCATATATGTCTTTTCAATACAATCCTAACCCTCACCCTTTTCATGACTCTCTTGCCATAATTTGCCTAAGTAGTTTTTGTCATTCTGCATAATGCCTAGGTATTATACAGAAGAAGGAATGCAGTGGCTCAGTGTTTGTGTCTGTGTCTGTGTCTGTGGGAGATGCAATATTTTCACTGGGCTCATCTATCCCCATGGTATAGTTCAGCAGATATTTTCCTCAAGAAGATTGCTACATGCAAGATGACAAAACTAGAGAACATCAAAAAAAGGATGTAAAAACCTCTTCATACAACCACAGAATTGCAGTATGTAACAGTCAGTTTGACAAGAGAAAAGGGCTCTGACTGATATCTTCAGTTTTCTGAACCTTGGATTCTTCTTGAAGGGAGCCTGAAGGGGGGAAAATTGAAAAATTGGGTGAGTTTAGACCTGGAACAGTTCTGGAGAGGTTATGCTATTACAGAAATAGACAGCTTATGAAAGCAATGAATGGGAAAAGTGCAGAGAAGAGAAACTAAGATGATTAAAGGCCTGGAGACTAAAACATATGAAGAATGGTTGCAGGATTTGGGTTTGGCTAGTCTAGATAAAAGAAGGACTGTGTGTGTGTGTGTGTGTGACATGATAGCTGTATTCCAGTATTTGAGGGGCTGCCACAAAGAAGAGGGGGGTCAGCTTTTTTCCCAAAGCACCAGAAGGCAAGACAAATAACGATGAATGGAAACAAATCAAGGAGAGAATCAACCTGGAATTAAGGGGAAACTTTCTAACATTGAGAATAATTAACCAGTGGAACAATTTGTCTTCAGAAGTTGTGGGTGTGTCATCACTGGAGGTTTTTAAAGAGAAGACTGGACAGCCACTTGTCTGGAATGGTATACCTCTTGAGTAGGGGGTTGGACTAGAAGACCTCCAAGGTCCCTCCCAGCTCTCTATTCTGACTTTGACCGTAACTTCATGAGAGACCTATTTAACCAAATAGCTAGCATCTGTTAATAAAATAACACTCGGAGGTGGTTGAATTTGCATATGGTACAGTAACTGAAAACATGGTATTTAAAGGTATGGAAATATGATGTTTAGGAACTTACGATGCACAGTTCAGCTAGAGAAGCTTCTTAGATCCTATTCAACTTGAAGAATTTTAACTTCAAGGTGCTGATTATTACCTATAAAGCCCTATATGTCTCAGAATCTGAATATCTGAGAGATATCTTATATCCAATCATTTCCAGTTTGGTCTAGTGGTTAAGGTACCAGACTAGAAATCAGGAGACCATGAGTTCAAGTCCCGCCTTAGCCATGAAAGTGGGTTGGGTGACCTTCGGCCAGTCAATCTCTGTCAGCCCAACTCACCACCTCACAGGGTTGTTGTTTGGGGACAATTGGAGGAGGAAGGACTATCAGATCTGTTCCAGAGTGAGTGCACTTTAGGTCTCCTCTATGAAATGTCATCAACTTCTGGGATCAAGGAAGTGAGCCTTTTCTTTTGCAGCCCACACCCTGAATAGCATCCCTTCACAGATATGGATGGTACCTTGTAGGGATCTGGAAAGCTCTTAAAACCTGATTTGGATCCCAGGCCTGGAGTTGTTGCATTGTTGCTGTTAGGGCTTTTTGTTTGGGACGGGAGGAAAAGGACTGTTTTGCTTGATTTCTACAGGTAGTCCTCGACTTATGACTACGATTGAGCTCAATATTTCTGTTCCTAAGTGAGGTCATTGTTAAGTGAATTGTGCCTCATTTAACAACCTTTCTTGACACGATTGTTAAGTGAATCACTGCAGTTGTTAACTTAGTAAAATGGTTGTTAAGTGAATCTGGTTTCCCTATTCACTTTGCTTCTTAGAAAGTCACAAAAAGTGACCACATGCCCCTGGGAGACTTCAACCGTCATAAATATGAGTCAGTTGCCAAGCGTCTGAATTTTTTTTTTTATTGCAAAAGTTTTACAATTACATTTCACCCCTTTCCCCCCCCACCTCCCTCCAGACTTCCCAACTTCCCTAACCCTCCCTAACCCTCCCCTCCCCCCAGACTTCCCTATAATATACTCATAATCATGAAGAACCCTAATATAACACTTATATATAAACTTGAGCCCCTCCCTCCCCTGTATAATTTTTCTCTTTATCTCATTACTTTTAAAAAATTTCTAGTACATTATTTTCAAGTAAAAGCTATTTGATACTTTCTAGTTTGATATTTGTTCTGAACATATTCTATCCACCTTTTCCATTCCCACTCATAAGTCTCTTGTGAACAGTCTTTTAAATATGCTGAAATCTTCGCCATCTCTGCAAAACTGGCCATCTTCAAAGTCCATTCCTCAATAGTGGGCAAAGCTTCATTCTTCCAGTATTTACCTATCAACAATCTTGCTGCTGTTATCATATACAATATCAATTTTGTTTCACCCAATGTAAAACCCTTAACTATGCCCAATAAAAACAGTTGTGGAGAAAATTGAATTTTTTTCTTCAAAACATTCTGCATGACCCACCAAATTTTTATCCAAAAAGCCTTAACTTTCCTACAGGTCCACCAAACATGATAATACGTAGCATCCAAACATTCACATCTCCAACATTTTGGCTGAACATTAGGGTACATACATGACAAATTTTGCCTCATTTAACAACCTTTCTTGACACGATTGTTAAGTGAATCACTGCAGTTGTTAACTTAGTAAAATGGTTGTTAAGTGAATCTGGTTTCCCTATTCACTTTGCTTCTTAGAAAGTCACAAAAAGTGACCACATGCCCCTGGGAGACTTCAACCGTCATAAATATGAGTCAGTTGCCAAGCGTCTGAATTTTGATCATATGACCATGGGGATGCCAAAACAGTCGTAAGAGTGAAAAATAGTTCTAAGTCACTTTTTTCACTGCCATTGTAACTTCAAATGGTCACTAAGTGAACTTTGTAAGTTGAGAACTACCTGTATTGTTCTTAGTTGGGGCTGTCTGTGTGGTTTTACGTTTTCTTATGGTATTTTTCCCCAGTTTTATACATCAAGAGAATCCAGGGGCGTTGGGAGCCTATAATAAATAATAATAAATACATAGAGATTCCTTCACTCTTTCAGCTGGGTCAAATTCTATCTTTTGGCATAGCAAGCCAGCTAGATTTCCAGCTTTTGCTTATCCTTGATTCTTCAAAAATCAATCAAAATGATTTTTAGGTCTAAAAGATCTGGATTGCCAAATTCCAAATAGCCACTAGATGGCAACAAAGAGATACTGAACATTCCACAATTTTGCTGCCCCCTCCTGGTTGTTTCAAGATTGGCCACTCAGAATTGGTAGCTCCTTTTCTGACTACTGTACTATTGCTTCAAAAATGATATGCTGGGAAGGAGAACTCCCATACTGTATATTAATTTTGAGCAGGGGTGTCAAACTCAATTTTATTGAGGGCTGCATCAGGGTTGTGTTTGACCTCAGGGGGGCGGAATGGTTTGGATACTGGACTGGCACTTGGAGGACCCAATTCTAGTTCCACCTCAGCCACAGAAGCTCAATGGATGATTTATGGCCTCTGCCTCTCAGCACAGTATGTAGATGTTGTTTATGTCTATGTGTCTATTGATGGCCAATTTGAGTGCCAGGCTTCTAGGAATAGCTAGCATTTTTGGACATGGCTCGAACCTGAACATCTCAAGAGTTGTTACAGGGGTAATTGGGAGAAAAAGGTATTGTTTATGCGTACTTGATCTCTTGAATGAAAAGTGTAAAATAAAGCTTAAAAAATCAAGGGAGGCAGGATAGACTTCTACCAAATAAATAAAAAGCAGAGAGAGTGAAAAGATGTTATGCTCGTGAAAAGATGTTATACGTCAAGAACAGGGGAATCTGGTCTATTAGTTAAGTGATGCCTTCTCAACACAACTACATACTTCTTTGCTTTCTGAGTAAGAGGTAGTAGATAGATAGATAGATAGATAGATAGATAGATAGATAGATAGATAGATATAGATAGATATACCTCTTACTATATATAGCATTTAGACTTATATTCCATTCCATAGGGCTTTACAACACTCTCTGGGCAGTTTACAGCATGTGGTGGGATTCAAATAATTTAACAACCGGTTCTCTGCCCTAATGACCAACTAGGTAGGTGTGGCTCAGTGGTCATGTGACCGTGTGGGCATAGCCAACTCAATGTCACTCACGTTGATGGGCGCTTCACCTTAGCTGTTACAATGTAATAAGGTTAACCAGAGAGGCAGTTTCTGTAAGCAGGGCAATAAAGATTAGGTTAGAAACAACACCAGAATGTTTCCTTCCTGCCTTCCTTACAGGATTAGCCCTGTAAAGTGGAAAAAAACAAAATAAGATTTCTTCCAACAATCGGTTCTCCGAACTGCTTAGAAAGTTAACAACTTTCTCCCGAATAGGTGCGAACTGGCTGAATCCCACCATTGGTTGCCCCCCCAAATCTGGGTCTTCATTTTGTTGACCTTGGAAAGTCTGAGTCAACTTTGAGCCAATCAGGATCAAACTCCAGGCTGTGGGCAGAGTATGCCCGCAGCACTGCATTCTAACCCACTGCATCACCACGACTCTGATTTTATTTCTTATCTTATTTTCTTATTTCATATTTTGCAGCTACTGTCTCAGGACTGAGCCATGGTTTTTAAGGCCTACTGCTTTTGGGCTCTCTTTCTCCTGCTCTGTCTCCCAGCTACTTCCTTCTTCCTCTGCCACAAAGCTTCATCATATAGAGAATTTCTCAGAAGGCATATGGACGACCCCAAAACGGACCTTCAGAATGACCACAACTACTGCAACCGAATGATGCGCCGCAAGGGCTTGAAATGTCAACGGAGCAATACCTTCATCCACGCCAGCAGTGAACGGCTGACCGCCATCTGCAACTCCGGAGGAAAGAAACTGGATGGCAACCAGACCAGCAAAACCATGTTCCCGATCACCATCTGCATCAAGAGTAACCACCGTAGGACCATTTTTTGCAAGTACCAAGGGAGAAGTGAGATCAGGAAAATCCGAGTCACTTGCTCTGGGGGCCTCCCAGTCCACTACATTACCCACACTTGAAAGAAGAGAAGAAATGTGATGGAACCAAAGATCCTTTTCTACAGCGCCTTGGCAACCTTCCCTCGTGTGTTCTGCTCTCCCACATCTTCCAGCTCAGACTGAGCTGGCTTCATAGCAATATCAGTTTTCTCCAAGTCAATCTATAGCTTTCCTGATTGATCCAATTCTCCTTTATACCACCAAGTACAGCTTGGTGATTTCATCAGTCTTTCAGAGATCAGCCGCAACAGTCTTGGTAGCGTCTTTAAACCCTATGTGTGTCCATGCAAATAAAGTTTCAATGTCTCCTGTTACAGTTTTCTGATGTTTGATTGCCTCCTTGTGTCTTTCCTACAGCATGACAACCCCTGTATCTTTATAGTAACACTGGAACTGTCCTATTGATTATTGAGCTTAACCTACAGGTTGGCCAATCTCAACCTATCGTATTGTGGGAAAGCCGATCCTGTCATCCTCAGCCTGCATACACAATTTATAGAGAATGGGCCTTAATTATGGCCTAGTTTGTAATGGGTGAGGATCTTTATTGCTTCTCTTGTCATTATGTTTCAGCGAAATTTCCCATCAGGGATTTGAGAAGATTGCTATCTGCACCAGAGGTTGTCCTTTGTGATCATTTGGAGTTGCAGAAATGGGGTGAGGGGCCTAGCTCCAGTTTGCTCTCCTTTGGGGTAAATTGGAGCACTGTTATTTTTTCCCTTCCTTTCATCTGTTCTTTGCTAGCCATACATCTATGGATATTCTCAGCCATCCAGGTCATGGTTGTCCCAAAGCTTCTTTTTCAACTGGACTTTTTTGTTTTTTCTTTGAAGACATTTCGCTTCTCATCCATAGAAGCTTCTTCAGCTCTGACTGGATGGTGGGGAATGGAAGGATTTATACTCCTTGCAGACAGCTGGTCATTTGCATCCTTTTAGACAGAAACAAACCCAAAAGAATGGAGAGGGGGAATGTAACCCTCTGAAAAGGTGACTCTCGGGTGAGATCTAAGGCAGTGATTCAGCAAAGCATAATTCCCAGTCTACATCTCTTCTCTTTGCAGAATATTAACACGAGAAAGGACTTTATCAACTGAACGCCTGGTTCTATCAGAACCCAATGTTCTAAATTTGATGGGTAAAACAGCCCAACAATACACGTTAATCCTATGAGTTAATTCAAAACCACTATATCCATTAATTGGGCGAGTTTAATCAAAACTCCGTATCCACTATATCCCCTAAATAGGGTGAGTTTTACTTACCTTTACTACTGGTTCGCAATGGGGCCTCACATGCGCTCTCGCTTCGCTCATGCGCACGTGCACTCTTCTGCGCAAGCATTTGATGATGTCAGGGTCAGTGGGCGGAGCCTCCTGCCAGTTTTACTATTGGTTCTATAGAACCAGTGTGAACCAGGGCAACCCACCACTTCCCCTAAAACTGAAACAAAAACTAAGTGGAAAAACCATCATGGTCAGATGTCCATGAACCAGTGGTGGGCTGCTGCCGGTTCGGGCAAACCAGTAGTTATGACCAGCGGCTGGACCTGCCCACCTGCCCTGCCACTATCCTATATAATTGTGTGTCTTTGCTACTGTGGGCGCTCATATTTTCGGTTCTGGCTGAACCAGTTGTTACAGTATGTGACTCCCACTTCTGCCATGAACCAATATATCATTTAGGGCAAATGTGTTTTAAATCATTTTCTAAACATGGATAAATATATTAAATCTCAAGGAGTTCATGTGCTTTGATGTCATCACTTCTTCTCCTGCTCCCCTTTCCCCCCTCCCCCCAGTGGTGTGTAACTTGAGAACCAGCACCTTGGATTCTCTCTTTTAAACTCTTCCCAGCCATCCTATTGTTCTCTGCTTCGGCTCCAGGGGGCAGGAAAGGGGAGCAGGTGAAGAAGCGCTGGCTTGGATTGCAAAAGCCACAGACTGGCTTGATCGTCTTCCTCTTGAAGAGCCTGCAGGGCAAACGGAAGATCTGGGATTTGGGTGAGCAGCAGAATTCTTGCTTCCCTGCCTCCGCCTCTCCGCCTCTCCACCCCTCCCCATCTACCACTCCCCCTCGCAGCCGAGATTGGCAAGCCTTTATTTGGGGAGCTGAACATGCTGCTGCCACCAGGAGGAGAAGAAAGTAAGAAATGGGCTCTCTCGCAGCGCCTCCTCTCTCTCTTCTCCCGAGTGGCAGCAGTGTGTCCGGCTCACCAAATCTGGCCTGCTGATCTTGGGTGGCAGCAGCAGTGGCAGCGGCTCTGACCTGATCCTCACTGGCAATGCTGCGGGCAAGAACCAGCCATGCCGATCCCACTTCATGTCTGCGCAGACAGCCTGCACCGCCCACTGTTTGGAGCTCTGGTGCCAGTACCCCTCCCCCAGGTCAACAGGGCTAGGGCTGGCAAGAGTTTGCGGCCACTTTTTGCGGCCACCACTAAGAGAAGGGGTGCGCAAGCTACGGTTTGCAGGAGCGGCCTCTGTGAGGCAGTTCCGGGTGGATGGCAGGTGCGCGTGGGGCATGTTCCCCCACCATTTGCCCCCCTTGCCTCCTCACCTCATGCTGTTTGGATGGCAGCTGTGCATGCATATAAGGTTTTTTTTGGGGGGGACTTATTTTCAGGGGGGTTTATTATGGCTTGTGTGCTTGAATGCTCAATTGGGCTTATTTTCTGGGCATGTCTTATTTTCGGGGGAACATGGTAGCAATAACACTTAGACTTATATACTGCTTCACAGTGCTTTACAGCCCTTTCTAAGCAGTTTACAGAGTCAAGATATTGCCCCCAACAATCTGGGTCCTCATTTTACTGACCTAGGGAGGATCAAAGGCTGAGTAAATTTTAAGCGGTCAGGATTGAACTGCTGGCAGTCCACATAATTAGCTGCCAATGCTGCCTTCTAACCATTGTTCCAGCACAGCTCATCAAATATTGTGATAAAAAAGAACAGGGTTTAGCCAGAGGGATTCACTTACCTTCCCTACCGGTTTGCAAAAGTGAGTGCTCCTTCTGCGCATGCACAGTAGTCACACATTACGTCCGGGCGGGTGGGCAGATCCTCCCACAGTCACCACTACCGGTTCGCACGATCCGGATAGAACCGACTGAATCTCACCACTAGGTTGAGCATGCTGAATAGGGTATGGCCACAGAAGCTTCAGATACAGGAAACATACTTGTTCTGTTCTCACTACACGTTAGTCTGTGTGCAGCTTGACATGCAGCTAAACCCACCTATCCTCCAATAAAACAGACAGTGTGCATAGATCTGAATGCTTTATTGAAAGAACAGGATATGGACACGTCTGATCCTGAAGTTGTGTATCTCCAACCCTCAGTTTCCACTGGTTGCCTTGCTCTTTTTTTTAAGCTAATAGCCTGCCATTTAAGTGGGCTATTCAATGGAATTCTAATTGGCAAAGGAGCATTCTTCTTATCTTGCTCAAATCATTCTGCCTTCATTGAAAGGATGGAGAAATCTTCACTCATGAACACAAAGGAGGTTTGTTACTTGTTGCAAGATACAAACAATATCTTCAGACATAACAGGATGAAAACTCTCTTCCGCTTGAGTTTTCAATGGTGGCTTATATAGGGAGAATGGCATCAGACATCATGAGAAAGAAACTGAGAATAAAAACTGGTCATTATTCCCTCTCGGAATCTTGGGTAGTACACACTCTCTATGTTGTGCAATATTTGTAATCATCCTGGAAGCAGAGGTGAAATGCTCCCGGTTCGGACCGGATCGCCCAATCCAGTAGGGATGGAGGTGGGTGATTTGGAGAACTGGTAGCAAAAATCCCTGCCCCCCCAATGCCCAGCTGAGCCACGCAATCATCAGAGGCTTCTTAAAAAAAACCTTTTAAAAGCATTTTTTTTTTCGGCCAAAAAAATACTTTTAAAAGTAAAAAAATAAAAGCCTCTGATGATCACGCGGCTCAGCTTGGATCATCAGAGGCATTTAAAAGAAAAAAGCCTCTGACGATCAGGCAAATCATCAGAGGCTTTTCTGATGCTTGTGCAGCTCAGCTGGGCATGGGGTGGGGGCAGGGATTTTTGCTACTGGTTCTCCGAACCACCCCCTCCATCGCTACCGGATCGAGTGATACGGTCCGAACCAGTAGCATTTCACCCTGCATAGAATTCAGTATGGCTATTGCCCTGATATGGAAGCTGTTTTTCAGCCTATTTGCCCTTGTTTTTCTTAACCTGTACCGTCTGCCAGATGGTAATAGTTCAAAAAAAGGGTCTGAGGATGAGATGGATCTTTAAGAATGTTTTGAACTTTCTTAAGGCAGCGGGAGCAATAAAGTTCTTCCTAAAATGGAGAGGGCAACCAATAATCCTCTGGGCAATGACACTGACCCTCTGGAGTGCTGTCCTATCTGCCACTGTGCAACTGGCAAACCATACACAGAATGTCAGTTGTGCCTCATTTCAGTACTCAAGAAAGAAAAACCCCGACTCCATTTTCATAGAGAAAGGTACTTTTACTGAACTGAATGCAACCAAAGAAAAGCAAGGTCTGAGGCAATAGGCGGCGAAAATTACATATAGAAAGCATCCCTAAAACCG